>JAYESA010000003.1:105923093-106435593 GCA_036927795.1 Iris macrosiphon | reverse complement strand
TACCTGACACTCATTTTAAAAAAAAGAATAGTATATGATAAGCTATATATATATTAACCACGAAAATTTGACTTGTTTCAAACAAAAACTACAGTGCATAAAGTATTCAGCACCTATTCCGAGAGTGTCCGTATCCAACATGTGTCCGTATTTGGAGAGCGGAACGACGTCCGTGCTACATATTACACATGTATTAGTTAGTACTTCTATATATTTGTATGCATCTAAAGCTGCATATAAGAACTAATGTTTAACTGCGGTATCAATCAGGCTGCAGTCGCACGATGGACGGCATCATCAGCACCGTGTCGGCCGTTCATGCAGTGACACCGCTGCTGCTGTTGCTGAAGCACCACGGGAAGATGATCATGCTGGGCGGTTCCGTCCAACCTTTCGAGCTGCAGTTTTATCCACTGATCCTGGGTGAGTCGACGATCGAAGTGCAATGTAATCGTAAACAAAATTGAATTTTTTTTTTTTTATTCGATTTCATTACGATTACATTACATTAAACCAAAAAAGTCTTTAGTATATATAAATAGATCGAGATTTACCATTGGTTTAATTATTTCTTGGGATTAATCAGGCGAAAGAATTCTGAGCGGGAGTCATATTGGGGGGCTGAAGGATACGCAGGAGATGATAGATTTTGCCGGCAAGCACAATATAACTGCGGATATCGAGCTCGTCGGGATGGACTACGTGAACCAGGCCATTGGAGAGGCTTGCAGAGGCGATGTGCGATACCGATTCGTGATCGATGTCGCTAACACACTGCACGCTGCTGCATAGTCGGATGAGTGTTATCTATAAAGTGTCATTGTTAACGTCTTCTAAGTACTGAAATAAATATAATTATACATGAGCTCACTCGCTTGCTCTTTTATGCATTGATTATTTTGAAACTTTATGAAGGTTTTGCTTTTGAATGCTAGCTTGATGTAACTTTTCAAGAAAATAAATATTGGGTTATTTGTGATACACATAGACTTCTCCTTTTGAAGGTCTATTAAGAATATCTTGTTCTTGAAGCTGTACCTCTTATTTCTGCTACAACATTTTATTATTGAGATTCTTAATACATTCATTAATATTGCACTGTACATAGAAACATAGTCGGACTTGCTTAACATTAATGGATTAATATCGCAAATCATACAATTTTGCTATTTGTCTCCCAAAAGTTTTGGGTGATGTCATCTTTCATTATGTGACATTTGACATTGCCGCTAACATAGCAGCTGACATGTTAAATTTTAATCTTTAAAAATTATTCACTAATTTTTTTAATATTAATATTAATTTTAATGTTAGATTTTATTGAAAAGTTAACGTAACGTTCGTACACTGCATTGTTTGTCTTTGGGCCCACTGTCTTCCAACTTCCACCATTTATAAATGGAAGGAATAATACGTTTTCGTAGTTCGATTCACTGACCTTCTGCTATCCAGGGTCTTATATCGCTCTTCGGTAACCACAAGAGTCACTCGAATTCGGTGGAGATAATTAAACTCTTGATGATGCTTCATTAAAGAAGATTTTAATGAAAAAACCCGGTAACAAGAAAATCACAGCATTTAATAGTAGCAGTCCATGATATATATATATATATATATATATATATATATATATATTATATATATATATATATATATATTTATATATATATTAATTACGGTTCAAAAGTGACCTGTTTAAGTCGTAAGTAAATATTAAACCAATTAAAATTTAAAAAAATTACTTACAGAAGATAAATAAAATCTTAAACCAACTTTCATCTTATCCGTCCAAACCGTTAATAAATACTCAACCAATTTAATTAACAAAAAATTAACTAGAGATTAAAAAAAAAAAATCTAAAATCAACTTCCTTAGTATCATCCGCAATCCATTTTTTTCCTCATCATCCGTAACCCTCTTTTTGCTTCACACAATTGATAATTATTAATCCTCAAGTAATTAATAATTAAAAAATTCTAAAAAATTAGAACTACCCGTGTACGTGTTTTTCTTATGTAAATAACATATTAAAATTATTATAATTATTTAAACATATTTATAATCAGGTTTCAAACCGGCTCAAAAGTGAGCCATCTAAGCTGTTTGTAAATACTCAACCATTTATTTAAAAAATTAATATTACGTAAAAAAATTTCTTGAAAAAATAATTTTGTTAATAAATAACGTCATAGGGAATCGAACTTGACAAAAAAAATATATTTCTAAGTCGTTTGTAATTTTGTTAATAAATAATTTTGTTAATAAATAACGTCATACATTGGCTACTAGTTCATGGATCAAAAACAAGATAATTGATATAATTAGAGATAATCAGTCATACAGTCCAGCACAAGTTGTTAGAGATATACTTAGAGAACATCATATAAATATCTCTTATTCCAAAGCTTGGAGAGCCCGGGAGATGGCATTAGCTGAAATAAATGGTAGCTATTTTGATGCATATGCTAGTCTTGAAGAATATGGTTTTAGAATTATCGAGTCAAATCCAAGTAGCAGTTGTTTTCTAAAGACTAACGAAACTAATTGCTTTCAAAGATTTTTTATTTGTTTCAAAGCATGTATTGATGGTTTTTTGAGTGGTTGTTTATCAGTTATTAGTACTGATGCTACTTTTCTTTCATCTAGATACAAAGGTATTCTATTTATTGCTTGTGCTCATGATCATAACTATAAACTTTATCTAGTTGCTTATGCTGTTGCGGAAGATGAAAACACCGATTCTTGGACATAATTTTTAACTAGTTTAATAACATCTTTTGAAAAGTATTTTAATGAATGTAGTAGGATTTCATTTATATCAGATAAACAAAAGGGTTTGCTTCATGCTATGCGTTTAACTTTTCCAGAATCACCATATTTTTTTTGTATTCAGCATTTTAAAAACAATATGAAAGCGGTTACCAAGATTAATTTTTTTTATCAAAAGCTGGACGCTCTTGCAAGAACATATAATAAACCAGACTCTGATTATTTGTTTCAAATCATAAAAACTGAAAACATAGACATGTATAACTGGCTTGTTGGAGTAAATGATGAAACCCGTAATTTTGCACATTGGATTACTGCTTAACCTAGGCTAGATATTAACACTTCTAATCTTGTAGAATCGTTCAATAACTAGATTAAGAATTTACGTGATAAAGCAATAACAACACTACTTGACGGTATTAGAGCCAAGATTATATCCCTTCAAGACAAGAATAGACGATTTACTGAAAATCTTGAAGTAGATTATTGTCCTAGAATGTTATAAACTATAGCTCGTATAAATAGAGAACATCACCAACTGCATGTGTTACAATTTGATAATTATACACTTGAAATATTATATCGTGCAACAAGTAGAACGTATGTAGTGCGTTTAGAAGAGGGCTATTGTTCATGTTTACGGTGGCATCATACATTTATACCATGTGTGCATGCATGCTATGCTGCTAAGTCTTGCAATACCTGTATAGAAAATTATTACTGTTCAATATTTTCTACTAACAAGTTGAAAAGTGTGTATGAGCCGCAGCTGGAACCAATTCCGCTGCCCTACTATTTTCTATTTTTTACCAAAGAAGAACCATATAAAGTCGAAGTATGAACCTACAAGAGATTTATATTGCAGTAACTGTGGTGGAGTTGGACATAACAGAAGAAAATGTACTAATCAGCCAAGAGAGTAAAATTATGTACTAGTTAACTTTCACTTATTTTTAGTACTTTCAATATTTTCAAGTTATTCTGTATTGTGGTTGATGTTCAATATTTCAAGTACAAAACTTAGGATGATCTGATATTTTCAATATTTTCAAGTTGTTTTGTATTGCACTAATCATCCAAGAGAGTGAAAACTTATGATGATTTGATATTTTTAAGTTGTTATGTAATTAACTTTCAATTTTTGTTCTCTTTTGTAAATATATAATTAAAATGCAAACAATAATTGAAATGCAATCAATATTTTTTGTACCATATATTATAATTGAAATGCAATCAATGATTGAAATACAATATATTAGCTACGACCATATCTGCACCATCGAGCCCAAGATTTGCATGTATCAGGCCTGAGATTTGGACGATCTCTCTGTGGAACAACAGTCTCTGAAGGTAGAGGTGGATCTGTAGCCAAACTCTGACTCTCCATATGCTCTTGAGTTGGAATTGGAGCTGATGGAGTTGAGAAAAACCAATCTGTAGGATCAGCCTGATAAAAAGTCCCCTCTCCAGCCTGGTAAGAAGTCCCCTCTCCAGCCTGATAAGAAGTCCCCTCTCCAGCCTGGTCAGATGCCTCCTCTTCAGACTCGTATATGTTGGAATAACGGTATTGTCTCTGGGAACGTTGTCGGATGGATAATTAGGTGGAATAACTACAGGAGGCATATGGGGTTATGGGCCACGCATAACGGCATTATCCATCCAATCCACCACACGTCGGATGAGATCGGTAACTTGCGGCCGCCAAGTGGAGCTCTCCATTGTACTATTGAGTGCTCCTTCAAATTCTAAACGCTGAAATGCAGATGGTTGTCTAATAAATTTACTGAAATAAATTATACGATGAATGTATACTAGAGTTTTGATAAACAAACACTTACAAAATGGCCAAATCTATTTATTATACTGCGCATGCTACAATCATCGATAACTCTATGTTTGAAACGCTGCTCTACGAAATTATAATCTTGGTTGCACAAACGCGGGGCTTCCCACCAACTTCTGTAAGCATCGTCTCTGAAAACTATAACATTTTTGACAATATGTTAGCAAAACATAATGATAAGTTTAATAAAACTGAATAAAATAACAACTTACATTCATCCGGTGATTGCTTTCGGGAAGACATATCTCGCACACTATAATCCTCGAATCTCGAATTCCAACCAGGAAGCAAATTAAGCACCCGAGCTAGCACTTTTGATTGGGCATAGTTACTAGCAGGTGGAGAATCAGGGATTATTTGAACCAATGCAAATTGTCGTAAAACACGATCTGCTGGATGGTATATGGTTCGATAGTCGCATATGATATAAAACCTACACAGATTATACAAAAATGAATTCTTCTGAATATCGGAAGAATCGGGCCGTATAATGTACGGGATCCATATCACCTATTTGATCATTATGGAGTAAATAAGAATAACATATAGTCATTTTTAAATAAATGCAGATGGTTGTCTAATAAATTTACTAAAATATGCAATTTATTTACCTTATGATACTGTAGCGAGTCAAATAGTTCAAGGTAAAAGGAGGCAGCCTGATATCTGCAGTGAGCCTGGTCCACAATTTCACCCGTCCATCTCCTAGCTACCGAAAAGATACCCATTTCACGACTGATACCGGTAACTGGTCTATCGATACCAAAATGTTCGTAGGACCATACCTAATATCATTACCATGCATCCAATCATATTTGTGTAACGGGTCTAAGAAGAATGTAATGACATGATAATTGAATAATGTCGTTATGACAAATACCTGTAGTAGAAGCATGCATCCACAAAGATTCGTGGTACAGGTATCCGATGTCATTGTGACAAACTTTGACAAGGAGGCATACAAAAATGCCAATACCGCTGCTCCCCATGCATGTCGAGTACGTTCTTACAAATTTTAAAAAAAATGGTAGATAACGAGCACTTACTTTGCAGCGAGTTCCGTTTGGAAAAAGAATTGAATCACACAAAGTAAGTAAATATGCTCTTGTGCAACAAGCAACCTGAATATTAAATTATTACTAGTGAGTTAAACTATAATATCCATTTTAATCTGAAATGAATAGTTAAATACATGATTAAATTATTACTAGTGAGTCATACCCGATAATCATCAACAGTCACCGGACCGTCAGCTGTACGATCAAGATGCATAAAGTTATTCCTTAGCCAGGTTATGTTGATGTCTGATCTATTCTTCTGTGTCGGTTCGGTCGGAGCTGACACACCAAGATGCCGTAGAATCAGAACGTTACTATCTGATCGATCTAAGAAATATATAGGATCACCCGCAATATTAATTTAGATTATTATAGTACATTACTCAAATCAAGGTATAAGTTAAGATATTACGTAATAAACTATCATACCTGTAATAGGTAACCCTGTGATATTGGCTACATCCCAAAGGATAATTTTCATTTCCCCTGCCAGTGTCACGACCCAATTCCGTAGAATCACTTGAGGTGTCCCCCGAATCGTGACCGCCGTGCGGGCCTGGGGTTGCGCCCGCACAAGGCTTTAATGATTTGCATAGCAAGCACATATTCAGAGTACGCAGATAAATTGAAACACAGATTTGAAATGGAAAAGTTCTCTTTATTGATAATAAACATCTATTACAAACTCCAGAACGAGTCAGCTAATGTGCCGAACGGCTTACAAAAGGGTTGACTCAAAATGAGATAGCAGTCCTGTACATTATATCCTTTTATAAACTCAAAATGATAAAGACCTCCAGGCTAGAGGACGGCTTTGCCACGGAGCTGCATTTGTGTATGAAGAGTTGCAGCTTCGGACTTCAAAAGGCTTCAGGGGCGCGGTGAAGATGCGCCAACAGCTGGACTGGATCGGATAGACGACTTCGGCTCCTCGCTCGGTTCGCCTTGGTACGGAGAACCTGTTTCAACGAGGGTCAGCATATCGAAACATGCTGGTGAAGGCGAGCTAGCCTGACTATACCAATCAACACGTTGTTTAGTGAAGCATGCATATTTTGTGGGTTTCTATCTTGCCTTAGTTCATTTATAAGTAAGCAGCATATTGAATTTACTGAAATGAACGTGCCACCGTTAGGTGGATTTTACCTGACCGTCTGAATTACCTGCACAATACTTACCATGTCTTCCCTGCCACGAAGACACAAGTTAGTATGCAACAGGTTTAAATATACACGATGATCACTGACTTGATTGCCATAATGGACACTAGTCTGTGACGAAGATGGTTTGCTACGTGCAAGAACGTTAGGCGCCGCATACCACCCTGTCCTAGTACGTGAGACTAAACGTTAGTTCCGTCCGGAGCCGGAACGGTGCCAGTGCCCCAGCAGCCGCCCGCAGGAACTATACCTTGTGCACAAGTTGTCCGTGATCGCACACTAACAATCATTCGCCCGGAGGCTACGTTAACAAGCATTCGCCCAGAGGCTACGTGAGTACAAGACAAGCGGTATTGCATGATTCATTTTACATTGCAACTACGTTAAATTTATGCATCAGGATATACATTTAAACTTGTATCTATGCATTTGATGAACATTTCCGAACGAACAAGCATGCAAGGATATAACCGTTCACAAGTTTCATTGACAAGCATAAGTACCAAGTCTATTCTCTTTTATCTTGGTTTCTTTTAATTATTACTTGGTATCGTTTGATCGGGGCAAGGAGTGAAGCTTGGAAGCAGGGCTAGCTAATCGGGTTGGTAGCCACTCACTTAGATTTTGGAAGGAAGAAGGAAAGAGGCGCTTCACGACTCCGTTCGTAAGCCGCCTACTGCTCGTTCACCTGCACACGAACAGCTCGATTAATACTTCTTCCTCTCTCTCCATTCTCGGAATAGAAGTGCAGTTCAATGAACGAAAACAATGAAACCATCGAAACCGTTCAAGGAAAATAAGAAAATCCCAAAACCAACTCAAAGCACGAAAGCAACAAGCGACATCGAAAACCGAGGCAATAAAAGATAGCAGCGGAGAGGTCCCTCCTGACTCTGCCGCTAAGTCGATCCTTGGGGCGCAGTCCACTGAATATGGGAATCGATTCCGAAGAAACAAATCCATAACGAGGACGAGTTCTTAATTCAATCTATCCCGATCGAACGATACCGTCTTGTGTTTCTTAGCCGCGGTCTCCGTACCGGGAGAACGGGGCGCTACATCCTACCCAACTAATTGGAAGTTTCGTCCCGAAACTTAAGAACAGGACCTACCATCAGGGAACGTTACGTTGGGGATGTTTAGCAGAGTATTTGGGGCAGTCACGAATTCTGTGGTTTGCATCGCCACAGATGAGGCATAATCCTTGTTTCAGACGACATTCGTTGACCAGGTGCCCTGGCCTCCTACAGAAGTGACATAGCTGCCCTCTCTGCGGACCACCGTTGTTGCGACGCTTTGTAGCGGTGTTTCCTCCTTCGTTGCTTTGGCGTTTGTGACTGGATGTATGCACAGCGCCGGCAGCAACATGAGGATACTGTGGTTCTAACGATAAGGCGTGATTCATGACTTCACGCATCGCACGATACTGAGGAACGGCTACGTGCGAATGAATGGCAGGGCGTAGTCCACCTTCAAACCTTCTAGCTCGACTCGCTGCATCAGGTAAATAGGCCCTAGCAAATTTGGAGAGTCGGTTGAATTCGGCGGAGTACTCTTTAACTGTCATACCGCCTTGCCTCAATTGCACGAACTCATTTTCCATTTGACGTTGTACTGGAGGGGGTACAAACTCCTCTTCGAACGCGGCACGAAAGGTCGTCCACGAGATCGCCTCCTCTCCGTGATCAAATTGGAGAGATCGTCGATGCACGTCCCACCAATCGTGTGCGTTGAGGCGGAGCTGTAGTCGCGCGCAGGCGATGCGCTTCTCTTCGGGGACCTCTAGCAGAGCGAAGTGATCTTCAAGTTCGGCCAACCAATCTAGAGCTACGACTGGGTCCTCAGTCCCGTTGAATGGGGTGTTGCAGACTTTCTTGAAGTGGCCAAAGTCGAAGGCAGTCACGTCCCTCGCCCTTGGAATTTGCGGCGTCTCTACTTCAAGCACGGGCTGTTCCACCAGAGTCGCTGGCGTTGCCGCGGACTGGTTGGATGCCAAAGTCTGAACGATCTGCTGTAGGGTATCTACCTGCTTTTGTTGGACCGAGAATCGTGCTTCTATATTGTCTTGAAACTTGAGCTGACTCTCTTCCGCCCGCTTCTCGGCCCGTTCATAGCGAGCCTCGTCCCTTTGTTGGTTTGCCTCCAACATCTGCAACATTCGTTGGACGGGATCGATACTTGGCACGGCTCGCTGGCTCTTTGAACTTCCCGAAGTATTCGAACTACTTTCTTGGCCTTGCGTTTCGTCCGGAGTTTGCGCTGCAGATTGCGCTGGAGCCATTCCTTTAAAAGAAGGTAAATTACATTAGGATCATAATGTATTATGGACTTATTGCATGAACGTATCTCATTTTGGCCTAGCGAGTTCAAGAGTTCGCACGAGAATTTTGATCGTTAAGGGAACTTTTCCAGCACGAAGTCTAAGGAACTTTGAATCTGTGCTCTGATACCACTATGTCACGACCCAATTTCGTAGAATCACTTGAGGCGTCCCCTGAATCGTGACCGCCGTGCGGGCCTGGGGTTGCGCCCGCACAAGGCTTTAATGATTTGCATAGCAAGCACATATTCAGAGTACGCAGATAAATTGAAACACAGATTTGAAATGGAAAAGTTCTCTTTATTGATAATAAACATCTATTACAAACTCCAGAACGAGTCAGCTAATGTGCCGAACGGCTTACAAAAGGGTTGACTCAAAATGAGATAGCAGTCCTGTACATTATATCCTTTTATAAACTCAAAATGATAAAGACCTCCAGGCTGGAGGACGGCTTTGCCATGGAGCTGCATTTGTGTATGAAGAGTTGCAGCTTTGGACTTCAAAAGGCTTCAGGGGCGCGGTGAAGATGCGCCAACAGCTGGACTGGATCGGGTAGACGACTTCGGCTCCTCGCTCGGTTCGCCTTGGTGCGGAGAACCTGTTTCAACGAGGGTCAGCATATCGAAACATGCTGGTGAAGGCGAGCTAGCCTGACTATACCAATCAACACGTTGTTTAGTGAAGCATGCATATTTTGTGGGTTTCTATTTTGCCTTAGTTCATTTACAAGTAAGCAGCATATTGAATTTACTGAAATGAACGTGCCACCGTTAGGTGGATTTTACCTGACCGTCTGAATTACCTGCACAATACTTACCATGCCTTCCCTGCCATGAAGACACAAGTTAGTATGCAACAGGTTTAAATATACACGATGATCACTGGCTTGATTGCCATAATGGACACTAGTCTGTGATGAAGATGGTTTGCTACGTGCAAGAACGTTAGGCGCCGCATACCACCCTGTCCTAGTACGTGAGACTAAACGTTAGTTCCGTCCGGAGCCGGAACGGTGCCAGTGCCCCAGCAGCCGCCCGCAGGAACTATACCTTGTGCACAAGTTGTCCGTGATCGCACACTAACAATCATTCGCCCGGAGGCTACGTTAACAAGCATTCGCCCAGAGGCTACGTGAGTACAAGACAAGCGGTATTGCATGATTCATTTTATATTGCAACTACGTTAAATTTATGCATCAGGATATACGTTTAAACTTGTATCTATGCATTTGATGAACATTTCCGAACGAACAAGCATGCAAGGATATAACCGTTCACAAGTTTCATTGACAAGCATAAGTACCACGTCTATTCTCTTTTATCTTGGTTTCTTTTAATTATTACTTGGTATCGTTTGATCGGGGCAAGGAGTGAAGCTTGGAAGCAGGGCTAGCTAATCGGGTTGGTAGCCACTCACTTAGATTTTGGAAGGGAGAAGGAAAGAGGTGCTTCACGACTCCGTTCGCAAGCCGCCTACTGCTCGTTCACCTGCACACGAACAGCTCGATTAATACTTCTTCCTCTCTCTCCATTCTCGGAATAGAAGTGCAGTTCAATGAACGAAAACAATGAAACCATCGAAACCGTTCAAGGAAAACAAGCAAATCCCAAAACCAACTCAAAGCACGAAAGCAACAAGCGACATCGAAAACCGAGGCAATAAAAGATAGCAGCGGAGAGGTCCCTCCTGACTCTGCCGTTAAGCCGATCCTTGGGGCGCAGTCCACTGAATATGGGAATCGATTTCGAAGAAACAAATCCATAACGAGGACGAGTTCTTAATTCAATCTATCCCGATCGAACGATACCGTCTTGTGTTTCTTAGCCGCGGTCTCCGCACCGAGAGAACGGGGCGCTACAGCCAGCAACTGAAAAGTATTACGGTTGGGCCACCAACGCTCTGCCACTAAACATCAAATCTCTGTCGTGTTGCAGAAAATTAATTTTATTTATATAATGGAATCCAAAAGATCGAATCAAAGTCTTCTGTTGGGAGGTTAGCTCCCATTTGGCTAAGTTTTCGTCATTTCTTACGTGCCGCCATCAACCATGGTTACGTAAACGTCCAGTATTCGAATAATCATCCAACTACACATATTATTTAAGTAAGCAAACTATTTTAAATAAATAAACTTAATCAATACAAATAAATAAACAAAACTTACATCTCCAGAAAATACCAGTCGAGATATGTGATTTTTACGTTCTTGTATTTCTCTTTCGGTTGTAGGTCTACCGGGAATACGACCGTCGTTGTGTTCTGCCATTTCCTTCTGCTAACTTCTCCTTTTCTTCTTCTTGTTCTTCTGCTGCTGCTAGTGTGGCTTCTCTCCTCTTTTTTTTTCTCTCTGTTAGTGTTGCTTCTCTCCTCTTTCTCACATCTTCCCTCTTATATAGTTTTTGTGTATATGCATTCATACATGAATCTGTGTAATCATAATGAATATGTGGCATGCAAATGATGTGTATGCATTCATACATGAATCCGCAACTAAAAATAAATGGACGGATGGATGACCAGTTGTGAAAAAATAATTTTTTTTAATTTCGTTTGGAGCCAAACCAAATGGCGCCACTCTTTATTTTTTTTAAAAAATTTAGTTTGGATCCATTGTTGTTGGCGCAAACCTTTTTTTTTTAAAATTTAGTTTGGAGCCATTGCTGTTGGCGCCAAACCCTTATTTAAAAAAAAAAATTTGTTTGGAGCCATTGCTGTTGGCGCTAACCCCCTATTTTTTTTTCAAAATAGGTTGGAGCCAACAACAATGGCGCCAATCTCTTTTTTATTTTATTTTTTTATTTGGCGCCAACATAGTTGGCGTCCCACCCTATTTTTATTATTATTATTTTTTAAAATACGCTGGAGCCAACATCAATGGCGCCAATCTCTTTTTTATTTTTATTTTATTGGACGCCAACATAATTGACGCCACTTTCTTTTATCCATAATTTTTTCAATTTTTTTTCTTTTTTAGTCATTTAATCAAACTACTTCCGGTTAGTTGAAATTTTCTGAAATAGTAAACTGAAACGGTGAAGAATAAGAGAATAAGAGGATATCCATATTAAAATATAAATAAATAAAATTTTGGATACTTATACTGTAAATACCCTAAAGTACCCAAGGAAATATCAATCACAGATCATTATTCGGTACTGTACGTCTGTCTGGAGTATTTGTGCGTCATAGACGCATAGTAAGTATTCAAGTTGTTGAAAGTCTATGTTGTTTGTTACGGACATGGATACATATGTGGTCACGAAATGAATACTTCATGGAATACGAAAGTTTTCGAATAGATACTATAACAGCACAATCATCTATGTTCTATGAGTACCGATACGAGTTTGGATACGGACATGATACATATGCAGACACTATTTTCCTATCTATGCAGAATAGTTATTGATCCGTATTTGATACCCACTGTGGTGAATTTACAGAAATAAAATCTGCTGTCCTACATATTCTGTTCATATACATGTTCTCTCTCACATACAAGTGTGAATTCCACTGTAATGCAAAAAGAGACACAGAAAAAACATGTATATGAACAGTCATTCCTATGAACAATGAAAGTATCAACATCGTGCCTGCAAGCCACCTGTTGCTCCGCTCTCTACTCCTGTAGCATGGGACCCGTGCACCACCAATGAACGGCCGTCACGTGGCTGTGCAGACTGATTTGCGGTCCATTTTTGCGGGCCAAGCAGCATCGTCCTATTATATATTCTTTCACGTAGCCTTTTGCCCATATCTATGTTGGTCAGGGTGTGTGTGGATGGTGTAGCTAACCTCGCCGGTTGGAAGAACAAAAGAAAGCTACTACATTACCGATAATTAAGCACATCTAAAAGCAACGAATAGGAATAGAATTTGTCAACCAGTTGCAAAACCTAACGTTCCCGCGAGAAGACGAGAGGAACTTTAATTATGCTTCTAGTTTTTGAGTTCAAGAAGCTTCAACTCATAATAAGCGTCGATCAATGTCAATATACTGATAATGGTGTATATATAACCACTAATTAGCACATACTGGATATACTTAATCATACCAAGCAAGCTTAATTAATTGTATGCGCAATAATAATATATGACACTATTTTTACAGTTTTAGAAAAGTTAATACTCTAGACGAGAGATCACATTTTAAACACAGCTGATTGAGACGTTCGTCTAAAACTACAAAGCCACAAGGTGGCGGAGCATTTTAAGCAACTTAGACGGAAATATCAATATTTTGTAATGTTTCATAATGTTAATACAAATAGAAAAAGTACATACGTTATTGCGATATCTACAAATATTTTACCTAGTCCCTCCTATTTGAAATATTACCGGATATTGACATTAAAAATATTTTAACTTCTTCTATCTTATCCTATGCACAACACGATATAGTTGTTGGGAACGAAACGCGAAAATAGTTCCCCCAAATCAATAAATTGTGAGAGAACCGAAGTAAAACACACAAACCAATTTGCCAAAATCACAAAGAGCCAACAACAGCAGACACAACAATATTTAGGTGAAAAATCTAAGCGAAAAATACTACGGAACGATTAAAGTCCAACCATAAAAATCCTCCACTAATGAAATAAGAAAGTATAAGAAAGTATACCGACTCCTTACAGACTTTTTACCGATCCAAACCGAACCAGAACAACTACTCAGAAGAAGAAATCACAATTACAGACTCCGAAGAACAAGAGATGACGAAAAGAATTACCCGAACACTCTCTCCTTCTCAATAGCCTTCAATTCCTTCTCTCTCTTCCTAAAGTTGTAAAGCAGATATGTTATATAGATTAGATTTAGAAAATACCTATATATAACTTTCTCAATCCTGCAACCAATTTGGACCATTATATTTGACCTAACGGTGTATAAAACACCCTATACTCGCACAGCTCCGACAAAACCAAACTCGGACCAAGTTCTGATTTTTCGTGCCAGCAAGTTCTGACCCTGGGGTGTAATGGCTCGCACCCGTACGGTGCATTACGCTGAGTCGGATTGTGTCCGCCTGTAACACCCTGTTCCGTTCTAGCGGACTGCCGTATCAAAACGACAAAAGTGCAACTGTCCCGATCCGCTTTGCCTCAAACGAGAAGCAAAGGATATCCAGACTTGCCCCCACAGGAATCTGGCTTAGGCTTTCAGAGGCTCGCTTGACGTATCGCTCTACCGAGGTGAATCATCGCTAAGGTGGGTGGCTACGGTGAACTTGTCTTTGCTTAGCCAGCACACATAAAATGTGGAATAATTATGCTAGTCGCTAGGTGAATCACCCCTGCATGCTAATAAGAATCCAACGCACCTAGCTAAGGGAAATCCCAACTTATATTGCTTATGCTAGAACTTGGAAATTGAAATACTGCTTATATTCAGACCCTCGCATGCCAAGTCCCCTAACGATCTAACTCTCGGTTTACCTTCGGGCCCGAGCAAACGTGCCTGCTTATGTTCCTTAGAAATGCATGCTTGTCTGCTTGAATGTTGCCTTGTTTTCATCCAACCCCGGGAGACTACTAAGTAGTCGTCCCGTGCATGATTGAACCTGCAAGTATCTGGGACCGTTAGGTCACCAGGCAGCCCCGAGCCAGGGGAATGCATCAATGCAAGTTACTGTACAGAACCAAGATTCAAGTATCCCGTGTACTTGTGTACTCGTGTTCCCGTGCACTCGTGTTCTAGTGCACGCGTGTTCTCGTGTTCTCGTGTATCTCGTAATAATTGGAAGACCCCAATTTGCATGTCGTGGACTAGTTCCACGGACGGTCACCGGGGCACTGGGGCCGATCCGGTCCGGATGGAGCTCGTGTGTAGTCGTCGTGTTCGGGACTGGGTAGCTTGCAACGCATCATGTACTCTCGTAGCATGCTATCCTTGTCCTCGACTACGTCCATAAATGGCTATACCAGCGACTCGTGTTCATATAGATAAGTCATCCTCGCTTAGCGGCTATCCGCGTGCGAGTCATGGCATCGTATCAAGAAATAACTGAACACCTGAACGATCAAGTTATAACGATCCTCGTGTTGCATATGCTATGTCTCCTAAATGTTTATACTTGCCCGTGCTTGGATTTATAATGTTTGCCTTGGACAGGGAAGGCTAAATGGTAAGTCTCGCCGTGTTTCCTCTCATGTTGCACGGCGCACTGCCCGACACGTCAGGTTATTCAAATCTTGCATGAAACTGATTCTAAGGCAACTAGAAAGACAACTTAATAGTTGTGCACGGAACCTATATTACGTATTTGGATTTGTCGAGCGGGCGAGTAGCTTCCCCACCAGTGCATTCAATGTACTGATAATCCACCAGTTTGTATGCAGGGTGCGGGAGAACCTCGTTCGGTGCGGATGCCTCCTTCGCGCATGCTAAGGCGTGGAGATCACTCCGAAGCAGCGGTGCATCCGGAACTGAAGCACATATACAAGACATAATATTGTGAACATCGCCTGAACATCGCCTGATCATCGCCTGTACAATCATTCCACAATTGTAGCCACTTGGCACGCTTTTACTGTTTCAGAGAGAGAGGCTTGAGCGACTTCTAATCTCGGCTATACGCAGCCTGTAACAGTTGTTCATATCAATAAAGAGCTTGCTTTACTTCAACTTGTGTTTCAATACTTCCGCTATATTGTTGACTCAGTGAACTTGTTACCGATCGCCTATGCGTTCATAAACTCCGCTGCACTCGGACAATCTGTGCGACTCTGTGTCTTAGAACTCTTACCGCCAGCCAATGAACCACGGCCTTGCACGGGCGTGGCTCACGCTCGTGCGGCATCACGCCCGGATGGGTCAAAGCGATCGTCCTGCGGGAGCGCTGGCGAGGGTGATTCCCGCCTAGCGGGGACGGCCGATTAGCCTGCGGGAGATCGGGGCGTGACAATGCCTCAGTACCAGAATACGAAGACGAACATGGCTAGCTATCCCGTACAAGGTACTATATGTCGTACGACGATCACGGTTGTAACTGGACAAGGGAGTGCATGTTACAATCAGGTCATCTAGGGTCACACGAACATCTATGTCTCAATCATCAAACGAGAAACAGTAATCATAGAGCATATATGATAAAGCAATAAGGCGTCCCAAACGCTTTCTCAAGATGTTCTGGAGATCAGCGATACAAAATAAGAAGCTGGTAGATTATCAAAAGTACATGACAATATTACAGCTGCAGTCTGATTTATATACAATTATGAAAATAAAACTAAATGTCCAGACATGCCGGCTAACAGGTGTCGGTGGCTAAACGTCCAAAAGAGTAAAATGTACAAAGATGAGTAGGAAAATAAGGAAACCCATTAGTTATCATCGGCGGCCATATTTCTGGTACGCGCCATGAGTCAAAAAAAGTATGTTGGATCCTCGGGTGTCGGCTCGAAACTTGGCCATGCAAAAACAATGGGGTTAGACACCAAATAGTAAGTACCACAAAAGAAGCACGAATTGGAGAAACAAAACCCAAAGGAGAAACAAAACCCAAAGCAATAATATATATATATATATATATATATATATATATATATATATATATATATATAGGTTATGTGTCGTAACTAGGTTCATGGCATATCCTAGCACAAAGGTCCAATCCTACAACCAAACATGGACAAGGGTTGAATCCATCACACTATGATACTCCATTTTCTTAGGCTATTAATAGAATAATATATTCACAACCAAGTCCAATTTATAAAATTGGCCAATCACTAGTACGGCTTGCTATTTGTGGAGTCTGAGGCTATATCATAATAATGCATAATAGGTATCCTCAGATCACGCTATTTTCGAACATGAGCTAACCGAGCCAAATAGATGATTATACAGGTACTTCACGAATTGCACCAGTTTTTTATAGGTCCACTGCACTAAATCACAGTATTAGCGGTTTCAATGTTCCTATAGTGAAACAGTGGCTCAAAATTATTTATAATGGGTCAGATATTGCACTACAATAAGACGGATGATATACAGTATTTGTGGTGGCCAGCCCACAACGCACTTAGAATGAATCTTCGTAGAAAGGTTCGTTGGCATGATCTAGGGATACCGTTCCCTCCATAATGTTACTACCACTTTTAGTTGCTTAATTAACCCTATATTGTGTTCGAAAATCTCAAGGCATGGCCACATGAGAATTTTACTTAAGATGTCGTACAAAGTACAGGAACGCTAGATACGAATCCATGAAAATTCAGTCTGGATTCACCCGAGCGTGAATACAACATTCAATAAATTAATATCCTAGCCATGCTTTGGTACTTGACTCACATATCATGCCCGTGCTGGGTAAAAGTTTATATATATAGTATCACGCATTCAGGAATTTAGAGGTATTCTCGATGCACAACCCAAATATAAATCACTTAACACGTCACATTTGCACATTAGATCATGACCATTATCAACCAATAATTGTATCAGCACGGATACAATATTCGAGTCCAATTACCAATTATTATTGGTCACATGAATCTTGACCACATTGTAACACGAAGCTTATGTCATGTACATAGCTGGTTAGTCACTATTTAATTAGTCTGGTCCACCCAAAAATCTCAATCCAATACATATTCATGCCATGTATATAGCCAATCTTAGTACATGATCATGTCTAGCATGAGGTCTGATTTATTAAGTCTATTCTTTCTTAGAATCATAACACAAGTAATAACAGGATCAACTACATAGAGGATGATAAGAAAAATTCTAATTAAAATAAGTGAACATAATGAAAGTACTACGTGCATGCATGGGGTCGCTAACACTACCAGAAAAAGTTAAATTAGCGACGTTTAAAAATGTTGCTAAATGACCAAAAAATGTCGCTAATCATATTAAGCGACATAATTAGCGATGTTTTAAAGAAGTCGAAACAAAGCAAGTCGCTAAAAGAAAAAACGTCGCTAAACGTCGCTATGCCGACATTTTTTAGCGACTTAAATGTGTCGCTAAAGTTAGCAAAGTTTAGCGACGCAGCATCACTAATTAGCGACGTTAATTAACGTTGCTAAATGTCGCTAATTAGCGACTTATATAGCGACGTTACAGCGACGTCTTTAATGACCTGGCATTACTGCCATGTCAGCAATTTGCGACGTACAGCGATGTTTTTAGCGACGTGTTTAGCGACGTCATTAGCGACTTGTAGTAACGTCGCAAGTTAGCGACGTATTTAGCAACGTATAGTAACGTCGCTAAACATCGCTAATTTTACAGAAAAAATAAAAAAAAAGAATATTGAATTATTTCCAAACTATTATTCCTGCAGTTTATTAAATCACAATCTGTACAAATAGACCCGGAGCAACCCTCCGTTGAATTTCTGGGTTTGCCAACCCCCATGGGTTGAACACTCAACACCGGTAAAATAACATATTTAATATGAATAATATAATAAAATTTGAAGAAAAGAAAGCATCCAGCAAATCTCATCGTAAAGAATACGGAAAATATATATCCATACAATCTCATCCTAAATAATAAAAAAATACAAATATCCAGCAACTAGCTATACTACTGCGGATCTGCAGGAGGCTGACCACCGGCGCACATGAAGGATAAGAACAGCTCATACTGGTCCCGTGGAATCGACACCGATGTCGATGGAGAAGGCAGTGACGTCGATGGAGTCTGTATCGATGTAGGCGCACCAGGAGGCCGTACCCGCTCCAAGTCTGTGAGTCGCTGGTTGTAAGAATCCATGGTAGATAACAGCCTCGTACTGCTATGAACTATTGAATCCTGCATCATCGTCAGCCTCTTGCCCATCGATAGCTGTGATGCCTGCAGCTCCATGATGTTGCGGTCTGTCGAGGCTCTAATATCATTTGTCAAATCCCGAAGCTCCGTGATGCTGCGGTCAAGCATATCGAATCGTGCGATGAGCGTTGGATCGTCCGCCTGCGACTGGGACTGGGGCTGCTCCTCCATCCTTCGCAGCAACTCGTCACGGAGAGACGCAATCTGACGGTCAAGGCCTCCTGGACTCTGGCCGACGACTGTGAGGACTGTGTGGAATGCGCAGCTGTCGGGGAGGCCCTAGATGACTGCGTCGCAACCAGGGCGCCATAGGATCCCATATCGTAGTACGTACCCCTCTGGAGACCACCAGCTGCGGTCACCCACAGGTCGTCCGCCGACGGAGCTGGAGCGGGCTGCGAGAAAGTACCAGCCTCTCCAGGTGTAGGTGCACTAGCAGTCGTCCGCTCACGCAGCCTAAGATACTCGGCCTAGAAAGGTTTGGAAACTCGATAATTGCCTAAGTTATATTAAAATTAACACAAAGTAAAGTAATACTTACATAGGTCTGCGAGGCCCTCTCATCAATGAGATTTTTGTCCTTGCGATGGGTGGCCAAGAAGACGGTCACCATGTTTGCATCCTCACCCCTCTGTACCTGTTAAAAATATATTATTTAGTACTAAACTTAAATATTTTTCCTACTACCATTTTATGGTACTTATATTAAAATAATATATTTTAAAGAAAAAACATACCAAACGACGGAAATATTTCGTCATCGAAATCGAGCCACCACACCACTTGGCAGCATTTCGCCTAGCCGCATTGGCCTTCTCAGACCTTTCCTTGTAGCTCAGATCGTCGAATCTAGCCCTCATGCAGTCCACTGCTCAGGCGTGATCCGACCTTGGATCGGTTTTCCAGTACGATCATGAGCCTTCTAGTCATCCAGAGCATCTCGGATAAGCTTGGCGGCAACGGTAGGAAAGAGCCGCTCGATCAACTCGGCCCGGTACGGAGGATAGAAATATATTTGCTACAATAAATAATTTAGTAAGTGAGCATCACGGATAAGTTATATAATATGCATAAATTAGAGGATTTATTTAATATACTTTTACCTGAAAGTGCGCAAACCAGAATGCCTTCCTCTCCTCCGGAGCCTCAGAGTAGTTGATCCAAGGGCCACCGTAGTTGTTCCTCAGAAATTGGCCCAGGCATCTCTGAACCGACGATGGACGATATCTATACAGACATAATTATTTTGATCGAAAAAGTCAATATACAATGAATAAAGAAATACACGATATATATTATGCTAAACCATCTAATTGACTTACTTTGTACCGTCGGCCCAAATCTCTGTCCTCGTCTCCTCCAGAGGTGTGCATGGAGGATCTTGCTGATGCTGGGACAACGTGGGCACGACCTCCTCGATATGCTCGTCTGTCCCCATGGTTCCGTCATTAGGAGGAACGCTGGACGAGGGAGTACTATTACGCTTGGAACTACTCGTCCCAACAGTCGGAGATGTGAGTGATCGATATACTGGAGTACTGGGCGACGATGATCCGGAACCAACAATAGGCAGTACCGGAGGAGCACTCTGTCTACCTCGGGACCTACCGAATCCTCCGCGTCGTCCTGTCATATCTGATAACAACATATGATGAATAGAAAAACACAAATATATAGTACATTCTACAGTCAAAATATGATGCATATATCAAAGCATTCTACAGTCAAAATATAATATATATATTCGTTAAAATAGTACAAATATTTTACCTAGTCCCTCCTATTTGAAATATTACCGGATATTGACAATAAAAATATTTTAACTTATTCTAACTATCTTATCCTATGCACAACACGACATAGTTGTTGGGAACGAAATACGAAAACAGTTCCCCCAAGTCAATAAGTTATGAGAGAACCAAAGTAAAACGCACAAACCAATTTGCCAAAATCACAAAGAGCCAACAACAGCAGACACAACAATATTTAGGTGAAAAATCTAAGCAAAAAATACTACGGGACGATTAAAGTCCAACCATAAAAATCCTCTACTAATGAAATAAGAAAGTATACCGACTCCTTACAGACTTTTTACCGATCCAAACCGAACCAGAACAACTACTCAGAAGAAGAAATCACAATTACAGACTCCGAAGAACAAGCGATTACGAGAAGAATTATCCGAAACACTCTCTCCTTTTCAATAGCATTCAATTCCTTCTTTCTCTTCCAAAAGTTGTAAAGCAAGTATGTTATATAGATTAGATTTAGAAAATACATATATATAATTTTCTCAATCCTGCAAGCAATTTGGACATTAGATTTGACCTAACGGTGTATAAAACACCCTATACTCGCACAGCTCAGACAAAACCAAACTCGGACCGAGTTCTGATTTTTTGTGCCAACAAGTTTTGACCCTAGGGTGTAATGGCCCGCACCCGCACGGTGCATTACGCTGAGTCAGATTGTGTCACGCCTCAGTACCATAATACGAAGACGAACATGGCTAGCTATCCCGTACAAGATACTATATGTCGTACGGCGATCACGGTTGTAACTAGACAAGGGAGTGCATGCTACAATCAGGTCACCTAGGGTTACACGAACATGTAAAACCCCTCCCCAGAAAATCGTATAAGCCCTTTATTTATTAATTATTAATTAAATTGTAGTAATTAGGTCCAAATGGGAGAAATAGATTTTTAATAATTTTTATGTTAGGTGTTCGGGCACTTAGATGACCTGTGGGACCATCAGGAATTTTTCGGATTTTATTCCATGTAGGAGACCCCTTGAGCAGTTGCTAGCCTAACGATGTGCAATACCCTATTTTATAAATTGTCTTATGTGTGAATATATATATATATATAGATATACAAATATATATATGTATATATATATTTATAAAGAAAGAAAGGAAAAGAAAAGAAAAGAAAATAAGAATAAGAATAATAATTTTAATAACAATATTAAACCTACCACTAGGAAGCAGCGGCCAAAGAGATGCCATGCTAATTAGCATAACACCACAAAGACTATTCAATCAGCAGCCATAAGGAGGGCCCGCCCCTTTATTACTTCCGTGAACCCCCCCTTTATTTACTTCACCCGCGAACCAATCCTTCCATCTCTCTCTTTCTCTTAATATATATAACATATATATATATGTTTAGTTCTCCAAAACCCTAACCTAAAATTTCAGACTTCCCCTTCCCATCTAGAGCCGTCACCGCAGCCAGAGAAGCCTCCCCAAGCCATCCAACCACCCCGTCGACGCCGACATCGCGGACTGCAGATTCCCACTCGAGGCACCTTCGCTCCGGCGCGTTTTCCCGTTGACTCGCTCGACCAAACGCAGATCCGTTTTCATAGGTATGATCTTCCCTTAACCCTCTCCAATATCTGTTTTATAGTCAACCTCAGAAAACGTGTGCCCCTAGGTGAAAAACAGCGCCCAAGTCAGCGCGAGCAGACAAAATTCTGCAATCGCAGAAACTTGCGATGACCACCTATATTGTCGAGTTCGTATCTCCCACCACAGAGATCCGAATTCGACGATTCTTTTTGATGCCTGTAGATTACATGACCTAGTTTAATTTTTGTATTATAACTTTGTGCTATTAGTTGCTGTGGACCAAATTGTAGTCGTCACAAAACTGCGCGCACCCACTTTTTCCGGTTTTCTAAAAGTGGGAGATCGGAGCGCGCCCCGCCAAACGGGACCGCCCCGCCTTGTGCCAAGTGTACCGAATGGTGCACACAGCATAATCGGACACGTGAAAATTCGTGGGGACTGATTTGGACGCTTGTGCGCGCCGGAATCAGGCCGTATCCGCGAACAAATTCCGTGTCGCCACTTTTGTGGAACTCGCGAGTATTTTGTGCACGCTTGTCAGATTGCGACGAAACTTGTGCCACTGGACTCGTGGTAACACGCTGGTCCTGTGACCCAATTTTCACGCATTTCTGAGACGGTTGACCAGATCGCCAATTGGCGGGCCCCACAGTTGACTTTTTGGACCAAATTAGGTTCGGCTCATCGGAATTCAAATTTGGACATACCGTTGGGATCGTATTGACATTTAGAGTTGTTTGACCCATAGTTTGTCCCATTTAGAGACTGTTACCCTCGGCACGCTTTTCGGTGTAAAGTGGGCCCACCTATGGAACCCGCTTTGGCCCGAAAATGACCTTTTTGCCCCTGTGTCCAAATTGGACGTAAGGACAGGCATTTCCAGCTATTTGATACCTTCTGAGACTGTTGGTGATATTTATTACAGCTTTTGGAGTAGTCCCTACCGGATCCACCGATACCAGGACGACAGTTGATATTCAAACATCAGGCAAGTGTACCTTGCCAAACTCTACAGTATTGTTATATATTTCCCTTGCTTTATTATAATGCCGTGCATGCTTAACCTAGGACCGTGTGACGTACTTAGCGTCCGATTAACAGTCGGGTGCCGACACTGTGCGCAGTGTTGGGTACGGTCATCTAGAGATGGACATTCGTGACACTTTATTCTCGTACTTGTCTTATCAAGTACCATATGACCCAGGACACTTGACACTATTCATGAGACAGGATTTTCCCGAGATATTCGTGGTGATCCTGTATAGGATACAGGACATGGACATTATACTCCTAGATACTTATGACTTGTTGCATTAGCTATGATCGCGCTTGACATGGGCATGAGACGTTGTGGTCATGATATGCGTGGTTACATTGGGTGGGGAGAGTCACACATGCTACAGGCTGTTTCATATATCTATCTACTACTATTGTGAGGCCTCAGACTCTCGTAGCAGAGCTAGGCACATTACGTGTTTATTACCGCTACCGGCTCCCCGACACAGAGCTTGTAGTGGCTTCAGCCTGAGTTTTAGTGTTATCTCACTTGCATTTCACTTAGATGGTTACATATTTACCCATTGATCATTTAGTTATTTTTTGCTGCACTGTTTATCTGTATTTATTTGGCATGAGCTTTCTTGTACCTTGCTATGTCCCCTGAGGACCTGGATCCGGATTTTGTCCCCAGATTTTGCAGACGTGGTTTATCCCGAGGTTTACGGGACCGGAGCAGGAGCTGATCCAGGAGCTGTACCACCATCTGAGGACGAGGTCTTAGCTGAAGACTTCTCTTGAGCATCCATGTTCATGCTCAGCTTTTAGCATTTATTTCAGTCATTTACTTTCTGGTCTGTTGAACCATTGTACTAGATTTTTATCGGGTTGTTCCCCGAAGTACTTTGTGAGACTTGCTGATGAATTTACATTCCTTATTTATTCTGTGGATCATATTTTATATCTTGTGTGGATGAGATTAGTTGTGCCATGATTGTCGTAGACTTGTTTTACAGCTTAAGTATGCCCTGGTGGATCCATTATATTGAGTTGGTCCATCGGTGCGTACTGCTGGCCATTGCCACGCGTCTGGTCCCTCGATATTTTGGGACTGGGGCGTGACATGGTTTTTGTGGTGGCCCATGCAGGTCTACGACTAAATTGTTCGGTTTCAACTTAGGGACCGGACCAGCCTGCCCTAAGGATAGTATAAACTATAGGATCTCATCCATTATTTAACCATTTGTTGAACTCTATATCGAACTCGAAATTTGTTACTTGAACTGCATCCTGTATTGATTCCTCTGAGCGTTCTCATAGTTTATCTTTTGATTGCAGAGCAATGGATTCCGGGAACAGAGATGATTTTCCTTTGGAGACACCACACGACGCTGTGGTTACTTATGGAGATGAAGTGACACCAGGGGATGGTGGACGAGCATCACAGGGTGATCAAACCGGACAGTCTAATCCAAGGTTCCGGAGAGATGACATTCCACCACCACCACAGTTCACTCCCCAGATGCCAGTATTCCCGCCAGGACAAGCCATAGACGGGCAACAAATATTCCAGATGATGTATGCTATGATGCAAGCACAGCAGCAGATTCAGCAAGAGGCCCATCGGCAGGAGGCCGAGTATCTGAGGACCAGCCTGGTATCCGCATTGGAGCAGGCTAATCCAGCAGCGAGGCGAACATCGACGGGATCTATCACCGACTTCCGTCATCTCAAGCCTCGCACATTTTCTGGTAAAGAAGGGCCAACGGAAGTTCATGAGTGGCTCACAAACATTCAGCATCAGCTGGAAGCCGCTGAACTTCCAAGAGAGAAGTGGATGACTGCAGTCAGAATGCAGTTAACTGATAATGCGCATCACTGGTGGCTAGCAGAGGAAAGGAGACTTGGACAGGACAGAGTCACATGGGAAGAGTTCTCCAGACTCTTCCAAGAGATGTACATCCCGGCAGTTGCACGGTCAGAGCTCAGGGACAAGTTCAACCGCCTCATCCAGGGCAGCATGACAGTGGAAGAATACAATTCTGAATTTATTCGCCTGAGTCGCTTTGCTCCAACATTGATTTCGACGGAGGAAGAGAAAGCGGAAAAGTTCTTTGACGGGTTGAAGTTCGAGCTTCAGAGATTGATTGGCTCAGTAGCACCTACAAATTATACTGATGTTCTAGCAGCAGCACGACGCATGGAGCGCGTCACTAGAAGGGAATCGAATCTGAAGAGGCCAAACACCTCCGCACCAACCAAGGCAGCACATGGAGATTCTGCAAAACGATTCCAGAGGAGTACGCCAGATAGAGCAGCACACAGGGCCATATCCCTTCCTACTTGTCATCACTGCGGCAAGGTAGGACACATTGAGAGAGAGTGCAGGCGGAAGTTGGGACTATGCCTGCTTTGCGGATCAAACCAGCACCTATCCAGAGACTGCACTCACCATAGAGGAGAAGCACCGAGATTAGCTTTGCCTGCACCCCGACCAGCTTACCCAGCAGTAGGAGCACAGCAGGCAGGAGTTGGAGGCGTCAGGCCACCAGCCCCAGGAGGGAATCAGCAGAGACCACCCCTGGCACCACAGGCAGCTTTATTTCAGCAGGCCCAGCAGCAGCGAGGCCAAGCACAGGGGCGAGGACAGGCATTCACTTTAGCTGTTGAGGAGGAGGAGGCTACAGCAGGCGAGGTCATCGCAGGTACTATTTTAGTAGCTTCATTACCTGCAGTAGCATTATTTGATTCTGGAGCATCGCATTCATTTATAGCAGCTAGCTTTGTAGCCACCCATAGAGTAGCTACCGCACCCCTCCCGAAGATGAAGAGGATTCTTACGGGAGGTGGAATTATTCCGGTTAGTGATGTCTGTAGATCATGTTCTGTAGTAGTTTGTGGAAGAGAAATGCGAGCCCAATTCCTAATCTTTTCCATGCCGGATTATGATGTCGTACTTGGTATGGACTGGTTAAGTCAGTACCATGCGACTCTTGATTGCCGACTTGGGCGGGTTATATTTAGACCGCCAGGACATCCAGAATTTGAGTTTCTCCAAGGAGCAGTAGAGCAAGGAGATCAGCCTACTCTTAGGGTACTATCTGTAGAAGGGGAAACAGGTTACCCAGGAGTCATATCAGAATTTGTGGATGTATTTCCTGATGATCTTCCAGGTTTACCACCTGATCGGGAAATAGAATTCACAATAGACTTAACTCCAGGAGCAGAGCCAATCACTTCATCGGTTTATCGGCTAGCACCTAAGGAGTTAGTGGAGTTGAAGGAACAGGTTGATGATCTTTTGGAGAAGGGTTTCATTCGTCCCAGTATTTCACCTTGGGGAGCACCCATCTTATTTGTGCCGAAGAAGGATGGAACAGTACGGTTGTGCATTGATTACAGGGCCCTAAATGCTGTAACCATCAAGAACAGGTATCCCTTACCACGCATTGATGATCTATTCGATCAATTGAGTGGTGCAAGGATATTCTCGAAGATTGACCTTAGATCCGGCTATCATCAGATCAAGGTGAGGAAGGAAGACATCCCGAAGACAGCTTTCAGGACGAAGTATGGACATTATGAGTTCTTGGTGATGCCGTTTGGTTTAACCAACGCACCAGCAGTGTTTATGAGCTTAATGAACAGGGTCTTTCATCAGTTCTTGGATAAATTCGTAGTGGTGTTCATTGACGATATTCTCATATATTCCAAGAGCCCTGAAGAGCACGAGGAGCATCTTAGAATCGTGTTAGAGACCTTGAGGCAAGAGAAGCTATATGCCAAGCTCAGTAAGTGTGAGTTCTGTATGAACAAAGTACCTTTCTTGGGACACATCATATCAGGAGAAGGACTTTCAGTGGATCCTGAGAAAGTTGCGGCAATAGAGACTTGGCCTACACCCACATCAGTCGCAGAGGTGAGAAGTTTTCTCGGACTTGCGGGATATTACCGAAGGTTTGTAGAGAATTTCTCGAGGATTGCAGAACCGATGACAAAGCTAACACGAAAGGATCAGGAGTTTGTATGGACAGAAGACTGCCAGAAGGCTTTTGAAGAACTGAAGAGAAGTTTAACAACAGCACCTGTCTTGACTCTTCCTTCAGGGTCAGGAGGTTTTGTTGTTTACAGTGATGCATCAGGCAGTGGACTAGGATGCGTTTTGATGCAACATGGCAAGGTCATTGCTTATGCGTCGAGACAGTTGAAGGTCCACGAGAAGAACTACCCAACACATGATCTGGAGCTAGCAGCAGTTATATTTGCATTAAAGATATGGAGGCACTATCTTTATGGAGAGAGGGTAGAAATCTTTACTGATCACAAGAGTCTGAGGTATGTGTATACTCAGAAGGAGCTTAACATGAGACAGAGACGCTGGCTGGAACTGATGGTAGATTTTGACATCGATCTGCAGTATCATCCGGGAAAGGCGAATGTTGTTGCAGACGCACTCAGCAGGAAGCCTACGGCTTATTTCTTGACGATGCAGCCCGAGTTATTGAGAGATCTACAGGAGCTACAGATAGAGGTCGTCTTACCGGGACAGAATGGCTTGATGGCTAACCTTGAGATTCAGTCATCACTCGTGGAGAAGATTAAGGAGGCATTGCCCACCGATGCTAGATTCCGAAGACTCAAAGAAAGGACAGAAGCCGGTATGCAGACAGGACTACGCATCCACGAAGACGGGACATTAAGGTTTGGAAACCGCTTGTATGTTCCAAATGGAGAATTGAGACAGGAGTTAATGACCGAAGCACATAGCTCTATGTACTCTGTTCACCCAGGAGGAACCAAGATGTACCGAGACTTGAGACAGTATTACTGGTGGCATGGAATGAAGAGAGAGATCGCGAGATTTGTGGCCAAATGCTTAGTATGTCAACAAGTAAAGGTGGAGCACCAGAGGACAGCAGGATTATTGCAACCACTTCCGATTCCAGAGTGGAAGTGGGAGCACATCACTATGGACTTCGTCACGGGTTTTCCCAAGAGTCCAAGTGGAAGAGATGCAGTGTGGGTAATAGTGGACCGACTCACCAAGTCAGCCCATTTTATACCTTTTAGAGTGGGTCAGTCTACAGAAGCGTTAGCTGATTTATATATGAGGCAGATCGTGAGATTGCACGGCATACCAGTCAGCATTGTATCGGACAGAGATTCGCGCTTCACATCGCACTTTTGGAGGAGCATGCAAGAGAGTCTTGGTACTCGTCTGAAGTTCAGTACATCTTACCACCCGCAGACAGATGGGCAGTCGGAGCGTACTATTCAGACCTTGGAGGACATGTTGAGGGCTTGCATGTTAGACTTTGGAGGATCATGGGAGGACCACCTACATCTTGTAGAGTTTTCTTACAACAATAGCTATCAAGCGAGTATTCAGATGGCTCCGTTTGAAGCATTGTATGGGAGAAAATGTAGGTCTCCTGTGTGTTGGAGTGACGTGGGAGAACGTCAGATTCTGGGACCCGAGTTGGTAGTCAGCACCGTAGAGACAGTCAAAAAGATTCAGGGACACTTGCGAGCAGCACAAGACAGGCAGAAGCAGTGGGCAGACCTTCATCGTTGACCCTTGGAGTTCAAAGAGGGCGATCACGTCTTCTTGAGGATATCACCGACCAGAGGCACCATCCGATTCGGAGGACGCGGCAAGTTGAGTCCAAGGTATATTGGACCATTTGACGTGCTCGAGAGAGTTGGAGAGGTGGCATATCGACTTGCGCTACCACCTTCACTGGAGGGAGTACATGACGTATTCCATGTGTCGCAGCTCAGGCAATATGTGGCAGACAACAGTCATGTCCTCGACCATTCAGAGATCACCATTGGGCCGAGCTTGTCATACCAAGAGCAACCCGTGGGAATCCTTGATCGTCGAGAGAAGGTATTGAGGAACCAGTCTATTCCCTTGGTTCGCGTAGCATGGAGGCATGACGCGCCAGGAGAATCAACTTGGGAGCGCGAGGACGACATGCGCAAGCGTTTCCCGAACCTATTCGCAGACCAAGGTATGAATTTACATTGTTAATTTATATCTTATATCATCCTTGCATTCTATCGTGGCTTAATTTTAATTTCGAGGACGAAATTTTTATAAGTTGGGTAGAATGTAAAACCCCTCCCCAGAAAATCGTATAAGCCCTTTATTTATTAATTATTAATTAAATTGTAGTAATTAGGTCCAAATGGGAGAAATAGATTTTTAATAATTTTTATGTTAGGTGTTCGGGCACTTAGATGACCTGTGGGACCATCAGGAATTTTTCGGATTTTATTCCATGTAGGAGACCCCTTGAGCAGTTGCTAGCCTAACGATGTGCAATACCCTATTTTATAAATTGTCTTATGTGTGAATATATATATATATATAGATATACAAATATATATATGTATATATATATTTATAAAGAAAGAAAGGAAAAGAAAAGAAAAGAAAATAAGAATAAGAATAATAATTTTAATAACAATATTAAACCTACCACTAGGAAGCAGCGGCCAAAGAGATGCCATGCTAATTAGCATAACACCACAAAGACTATTCAATCAGCAGCCATAAGGAGGGCCCGCCCCTTTATTACTTCCGTGAACCCCCCCTTTATTTACTTCACCCGCGAACCAATCCTTCCATCTCTCTCTTTCTCTTAATATATATAACATATATATATATGTTTAGTTCTCCAAAACCCTAACCTAAAATTTCAGACTTCCCCTTCCCATCTAGAGCCGTCACCGCAGCCAGAGAAGCCTCCCCAAGCCATCCAACCACCCCGTCGACGCCGACATCGCGGACTGCAGATTCCCACTCGAGGCACCTTCGCTCCGGCGCGTTTTCCCGTTGACTCGCTCGACCAAACGCAGATCCGTTTTCATAGGTATGATCTTCCCTTAACCCTCTCCAATATCTGTTTTATAGTCAACCTCAGAAAACGTGTGCCCCTAGGTGAAAAACAGCGCCCAAGTCAGCGCGAGCAGACAAAATTCTGCAATCGCAGAAACTTGCGATGACCACCTATATTGTCGAGTTCGTATCTCCCACCACAGAGATCCGAATTCGACGATTCTTTTTGATGCCTGTAGATTACATGACCTAGTTTAATTTTTGTATTATAACTTTGTGCTATTAGTTGCTGTGGACCAAATTGTAGTCGTCACAAAACTGCGCGCACCCACTTTTTCCGGTTTTCTAAAAGTGGGAGATCGGAGCGCGCCCCGCCAAACGGGACCGCCCCGCCTTGTGCCAAGTGTACCGAATGGTGCACACAGCATAATCGGACACGTGAAAATTCGTGGGGACTGATTTGGACGCTTGTGCGCGCCGGAATCAGGCCGTATCCGCGAACAAATTCCGTGTCGCCACTTTTGTGGAACTCGCGAGTATTTTGTGCACGCTTGTCAGATTGCGACGAAACTTGTGCCACTGGACTCGTGGTAACACGCTGGTCCTGTGACCCAATTTTCACGCATTTCTGAGACGGTTGACCAGATCGCCAATTGGCGGGCCCCACAGTTGACTTTTTGGACCAAATTAGGTTCGGCTCATCGGAATTCAAATTTGGACATACCGTTGGGATCGTATTGACATTTAGAGTTGTTTGACCCATAGTTTGTCCCATTTAGAGACTGTTACCCTCGGCACGCTTTTCGGTGTAAAGTGGGCCCACCTATGGAACCCGCTTTGGCCCGAAAATGACCTTTTTGCCCCTGTGTCCAAATTGGACGTAAGGACAGGCATTTCCAGCTATTTGATACCTTCTGAGACTGTTGGTGATATTTATTACAGCTTTTGGAGTAGTCCCTACCGGATCCACCGATACCAGGACGACAGTTGATATTCAAACATCAGGCAAGTGTACCTTGCCAAACTCTACAGTATTGTTATATATTTCCCTTGCTTTATTATAATGCCGTGCATGCTTAACCTAGGACCGTGTGACGTACTTAGCGTCCGATTAACAGTCGGGTGCCGACACTGTGCGCAGTGTTGGGTACGGTCATCTAGAGATGGACATTCGTGACACTTTATTCTCGTACTTGTCTTATCAAGTACCATATGACCCAGGACACTTGACACTATTCATGAGACAGGATTTTCCCGAGATATTCGTGGTGATCCTGTATAGGATACAGGACATGGACATTATACTCCTAGATACTTATGACTTGTTGCATTAGCTATGATCGCGCTTGACATGGGCATGAGACGTTGTGGTCATGATATACGTGGTTACATTGGGTGGGGAGAGTCACACATGCTACAGGCTGTTTCATATATCTATCTACTACTATTGTGAGGCCTCAGACTCTCGTAGCAGAGCTAGGCACATTACGTGTTTATTACCGCTACCGGCTCCCCGACACAGAGCTTGTAGTGGCTTCAGCCTGAGTTTTAGTGTTATCTCACTTGCATTTCACTTAGATGGTTACATATTTACCCATTGATCATTTAGTTATTTTTTGCTGCACTGTTTATCTGTATTTATTTGGCATGAGCTTTCTTGTACCTTGCTATGTCCCCTGAGGACCTGGATCCGGATTTTGTCCCCAGATTTTGCAGACGTGGTTTATCCCGAGGTTTACGGGACCGGAGCAGGAGCTGATCCAGGAGCTGTACCACCATCTGAGGACGAGGTCTTAGCTGAAGACTTCTCTTGAGCATCCATGTTCATGCTCAGCTTTTAGCATTTATTTCAGTCATTTACTTTCTGGTCTGTTGAACCATTGTACTAGATTTTTATCGGGTTGTTCCCCGAAGTACTTTGTGAGACTTGCTGATGAATTTACATTCCTTATTTATTCTGTGGATCATATTTTATATCTTGTGTGGATGAGATTAGTTGTGCCATGATTGTCGTAGACTTGTTTTACAGCTTAAGTATGCCCTGGTGGATCCATTATATTGAGTTGGTCCATCGGTGCGTACTGCTGGCCATTGCCACGCGTCTGGTCCCTCGGTATTTTGGGACTGGGGCGTGACAGAACATCTATGTCTCAATTATCAAACGAGAAACAATAATCATATAGCATATATGATAAAGCAATAAGGCGTGCCAAACGCTTTCTCAAGATATTCTGGAGACCAGTTGTACAAAATAAGAAGCTGGTGGATTATCAAAAGTACATGACAATATTACAGCTGCAGTCTGATTTATATATAAACATAAAAATTAAACTAAATGTCCAGACATGCCGGCTAACAGGTGTCGGTGGCTAAACGTCCAAAAGAGTAAAGTACATAAAGACGAGCAGGAAAATAAGAAAACCCACTCGTTATCCTCGGCGACCATATTTTTGGTACGCGCCATGAGTCAGGGGAAAATACGCTGGATCCTCGGGTGCCGGCTCAAAATCTGGCCATGCAGAAACAGTAGAGTTAGACACCAAATAGCAAGTACCACAAAAGAAGCACGAAATGGAGAAACCCAAAGCAATAATATATATATATATATATATATATATATATATATATATATATATATATATATGTGTGTGTGTGTGTGTGTGTGTGTGTGTGTGTGTGTGTGTGTGTGTGTGTGTGTTCTGTGTCGTAACTAGGTTCATGGTATATCCAAGCACAAAGGTCCAATCCTACAACCAAATATGGACAAGGACGTTGAATCCATTACACTATGATAGTCCATTTCTCTAGGCTATTAACAGAATAATACATTCACAACCAAGTCCAATTTATAAAATCGGCCAATCACTAGTATGACTTGCTATTTGTGGAGTTTGAGGCTATCTCAGAATAATGCATAATAGGTATCCTCAGATCACGCCATTTCCGAACGTGAGCTAACCGAGCAAAAAAGATGATTATACATGCACTTCACAAATTGTACCAGTTTTTCATAGGGCCACTGCACTAAATCACGATATTAGCGGTTCTAGTGAAACAGTGGCTCAACATTATTTATAATGGGTCAGATATTGTACTATACTAAGGCGGATGATATACAGTATCTGTGGTGGCTAGCCCACAGCGCACTTAGAATGAATCTCTGTAGAAAGGTTCGTTGGCATGATCTTGGGATACCGTTCCCTCCACAATGTTACTACCACTTTTAGTTGCTTAATTAACCCTATATTGTGTTCGAAAATATCAAGGCACAGCCATATGAGAATTTACCTTAAGATATCGTACAAAGTACGGGCACGCTAGATACGAATCCATGAAAATTCAGTCTGGATTCACCCAAGCGTGTATACAACATTCAATAAATCAATATCCTAGCCATGCTTTGGTACTTGAGTCACATATCATGCCCGTGCTGGGGAAAAGTATATATATATATAGTATCACGTGTTCAAAAATTTAGAGGCATTCTCGATACACAACCCAAATATAAATTACTTAACACGTCACACTTGCACATTAGATCATGAATATTATCAACCAATAATTGTATCAACACAGATACAATATTCTAGTCCAATTACCAATTATTATTGGTCACATGAATCTTTACCACATTGTAACACGAAGCTTTTGTCATGCACATAGCTGGTTAGTCACTATTTACTTAGTCTGGTCCACCCAAAAATCTCAATCCAACACATATTCATGCCATGTATATAGCCAATCTTAGCACATGATCGTGTCTAGCATGAGGTCTGGTTTACTAAGTCTATTCTTTCTTAGAATCATAACACCAGCAATACTAGGATCAACCACATAGAGAATGATAAGAAAAATTCTAATTAAAATAAGTGAACATAATAAAAGTACTACGTGCATGCATGGGGTCGCTAAGGATAACACGCGCATGAAGTTGCACTCATGAAGGTCGGGCGCATGAACCAAACAAGCACATGCTCAGGGTGCCGCATAAAATCAGGGCTCATAGAGTCATATGAAGTCAGGGGCACATAGGCGACTGGACGCATAGATATCCTGGATGCATGGGCAAGGCATAGTCCACTCTACGGGACTAGTACCGAAGTGACGGACAATAAAGAAGTATCGGTGAAGTGACATAAAGTGACTAACGTGACAAGCCATAAAGTGCATCAGGAGAAAAGATAAAACATTCAAAAGAAGTGCCAGGGCGGGGCATAGTCATGCGTCCAAAGAAAAGGGGGACGCATAGCTCATGGCCGCATGATCTCCTGGACTCATGGACTCTGGGCGCATGGAGTCAGGCCTTAGTAAATTTTTATGAGTTCAAGGTACTATGCATCCGTCTTTTTTGAAAGCATGCACAAGCAGACATGCGTCCAACAAGATGGGCGCATGTTGGATGGGGGTGCATATTGCTGGGCCGTATGGTACTCCATCGTCCCAGAATAACAAGTTTGGCCATAATCCTTATCTCAACTAGTGCTTCCAAGATTCTAAAAACTAGTGCTTCCAAAAATCCTCATCTCAACTCCAAATCAAGTGATTCAAAAGCCAAAATTCTCGAAATTAAGTGCTCCATCACATAGAACAATAATTTTTTTTAAAACAACAAGTTTTTGAAGATCAAACTAAGAAAAAACTCAAGAACATCCATACTCATAAAAATTCAGATCTACAACATTCCATTAACCAAATCCAAAAATACCAAGTTCTAAACATGCTTAAAATTATACAATAAAAATAATAGACTAATAATATGGAGTATTTCTCCATTTTTTATGCAAGATGCACTTGCCTAAGGAAGGAGGGAGAACCTAAGAGAGAAAGAATGAAGGATGAGAAATAAAGAAATTGGGTTATATAGCTAGGGTTTGAGGTTTAGACCATGGGTTCAACTCATGACCAAACCAACCCAAACCATAAACTAAGAACCAAAAAAAACCAAAGAATGGGTCTAGTCTCATGAAATAAAATAAACATACAATAAGAAATAATACGTTCCCAATACGTATACTGGAAACGAGGAGTGACAGATTAAAATGAGACAATGGTTGGTTACATTTAGAATTATTGGATTTGAAAGAAAGTATTGATTTGAGTTGGTTTCATGTGCAGATCGCGTGCGAAGTTCGAAGGAATCAGTGTATTCGTTCAAAATAAGGCAGAGATAGCAGAATTGGAGTGATAATGTCATCTTGCTTAGTCCGATCGGTCGGATGATTTGGAGAGCACGACCTGCTCGTACGATTATACCAATTGAGTAGATCGTACTTTGCATCGGACCACGGATTTAATGGATCGACCGTATTGACAAGACAGAGTGCTAGCAAAATCAGATTAGGTGAGTGGGCTCTGTCACTTCTCCTCTAATCTTTCATGCCTAATAAATAAAAAATACATAATGTCTTGGATGCTTGAAACTGGAACATTAGAATCATCGTACTGTGGCGCACATAGAGTGTGCGCCATTTGGATGGATAAATTTTTTGGCTTGAGTTGGTCTTACGTTTGGAAAGTTGGAGCTTGAGTAGATCATCTTGGTTGGAGAAGCAAAATATTTCATCGGTTGAGCGAGCGAGCGAGCGTGTGTTGCGCACGAATATCAATTTGGACGCTTTGTCAAGCAAAGCATGTAGTTGTGGTTCAAAATTGGACAACTACATCGGAGAGGACATTGTGCCATTGTTGGGACATTATGCCACGGAGCATTTGGAACGAGGGATATTGCACCTAATCGGAGCACTGTATCGAGAAGCGGCATGGTACAAGTAGAGATATTTTGAGAATGGTACATTGGGCTATAGTTGGAGAATGATGCCTTGGGCTATAGTTGGAGAATGGTTATGGTGATTGGATGGATCGAGGCGAGTATTGTTTGGTAGGGTGAGAAGGCTTGATTCTCTCGTCGTACCTGCTGGTTGGAGTATTTCATTGGTCACAGATAACCTATTGCGCACAAAATTTGGTTTTCTCGAACGGAATAGGCTCCCGGGCACCAGGATAGTTCGGCCATGGAGAAAATAAATGGTAACGTGCTTTGGGCACGATACTGGCAGTTCGAGACCACCAGGCGGGCTAGCTACTCAGCGCTGGATTGGATCAAAATACAGTTGGATTATACTTTATGGCTTGGCCAGTGACCTTCATATAGATAAGAGTTGGTTCGGTTTGAGTTTGTGCTTTCGTGTAGGCGGCGGCACTACATTGCCTCGGGCAAGAGTGTGCGCATCGATGATTGGATTAGCAAGGCTTGTATTATGGCATGATGCGATATATTAAAGTCTTGTAATGCAATATGGTTCGATAGGTTCACGTTTTACTTCAGGTTTGAGTAGAACGTATTGCATTCTTAGTCTCCTTTGAGTTGGATATAACTGCTAGTATATTTGCTTGAGTTGAATGCTTGAATACTTAACCTGCTTTACTGCTTTCCTTAACATGTCATATCTCTGCCATAAAATAAATCTAGGATTCAAGTAGAAAGATCACCATATAACTGTTTGCATTCACTATCTACTTAGTGTCATTTTAGACGAGTGGGTTATCCCGTTCACCAGTACGACTGTGTACTGGTCCACGTTTGTGGACCTTATTTTCAGATACACAGGTGTATTGGCTCAGCTTGGATATATGAGACATGATGTATGGAATAGTATGTACCTTTGTGGGCAAGAGAGGAGCAAGAGTGATGCATCGCCTTTGTGTCATTCTTCTTGTAGAAGCATAAAAAATTATGCAGGCTGTATAAAGGCCATACCCCCTCAAAAACAAAAACAGGCCGCAGAGGAGACCACATGTGGCCTGATCAACTTAGCCACTGAAGGAGTAACATGCGGCCTGAACGACCACAGAGCATGGGGGCCGTATAATATCCCCCCTGACACAGCATTCGATGTCTGTCAGACTCTCTGATACATCACTCATCACACTGAGATGCTTCGAGACTTGTGAAGACGGCGGCTCAGAAATATACAAAAAGTTACATCAACTCATTAATGGTCTTATCAGACGTGACACGCCACGTGCTTATGCGGCTACGTACCCATGCTTCCTCATCATCATGCGGCCAGAGTATCCATCCGACCAATGCCAAATGAGAACTCGTATGTGGCTAGATACCCATGCAGCCTCGTCATCATACGACCAGAGTGTCCATCCGACCAAGGCCAAATAAGAGCATATATGCGGCTACATACCCATGCGACCTCGTCATCAAGCGACCATAATATCCATCCGACTAAGGCCAAACGAGAGCATGTATGCGGCCACAATACCGTACGGCCAGAGTGTCCATCCGACCAAGGCCAAGCGAGAGCACATATGCGGCCACGATACTATGCGGCCATGACGTTATGCGGCTCTTGATTTACAGGATATTTTTGTTATAACCCGTCATGACCCGCACCCGAAAATCGGGCATGAGCCGTGGGTACGTCCAGCCTACGCCGCAGAATCGGCGGTAGAACGCTGTAAAGGTCCGTTCTAGGTCAACCATATCTATCTATATCTCACTGAAAAATCCGGCATGACCTCTCCAAAAGGAGGGCAAAACCACGCAATATATATATAAAATCCTCTCCCAAAGGAGGCAACCACGCAATATATATATATATGAACTCTCAATCACAAAATCTAGGGAAAGAAATAAAGCACGATATGATAATAACAAGGAAACAGAACCAAAAGCAAGACAATCCAAAATAATACAGTCCAAGCCAAAATAGCTACAACATCACAGCATCAAAAGAATAAGTACAGTCATCCAAAATACAAACCACTGGAAATAACCCAGGAAACCCACCTAGCTAACTAGGGTGCTATCGGCGTCTCCTCGGCGCACTCCTCCTCGATCTCGGGGTCACAACAGTCGTCAACACCCGGCCCGTAGAACGTAGGGCAATAGTCCTCAGGATCCTCTGGAAAAAATATGCCCAGTCAGGACTGGAGCGAAGTACATAACTCTGAAAGCAACTCCAAATGCATGGTAAGGTGTATATGACGAGCAATAGAAAAGTAATCAAGATGCACAGGAAATAAATATATGCTGGAGCACAATAAGTAGCTGTAATATAAACTGGAGAACAATACAAGTAGTGGAAAAGTAACTGCAGGTGAGAAACATGAATACTAGCTAAGTGCCTTGAGCACAAGTTCGTTATGTGATCGGCTTAGGTTGCACATGAAAAATACTAAGATAACTCCGTTATGCGTGAGTTGCATAACCGACATACACATGAATACTGTTTGGCTTTGATCACATAACCAACTCACTACTCCCCCCCCACTAATACCATTGGATCCAACCACAACACGCTACGTACATGATAATAGCTCGCGCATACGAAGGCGAGAGCACAATAAGCACATGATAGCACATGAGAATCAATACCCGAAGCACATGATGAAATACAGTGATAGAGTACCCGCTGAACACGGTAAGGGGGATAGCATCTCATGACGGGATCCACTAGTACCAGCTCGTGTAACAATGTGTCAGAATCAAGTATTACAGTTCTAGAACAGGTGATATAAACGCTATCATGAAATGGAAACTATCAGAGGTAGGTACTCGCCTGATGTCCTGAGCAACTGATGAGGATCGAGATCCGGACCGGTGTCGCAAGGACCTAATGCGAAAATCAGAATTAAACAGGGTTCTAAGCATTTAAAGTGATATAAAATAATTAAAAACAGGCTTCTAGGGCTATTCTAGGTCGAACGGGTCAAACCGGTAAAAATCGGGTCAAAAAGTCAACCCGGAGTCCAAAAAGTCAACTCTAGGTCAAAACTAGGTCAAACGTTGACTTTTACAGTCAACGAGGACAATTATGGTCAAAGCTAGGTCAAACTAGGGTGCCCCTGAAATTCTAGGTCAAACCGAGCTCATTAAGCTACTAAACTCACAAACTCGCCTAATCGAGATACCGGGATACCCTCGGTATCCGATACCTCGCCCTAGGCCACGCACCCCGCCTAAACCCGCTAAAACCTATGCTAGCACGCGTAAATATATATATATAAACATATAAAAATCACTCCAAGATATTTCCTAGGCTAATGCTCAAATACCCCGCTCGAAACTCAATACCTTGAATATCTCAAGGTATCGAGATACCTCGGTATCTCAAGGTATTGAGGTTTCGCTCTAAAACCCCTCTAGCTAGCTATCTAGCTACTGATTATGCACCTAGTTATTAATCTAGGCTAGGTAATATATATATCTATCATATTTATATATATCTAAGTAGGTATCTACCTATATACATATATATCCACACAAATATACCCAAATACCCAATACCTTACCTAACATAACATATATATATATATATATATATATATATATATATATATATATATATAACTTATAGGTATATAGATATCTATATCCTAGATAGGTATATCTATGTATCTAGCTATCTACCTATCTAAGTATCTATCTATCTAAATACCTAGCTATCTATCTATTAATCTAGCCATCTATCTATGTATTTATCTACTTATCTATATATCAATCTATCTCCTTATCTATTCCTCACCCTCTCCTTGCTATTCTAGCTGCTGCTGGGGCTTTCCTGGGCTGCTACTGCTGCTCCATGCTACTGCTGATGCTGCTGCTACTGCAGCCTTGCTGCTGCCACTGCAGCCTTGCTGCTGCTGCTGCAGCTCCCTGCTGCTGCTGCCTTTGCTGCCCCCCCCCCCAAACCACAACACACACACACACACACACACACACACACACACACACACACACACATATATATATATATATATATATATATATATATATATATATATATATATATATATATATATATATATATATATATATATATATATCACTCTCTCTCTATATATATACATACATATATATCTATATATATATCAACTAGATATCTATATATATTCACACTCATCTACACACTCTAACACACACACTAACACACTCACACACTAATACACACACACACTCACAACACTAACAACACACACACACATAAATATATACATAGCTATATATATATATATATATAAACTTAATATATATATATATATCTACACACACTCTCAACTATATATATATATACATACACCCAAAATATATATATACATATACACACACACAAGCACACTTACACATATACATATATATATATATATACACATAGACATATACACACACAAGCACATAGATATAAATACACACACATATATATAAATATATATATACATAAACACACATACATATATATATAAATATATATATATATATATAGATACCTATACACTAACACAACACAACACACAACAACACCCAAACCACACGCCCCACTCACGCCCAACGACCCCGACACTCACCAATACCCTAAAATATATAAAATATAACTCGAAAACTCTAGCACACACTCCCCGATACTAACCCAACGTGCGCACAAAGCTGAAACGAGGAAACCAAGTCGAAATGCCCGTTCGGTCATTTCGACGAACACGTGGTGCGCGGCTCGAAAAACCTCCTGAAACGCACACCAAACGAACTCAAAATCGGCCCAAAATTTACCCACGCGCTCTACACGATGTCTAGATCCTAGAAAATACGCTCCCGCGTCGATTCTAGGCCCATGGCGAAAACGCGCACGCACTTAGAATCGGCGACGACGAAAAGCCCCAATTTCGCCCGAAATGCCCGTTTCTCCGCGACGCGGCTTCCCGTGTCCGAACGGAGACACGCACTCACCCTCTAGACACCCGACAACATCTACCTAGGTCCATCTAACCTAGGGCATTACCTAAAATTGGGCCAAATTCGGATTCCATCCGAATTCGACACAAAACCTAATGTCAAAGTCTCTAAACTCACCCAAACTAGTTCCAACTTCCTCCTACGGGTAGGGTTAGGGTCTAGGAGGGTTCTACAACACTAATTATACTACACAAAAATAATTAGGAAGAGAAAAGTTAGGTTTTACCTCTTGGGAGTTGGAATCCCAATGCCAAAGTCTCACAACCCCTAGAAATCACCTCCCTCAAGCTCCAAGCCACCAAAACTAGCCTCCACACAAAGTCTAGGCTCCACACACCTAGGTTAGAGAAAATATAAGGTTAGGGTTAGTTTGAGGAAGAAGGAATGAAAGAAGAAAGAAGAAAAGTGAAGAAGAGACTTACTTTGGAGAAGAAGGAAGAAGAAGTGGAGAAGAAGAAATGAAGAAGAAGAAGTAGAATGAAGAGAATGGCTGCTGCTCCTTGCTGTGGTCGCTGGTTTGCACGGGTGGAGGGTAGGTAGGGGCCGGCCAAGTAATTAAATAGGGGTTTACACAAGTCCAAATGACCAAAATGCCCTCCCGAAACTCGGTTTTGGATTTCGGGTTCCAAAAACACTCAAACTAACTCCAAATCTCTCCAACTAACCTCCTAAAAATAAAATAAATATTTCTAAGCTCCAAAATAATTCTCACAAGGGTGTGGGCTGGGTCGGACATGGGTCCACTAGGGTCTGACATGGGTCCAGGCTAGCCAAAACCCTAAAACAATCATTAAAAAAATATTACAAGCACTAAATAAATATAAATATAATTAATTAAATACAAGCCACTATTTATCAAAAAAATAAAAAATAATACCCTATTTTCTAGAATTGGGTAGTGACAAGTCTACCCTCCTTAAAATAATTTCGTCCTCGAAATTAAAAGACGAAACTAGGACAGGAATGCAAAGAAAGAACCATACCTCAGGGTTCGAAGAGATAGGGGTATCGCTCGCGCATTTCATCCTCCCTCTCCCAGGTCGACTCCCCTGGAGAGTGATGCATCCATGCGACGCGAACCAAGGGAATAGTCTGGTTCCTCAACACCTTCTCTCGCCGATCCAGAATCTCCACCGGCTGCTCTGGATAGCTAAGAGTAGGGCCCACTGCGATCTCCGAGTGATCCAATACGTGACTGGGATCCGCCACGTACCGTCTCAACTGCGACACGTGGAACACATCATGAACTCCCTCCAGCGTAGGCGGCAACTCAAGCCTATACGCCACGGCGCCGACCCTCTCGAGGATACGGAAGGGTCCGACGAAACGTGGGCTAAGCTTCCCGTCTCCACCGAAGCGAATAGTGCCCCGCGTCGGAGAAATCCTCAGGAACACCAGATCTCCAACCTAGCACAAACAAGGTCTCTACACTTAGTCTAAAACAAGCAATCACAAGCAAACACAAGAACAAAATCTAGATTCTAAGCTATACCTCAAACTCCAAAGGTCTCCGGTGGCTATCGGCCCAATGCCGCTGCCTGTCTTGCGCCACCCGAAGTCTATCTCTAATGAGCTTGACCTTCTCTGCCGCATCAACCACCATCTCCGAGCCAAGCAAAGCTCTCTCACCTACATCATCCCATGACAACGGAGTACGACACCTCCGTCCATACAACGCCTCAAAAGGTGACATCTCGATACTGGCTTGGTAGCTGTTGTTGTAAGCAAACTCTACCAAGTGCAAGTGATCCTCCCAAGAGCCTCTGAAATCCAAAACACAGGTGCGAAGCATGTTCTCAAGTGTCTGAATGGTCCTCTCTGACTGACCATCTGTCTGCGGGTGATATGCAGTACTAAACTTGAGCTGGGTGCCCAAGCTAGCCTGCAGGCTCCTCCAGAAATACGAAGTGAAGCGACTGTCCCAATCTGATACTATGCTCACTGGAACTCCATGCAGTCTGACTATCTGGCGCACATACATCTCTGCTAGTCTCTCTGTAGACGTACCCACTTTGAATGGTAGAAAGTGGGCCAATTTGGTCAACCTGTCCACGATGACCCAAATCGCATCTTTCCCGCCTGGAGAACGGGGAAGTCCAGAAACAAAATCCATGGTCACATGCTCCCATTTCCACTCTGGAATGGGTAACGGCTGGAGTAATCCTCCTGGCCTCTGCCTCTCCGCCTTCACCTGCTGGCACACTAAGCATCGGGATACGAAGCGTGCTACCTCCCGCTTCATCCCGTACCACCATACGTGCTGTCTCAGATCTCTATACATCTTGTTGGCACCTGGATGCATAGAATACTGGGATCGATGCGCCTCCTGGAGAATCTCCTCACGTAACGACCCACTCGGCACACACAACCTGGTACCGTGCCGCAAAGAACCATCATCAGCAATGGTGAAGTCATCTGATAAACCCATCTGAACCTGCGCCCTGATGCTCCTCAGGGACTCATCCTCAAACTGTGTAGCCCTGATCCGGTCTACCAACTCTGACTGAATCTGCAGTCCCCACATCTGCATCTCAACTCCAGGCACTATCACCTCAATGTCCAAGCTCTCTAGATTTGCCAGAAGATAACGATCTATAGTCAGGCACATAGCTACCGGATACCTGCTCAATGCATCCGCAACTACGTTCGCCTTTCCTGGATGATACTGCAACGATATGTCGAAGTCTTTCATCAACTCCAACCATCTCCTCTGCCTCATGTTCAGCTCTTTTTGGGTAAACACATACTTCAAGCTTTTGTGGTCTGTGAAGATCTCCACACGCTCTCCGTATAAATAGTGTTTCCACAACTTCAGAGCAAAAATGACCGCTGCCAACTCCAAATCGTGGGTAGGGTAATTCTTCTCATGAGGACGTAATTGCCTGGAAGCATAGGCAATCACCCTCCCATTCTGCTGCAACACACAACCCAGTCCCTTCCCCGATGCATCACTATAGATAGTGAATCCTCCAGAACCTGATGGCAACGTCAACACTGGAGCTGTCGTCAACCTCCTCTTCAGCTCATCAAAGGCGATCTGGCACTCCTCTGACCAAACAAACTCCACGTCCTTCCGGGTCAGCCTGGACAACGGCTCTACAATCCGGGAAAAATCCTGAATAAATCTCCTGTAGTAGCCTGCCAGTCCCAAGAAACTCCTGACCTCGGCTACTGAACTCGGAGCACTCCATGCCTCTACTGCCCTGATCTTTCTCGGATCCACCGAGATACCCTCTCCAGTCACCACATGACCAAGGAATTCAACCTTGTCAAGGAAGAACTCACACTTCGAGAGCTTTCCATAAAGCTTCTCCTTCCTGAGAGTCTCCAGCACTATCCTCAGATGCTCCTCGTGCTCCTCTGGGGTCTTCGAATACACCAAGATATCATCTATAAACACCACCACAAACCTGTCCAGATGCTGATGGAACATCTTGTTCATCAGATTCATGAACACTGCCGGGGCATTAGTCAACCCAAACGGCATCACCAAGAACTCATACTGTCCATATCTGGTCCAAAAAGCTGTCTTCGGAATATCCTCCTTCCTGACCTTCACCTGGTGGTAGCCTGTCCTCAGATCAATCCTGGAAAACACCCTCGCTCCGCTCAACTGGTCAAATAGATCATCAATACACGGCAGCGGATACTTGTTCTTGATTGTGAGGTTGTTAAGAGCCCTGTAGTCGATACACATCCGTATCGACCCATCCTTCTTCGGCACAAAAAGTACCGGAGCACCCCACGGAGAAGAACTAGATATGATAAATCCCTTGTCCTGAAGCTCATCCACCTGCTTCTTCAACTCTATCAGCTCACTGTTGCTGACTCTATAGACGTGCTGGGATATCGGCTCCACGCCTGGCACCAAGTCTATAGAGAACTCCATATCTCTGTCCGGAGGTAACCCTGGCAACTCCTCCGGAAAGACATCCATGTATTCCTCTATCAGTGGATGTAGCGACCTCGGCTCTACCACCAGGGCTCCGCAGAAGACTCCCTCGGTCTGCTCCGCTGCTCCTCTGGCAAACTGAAACTCTAGCTCACCTGGCAGACTAAACAAAACTCTGCCTCCACGACAATCTATACTAGCACAATACGTACTCAACCAATCCATCCCGAGTACAATATCGTAGCTCGGAAGTGGCATTACGAGTAGGCACACACTCAACTCCCGGCCTCCCAAGGTAACTCTTCGGTCTCTGCAGACATCACGGACTAGGATTATACCACCCCCAGTCGTGATCTTGCAGAGTCTAGCTAAAGGTTCAGCAACAAGATGGTGTCTAACAGCAAAAGATACAGACACAAAGCTATGGGAAGTACCGAAATCAAATAAAGCAAGTGCTGGAATGGAATCAAGAAGAACAGAACCTGAAATAACATCACCAATTGGCTCAACCTCGTCCACTGTCAGGGCAAAAGCTCGCCCCTGCTGTCCTCCTCGATGTTGTTGCTGGTGCTGGGCGAACCTCTGCTGCTGAGTCTGCAAAGGCTGACCTCTCTGCTGCGCTGCAGGTGCTCTGGCTGGTGCCCTATGAGCGGCTCCTCTGCCCTGAGCTGTACGGGCAAGCGCTGAAGGACAATCCTTCAGCTGGTGATCTGCTGCGCCACACAATAAATATCTGCCCAGCCTCTTTTTGCATATGTCCCATCCGTGCCCTGGCTTCCTACAGAAAGGGCAAACGATGGGCTGCCTCTGGCCCTGCTGCTGACCCTGCCTCTGCTGCTGGGGCGCCTGCCGGAAGGGCGCCCGACCCTGACCCTGGTGCTGCTGGGTCTGCTGGAATGGCCTCTTGGCTGGGCCTGCACTGCTACCTGCTCCTGAAGCATCTCTGCTCCTCTTCGTCTTCAGCTCCAAATCATCCTCAGCCCTCTGAGCGTCGCTGATAATTTGCTCGAAGGTCGCCTCGCGGTCGTTCCTAGTCAAGGACTTGACCGCCATGACCAAGCCCTTGCGGAACTTTCGCGCCTTCGCTGCCTCAGACAACCCCTCAACAAATCTGCCCAGACGGCAGAACTTCGCTGCATACTCGTCCACTAGCATACTCCCCTGGACGAGCGCCTCGAACTGACTCTCTAAGGCACTGAGAGCCACGTCCGGGAAGAACTTCTCCTTGAAAAGCTTCTTGAAAGCCTCCCAAGTCAATCCCGGAGCTGCTATCCGCGTATCCGTGCGGAACCAAGTGAGGGCAAGGTCGAACATCTGGCTGCCCGCTGCCTCTATCTGCATGCTGGCTGGGATCATCGCCAGCCTGAAAATGCCCTCTATATGCTCGATCCAGTCGTCGGCGTACAGGATCCCCTCTGTGCCGCGGAACTCCTTAGGCTTTATCCTCTGAAAATCGATGATAGTACCCGGCCTAGGATACTGAGCCTGCTCTGGCTGTGGCTGGATCTGAGCCACTCTGTCGACCGCTGTCAAAGCCACCTGATGAGCATTCTCAATGCCCATCCTCATAACATCTGCCTGGCGGTGCTGCGCATCCATCATCTCTCGGAAGAATGTGAACAACTGCGTAGCATCCACTGGCGCAGGCGGTGGTGGAGGAGGTACCACCGGGACAACTGGGGTGGCTCTCGGATCAATGGGAGTAAGGGGATCTCCGAGAGAAACTGACGCTCCCTCAACTGCAGGAGTGGCGAGAGGAGCGGTAGCGGCTGCCGGAAGTCGAGCAGGTCGAGAGGTGGCAGACCTCTCGGTGGCAGCTGCTGGGGCGGTGCGCTGAGATCTGGTCTTCGGAGGCATCCTGAACACAGATCAAAAGAAGTCAATATAGTGCATGAAACGATAACATCAATGAAGGACAGTAATATTACAAAAGAAATAATTTCAGAAAAATTAAAGATAGCAAAAGGAAGTAGGAAGGGTCCTAGTTGTGATTGAGCACACTCTCTCTCAGCCTATCTCCTATATCCTATTGCAGGTAACCCTAAAAAGCAGACCTGCATGGGCCACCACCAAAAATGTGTCACGACCCGCACCCGAAAATCGGGCATGAGCCGTGGGTACGTCCAGCCTACGCCGCAGAATCGGCGGTAGAACGCTGTAAAGGTCCGTTCTAGGTCAACCATATCTATCTATATCTCACTGAAAAATCCGGCATGACCTCTCCAAAAGGAGGGCAAAACCACGCAATATATATATAAAATCCTCTCCCAAAGGAGGCAACCACGCAATATATATATATGAACTCTCAATCACAAAATCTAGGGAAAGAAATAAAGCACGATATGATAATAACAAGGAAACAGAACCAAAAGCAAGACAATCCAAAATAATACAGTCCAAGCCAAAATAGCTACAACATCACAGCATCAAAAGAATAAGTACAGTCATCCAAAATACAAACCACTGGAAATAACCCAGGAAACCCACCTAGCTAACTAGGGTGCTATCGGCGTCTCCTCGGCGCACTCCTCCTCGATCTCGGGGTCACAACAGTCGTCAACACCCGGCCCGTAGAACGTAGGACAATAGTCCTCAGGATCCTCTGGAAAAAATATGCCCAGTCAGGACTGGAGCGAAGTACATAACTCTGAAAGCAACTCCAAATGCATGGTAAGGTATATATGACGAGCAATAGAAAAGTAATCAAGATGCACAGGAAATAAATATATGCTGGAGCACAATAAGTAGCTGTAATATAAACTGGAGAACAATACAAGTAGTGGAAAAGTAACTGCAGGTGAGAAACATGAATACTAGCTAAGTGCCTTGAGCACAAGTTCGTTATGTGATCGGCTTAGGTTGCACATGAAAAATACTAAGATAACTTCGTTATGCGTGAGTTGCATAACCGACATACACATGAATACTGTTTGGCTTTGATCACATAACCAACTCACTACCCCCCCACTAATACCATTGGATCCAACCACAACACGCTACGTACATGATAATAGCTCGCACACACGAAGGCGAGAGCACAATAAGCACATGATAGCACATGAGAATCAATACCCGAAGCACATGATGAAATACACGTGATAGAGTACCCGCTGAATACGGTAAGGGGGATAGCATCTCATGACGGGATCCACTAGTACCAGCTCGTGTAACAATGTGTCAGAATCAAGTATTACAGTTCTAGAACAGGTGATATAAACGCTATCATGAAATGGAAACTATCAGAGGTAGGTACTCGCCTGATGTCCTGAGCAACTGATGAGGATCGAGATCCGGACCGGTGTCGCAAGGACCTAATACAAAAATCAGAATTAAACAGGGTTCTAAGCATTTAAACTGATATAAAATAATTAAAAATAGACTTTTAGGGCTATTCTAGGTCGAACGGGTCAAACCGGTGAAAATCGGGTCAAAAAGTCAACCAGGAGTCTAAAAAGTCAACTCTAGTCAAAACTAGGTCAAACGTTGACTTTTACAGTCAACGAGGACAATTATGGTCAAAGCTAGGTCAAACTAGGGTGCCCCTGAAATTCTAGGTCAAACCGAGCTCATTAAGCTACTAAACTCACAAACTCGCCTAATCGAGATACCGGGATACCCTCGGTATCCGATACCTCGCCCTAGGCCATGCACCCCGCCTAAACCCGCTAAAACCTATGCTAGCACGCGTAAATATATATATATAAACATATAAAAATTACTCCAAGACATTTCCTAGGCTAATGCTCAAATACCCCGCTAGAAACTCAATACCTTGAATATCTCAAGGTATCGAGATACCTCGGTATCTCAAGGTATTGAGGTTTCGCTCTAAAACCCCTCTAGCTAGCTATCTAGCTACTGATTATGCACCTAGTTATTAATCTAGGCTAGGTAATATATATATCTATCATATTTATATATATCTAAGTAGGTATCTACCTATATACATATATATCCACACAAATATACCCAAATACCCAATACCTTACCTAACATAACATATATATATATATAACTTATAGGTATATAGATATCTATATCCTAGATAGGTATATCTATGTATCTAGCTATCTACTTATCTAAGTATCTATCTATCTAAATACCTAGCTATTTATCTATTAATCTAGCCATCTATCTATGTATTTATCTACTTATCTATATATCAATCTATCTCCTTATCTATTCCTCACCCTCTCCCTGCTATTCTAGCTGCTGCTGGGGCTTACCTGGGCTGCTACTGCTGCTCCATGCTACTGCTGATGCTGCTGCTCTTGCTGATGATGCTGCTGCTACTGCAGCCTTGCTGCTGCCACTGCAGCCTTGCTGCTGCTGCTGCAGCTTCCTGCTGCTGCTGCTGCTGCTCCCTGCTGCTGCTGCCTTTGCTGCTGGCTTGCTGCCCCCCCCCCCCCAAACCACAACACACACACACACACACACACATATATATATATATATATATATATATATATATATATATATATATATATATATATATATATATATATATATATATATATATATATATATATATCACTCTCTCTCTATATATATACATACATACATATATATCTATATATATATCAACTAGATATCTATATATATTCACACTCATCTACACACTCTAACACACACACTAACACACTCACACACTAATACACACACACACACTCACAACACTAACAACACACACACACATAAATATATACATAGCTATATATATATATATATAAACTTAATATATATATATATATCTACACACACTCTCAACTATATATATATATATATACATACACCCGAAATATATATATACATATACACACACACAAGCACACTTACACATATACATATATATATATATATATATATATATATATATATATATATATATATATATATATATATATATATATATACACATAGACATATACACACACAAGCACATAGATATAAATACACACACATATATATAAATATATATACATAAACACACATACATATATATATATAAATATATATATATATATAGATACCTATACACTAACATAACACAACACACAACAACACCCAAACCACACGCCCCACTCACGCCCAACGACCCCGACACTCACCAATACCCTAAAATATATAAAATATAACTCGAAAATTCTAGCACACACTCCCCGATACTAACCCAACGCGCGCACAAAGCCGAAATGAGGAAACCAAGTCGAAATGGCCGTTCGGTCATTTCGACGAACACGTGGTGCGCGGCTCAAAAAACCTCCTGAAACGCACACCAAACGAACTCGGAATCGGCCCAAAATTTATCCACGCACTCTACACGATGTCTAGATCCTAGAAAATGTGCTCCCGCGTCGATTATAGGCCCATGGCGGAAACGCGCACGCACTTAGAATCGGCGACGACGAAAAGCCCTAATTTCGCCCGAAACGCCCGTTTCTCCGCGACGCGGCTTCCCGTGTCCGAATGGAGACACGCACTCACCCTCTAGACACCCGACAACATCTACCTAGGTCCATCTAACCTAGGGCATCACCCAAAATTGGGCCAAATTCGGATTCCATCCGAATTTGACACAAAACCTAATGTCAAAGTCTCTAAACTCACCCAAACTAGTTCCAACTTTCTCCTACGGGTAGGGTTAGGGTCTAGGAGGGTTCTACAACACTAATTACACTACACAAAAATAATTAGGAAGGAGAAAGTTAGGTTTTACCTCTTGGGAGTTGGAATCCCAATGCCAAAGTCTCACAACCCCTAGAAATCACCTCCCTCAAGCTCCAAGCCACCAAAACTAGCCTCCACACAAAGTCTAGGCTCCACACACCTAGGTTAGAGAAAAAGTAAGGTTAGGGTTAGCTTGAGGAAGAAGGAATGAAAGAAGAAAGAAGAAAAGTGAAGAAGAGACTTACTTTGGAGAAGAAGGAAGAAGAAGTGGAGAAGAAGAAATGAAGAAGAAGAAGTAGAATGAAGAGAATGGCTGCTGCTCCTTGCTGTGGTCGCTGGTTTGCACGGGTGGGGGGTAGGTAGGGGCCGGCCAAGTAATTAAATAGGGGTTTACACAAGTCCAAATGACCAAAATGCCCTCCCGAAACTCGGTTTTGGGTTTCGGGTTCCAAAAATACTCAAACTAACTCCAAATCTCTCCAACTAACCTCCTAAAAATAAAATAAATATTTCTAAGCCTCAAAATAATTCTCACAAGGGTATGGGCTGGGTCGGACATGGGTCCACTAGGGTCTGACATGGGTCCAGGCTAGCCAAAACCCTAAAACAATCATTAAAAAAATATTACAAGCACTAAATAAATATAAATATAATTAATTAAATACAAACCACTATTTATCAAAAAAAAAATAATACCCTATTTTCTAGAATTGGGTAGTGACCTAACCGAAGAAGATTTCTCGTATGATCAGTGCTGACTACATGTCCAGCTGACCAAGTCACACATACAACGGGTTAAAAATAATACGAGATCTTATCAACAACATATCTTAACCAAGACCATATGGCAGCCCGCCCATGGCATGCGACTATAGTTGCAACCGCATTCTGTTGAAGGAGCCCCCTGCGGCTACCAAACAAAAGCACATGCGTCACCTATAACCCATCATCATGATGACTATAAATATGAGCAACTTGGACGTCCCAAAGGCTAGTTTTTCTGCTTCAGAGACCATACACCCAGGTAGAGCTATGTACGTGCACACAAGCTCAAGAGAGAGAAGAGAAGAAAGCAACCCTTACACACTCGTCGGACCGTCAACGGAGTAAAGGAGCCGCCACAACGCTCGATCTCCATCATCACACAACCTAGATTAACTAATGTACTTAGATCTTCTTCTTAGGATTTCTTTGTACATTTGTTTGTTCGTTATTAAATGAAACTTTACCCAAACTCACTGTAATGGCAAACAAGATGGCGACTCTGCTGGGGAATAGGCTTCTCCTCTGATGAGAAGGTTATGATGCAGTCCGACACGTCAAAGTTGGTTTCGACCCAGAGGATGCTGGTTGTACTCTTCGACCTGTAAACCTACGAGGAAATTCTCTCTGAAGGCGGCACTTCTCCAAGACTGACAAAGCCTAAGAAGACCCGCATGACATGGATCGCAAAGGCTGTTGTGCCTCACCTAACTGCGGAGCATGCGCTCCCCGTCTCTCTCACTGCTGCAGAGACCACACATTATGCGTCCACCTCTCATGCGACAACCTCTTCCGACAAAGAAAGTGCTCAGTACTTGAGCTCTGGCAGAGGAAAATACTACGATGCCAGAAGTTTAGGTGTTGAGGCACGTTCTATGCGTCCACATGAGAAGTCGCATAAGTCGGTAGCCACAGACAAATGTCCACATGCGGCATCGTTTGGTGGCCGCAGAAAAATGACCACATATAGCCAATACAGTAGCAAAAGTTCCGTCTTCGACCGAATCTCACGCAGTGCTGACTCCATGCTCCTTGTTAAGAAAGGGGAAGATGTGAACTTGGACTCTTCATACTAACGCACCGGTGCGTACTAGGACGAATAATTCTAGGACAATACGAGCTCACCAAGCTCAAGCAATTAATCATTCGACCAACTGTCAGCATGCGCTGCTAACTGTAATGCGTGCCCCTAACAAAAGGTTGTATAAAACCGGTCTACGCGCCCACTCCACAGTGGCAATCGGACATGATCGGTCTAAAGAGTCTTCTATTAGTAACCTGGGGCAAGTTCTTGTACGAACCCTAGGTCCGGAAGCAAAATTAACACCTACGCACTCGTGTGCTCGGTCTACCCAGGGTCATAAAAAGGGTGCTAAGGTGAATCATCCCTCGTTTGACTTGCGCAACGTGATCAACCACAAGCACAAAACGAGAGATTCAACTACGACATATGAAGTATCCTCTCCAGGGCATCACTATGCCAACATTGTCATCAACTGTTGTTGTGCCAAAGTAGTAGTACCTGCAGACATTCAGTTAGTATTCTAACAACTGCAACCAAGAGCACCCATCCGACAGTATCCCGGAGAGCAGGTGCAAAAAACAGAGGAGGAGGAGTTACCCTTCGCCTCATGTTACTCTGCTCGAAGATCTTCCGCCACAAGGGGAGGTCAGAAGTCTAGAACCTCCAATCCTGCACTCTCAACCAGCGGGTTAAGGAACCAGAGGCAAGCATCGATGCCCACAGAAGGAGTATTCCTGGGTACGTGCTCAAAGAAGAAGTTATTATCCACTGGGGGTAGTTCTTCCTTAGGACCCCAGTTGGCTATGCAAGCCAGGGGTTATGATCCTCCAGAACTCCACATCAACTCGATGTTCCGAGGAGACAATGATCCCCATGGAACAGATGCTGAGATCCCTGGGGTTAGCCACCCTCGTCTAGAGAATTAGGTTATTATCTAGTTATTATCTAGTTATTAATTCTACATTGGTTGGACATGCAAGTAGCTACATCCCAATATATTACTAGTCATTAAACATTGTCAAAACTATTTTTAAATAATTAATTATTAAAAACTATTAATTCTAGAATTTATTTGCATAATTTAAATATAGCAATCATCAAAGAGCTACCACTAGTCTTGGTGCACGTATCCGTGTCATGGTTGTGTATCAGTTTTGGGATAGTTTTTGCATCTAAAAAAATATGAATCTCATACACGGGGATAATTAGGACATCATCTAAATTTAATATGAATATTTGAAAATATTTGTATAAATAAAAATTGGAAAATGATCCAAGTCGGAAAACGTACCCAAATTCGATTACGGCTGGGACCTTTCTTAAAACTACGGTCAAACGGAGTACCAAACGAACTCCAAACCTCTAACTACTTGACGGGGTACTATATAAATTCTAATAAATGGAGAATATATAATTTTTAGGGGGTTTTGAAGTGGTTTTACTTCTGTAGAAACAACAACAAGCAGTCGGCCTGCTTAATGCCTTGATCGGCCTAGGAGGGGGTCGACCAAGGGGGTATAGGTGTCCGACTTGTGGGGTATTGAAAAGGAGAAGGAAGGAGATAGAAAAGAGAGAAGAGAGGGAGGGGGAGATGCTTCTTGGTCATGGGTTTGAGAGAGGGGGAGGTCGGCTATTAGGTTTAGGTGTTGGGGGGTTGATAAATATAGATAGTTTAAATAGGTGGGTGGTTAGGATTTGATTTAATATTTAAAATATGTGGGTAGGATTTTGTGGATTTTTAATATGGTAAGTACTAAAATTTAAATTATTTAATTGTCATAAAATATTCACATAGGATTTGGTTTGATCCAAAGTTAGGAATATGCAACAAACATTGGTGTTTTATAAGAATTATGGAGCATAAGGGGACTCATGGTGGCAATTGAAATTATGGGTTGCTCATTGGAGGGAGTTTGGGTTGCAAATAACAATAAATAAATTCTATATAAAATATTAAATACAAAGAACTACGGTTGGTATACTAATTCTACACTAATGTTGAATGATCGAAATTTGTGGCATGAGAAGATCCTACGAGTAGTGTCTCTAGTGTAGGCTACTTCCTACGAAGGCGGTATAGATTTTGGGATTGTCCTATATCACTAATGTCCAAACTACCGTGAAGTATCCCTATGCAATAAATGAGTTTTAATTGATTTTAAATAATCTAAAATAAATACTATAGATATAAAATATACACTAAATACCTATTTTGGGTGAGGGAATTTATAAATCTGAATGCGGAGAAATTAAGACGGTGCTAAGAAAGTGGTGCGAGAAAAAAGATTGTGGAAGATGGACTTTTGAAGATAGTTGAACAAGAGAGCAACGTTGAAGAAAATTACTGTGCCACTCGAGCAAGTTGGACATGCAGTGTTAAAGCATGGCGTACGGATAAAAAATAGAGCAAGTCTATGATTTCGAAAATTATTGCAAGTGGTAGTACGAGAAGTCTAGCAAGGCGGTTCATAATTTTGATGGATTCAGGACATAACGGTGGATTGATAGAAGACGGTTTCAACGAGCGTAGTTTGACGATTTGTGGCTTGGTTAAATAGTAAGAATCTAGGTGGTTAGGCGACATTTGGTTAATAGATGCGTCAGAGGTAGTGCATGAAGTGCTCGGATTCAAAAGTTTGTTCGGATTGGATGGATGGGTTATGGCTCTAATTTGGGAAGGAGATATAGCACCGTTCGTAGTAACTGTCCATCGTGATGACTTACAATTATCAAACATAGCTTCGGGATAACTGACCCTAGAGACTTGACCCTTGCGGCAATGTATTTGAGAATGCGTCGAGGATGGATGTGAGTGGTATATGTTAGAGATAGCCTAGACGACTGAGTGTTGGATTTGAGAGATCATTGGGATAGCCTTCAGCGAAGATGCAACCAGAAGATCAAAGCGATGGTGAAAATGGCCTAAGTCAACTGATGAGATTCAGAGTCACAGATTTTTGAAGATGGCATCGCCTCTGACTCATCGTACCCCGGAAGAGAATAACTTTCATATGAATTAACGACTGTGTGACTAGCTTTGAGAAGTTAAAGCCGCAGCTCGTTCAGATTAAATCCTTGCACTACCGAATGGGACATATGTGCCTCAGATCTACAAGATAAAATCAGACTTGGTTTGCGGTACGTGCTCATGCAGAGAGCGAAGGTGATATCCTGTGCTTTGAGACAGTGGAAGCAGCACGAAGAACTATTTCATGCGCGACCTAAAAATTATGGCAAGTGTGTCCGCATAAAAATCGTGGAGACACTATCCCTTTGGCGTGGCGACAAAATCTTCGTGGATCACGTGAACCTCAATATAGATGTACACCCAGTGAGATATTGAGATTGAGACAGAGGTGTTGGGCCAAGCTGATCTAAGAGCATAATACGATGTTTGGGTAAGTCACCTAGCTGGAGTAGTATCAGTTTTGATGATCGTTCGGAGCATAAATATAATGTTTTGAGATGGTATGTGCAGAACATGGTGCGATTGTAGTCAAATTAGAGTTTGGTTGTTTGAGCTTGCACGACGCAAGTTTGTATTAAAAAATAGTTGGATGGTCGAGCCAGAACACGAACTGATTTGAGTTAGGTGAAGAGATCGTCAGAGGGGAATTATTGTATTTGACAATGGCACTTGTGCGAATGTGTTATGGATGAACGTCAAGATCGGTTCAGTCGAGAGTGAAGTGATGAATGTCTCGGATATGAAGATACCCTTGTAACTTCTCTAAATTCGCTTTCGCTAAGCTCGGCTAAAATGTATATATTTTGGGGACGCCTTAAATATGTTTATGATCCAAACTAAACGATATATTGAATTCGAATTGAGTTACAAGGAGGATGTGGGAATAAGGAATTAGTGTGCAAGCGTTCAGCGCGAAGTGAAGATGTTGAGTCTGGATCAATGGAATATTAGTTACATAGTAGAGTTATAAAGTGGTCAAGCGGCATACGAGAAAGGAATGAGTACTTGTTTGGTTCGAGGATGAACCTTATTCTAAGTGGTATATTATGTAAAGTCCCGCACCCGTACGGTGCATTGCGCTGAGTCGGATTGAAACAAGACAATGGTTGGTTACATTTTAATTTGTTGGATTTGAAAGCAATTATTGATTTAAGTTAGTTTCATGTGCATATTACATACGGAGTTCGATGTAATCAGTGGTTTCGTTCGGAATAAGGCAGAGATAGCAGAATTGGAGCGATAAAGTCGTCTTCCTTAGTCTGATTAGTCGGATGATTTGGAGAGAGCGACATGCTCACACGGTCATACCAATTGAATAGATCGTGCTTCGCATCGGACCACAGATTCAAGGGATCGGCCGTATCGGCAATGCAGAGTGCTAGCAGAATCAGATTTTGTGAGTGGGCTCTGTCCCTTCTCCTCTACTCTTTTATGCCTAATAAATAGAAAATACATAATGTCTTAGACACTTGGAACTAAAATATTGGAATTATCGCACTGTGACGTGCATAGAGTGTGCACCGTTTGGATGGATATAATTTATGGCTTGAGTTGGTCTTATGTTTGGACAGTTGGAGCTTGAGTGGATCATCTTGGTTAGAGAAGCAAAATATTTCATCAGGTGAGCGAGCGAGCGTACGTTGCGCACGAATATCAAGTTGGGCGTTTGTCAAGCAAAGAGTGCAGTTGTGGTTCAAAATCGGACAACTGCATCGGAGAGGGAATTGTGCTATTGTTGGGGCATTGTGTCACGGAGCATTTGGAACGAGGGGTGTTGCACCTAATCAGAGCACTATGTCGAGAAGCGGCATAGTGCAAGTAGAGATGATTTGAGAATGGTGCCATGGGCTATAGTTAGAAAATGGTGCCTTGGGCTATAGTTGGAGAATGGTAAAGGTGATTGGATGGATCGAGGCGAGTATCGTTTGGTGGGGCGAGAAGGCTCGATTCTCCCGTCGTACCTACTGGTTGGAGTATTGTATTGGTCACGGACAACCTGTTGCGCAAAGTATTTAGTTTTCTCGAACGGGATAGGCTCCGGGGCACCGGGACCGTTCGGCCATGGAGGAAACAAATGGTAACGTGCTTTGGACACGGTACTGGCAGTTCAAGACCACCAGGCGGACTAGCTACTCAGCGCTGGATTGGGTCGAAATACAGTTGGATAGTTCTTTATGGCTTGGGCAATGACTTTCATATAGATAAGAGTTAGTTCAATTGAGTTAGTTCAGTTTGAGTTTGTGCTTTCGTGTACGCGGCCGCGCCATCTTTCCTCGGACAAGAGTGTTCGCATCGATGATTGGATTAGCAAGGCTTGGATTATGGCGTGATGCGATAGATTAGAGACTTGGAGTGCGATGTGGTTCGATAGGTTCGCATGTGTTGTGACCCACGCTTGTGGACATTATTTCCAGATACGCAGGTGTAGTGGCTTAGCTTGGATATACGAAACATGATGTATGAAATTGCATGTACCTTTGTGAGTAAAAGATGGACAAGATTGTTGCATCGCCTTTGTGGCATTTTTATTTGGACCATTCGAGAGCTTCGCTGCGTATAATCTGATGTGTACTTGGTATATAATACTTGACTTACGCTGCAACTTGGTCGTTTCGATGATAACCATGACATTTGACGTTATCGTCTTATGCGAGCGCAACTCCAGGCTCGCACGACATCACGTCCCAATGAGAACGATTGTTTTACGGGAGCGCTAGTGATTCACGTTCAGCGGGGACGATCGAACTTGTGGAAGATTGTGACGTGACATGGGGGGAGGGGGGAGAGGGGGCTAACTCGGTCTGAATTTTCCACTAGGACCAAATTCGGTCCGAGTTTTCCCTGGGCCTGGACAGAACCTCCTGCTTCGATACTCCGAGTTTCTTCGATTCCCAAATGGCACTCGTCGCACGCCAAAATTTCTCTACATAGATTAAGAATCCCATCCAACACCAATAATATATAGTAAAGACACGACGACAAAAACATGATACATATTTTGGTATAATATACATATGTACAACTGACACAATAAGAACATGTCGGCACATGCAAACGTGAAACATATTTTGATATGTCTATCCGATGCGTGTCCAATACGATAAGACATATTTTTGGAGAGTCAGTGCTTCTTAGATCTTATCGTCAAAACGGATATAGTAAAAATAGGTCAACTATGAGATAGTACGGACATTCCAAAAAATATTTGTTGCAAATTTATATTTGATATTCCAACATATAATATAACACATCAAATCAGATGTGGGGAATCCGAGTGGCTGTGTAGGAAACACACCGTATGTCCATACGACGATCGGTTAGTACCCCATGGCCACACAAATCTTTGCTTGGCAAAATGAAAGTAAAGGCACGCGTGCACTCTGTGCATGATGGTTGATGGAAAGTTAATCATTGCTAAAGCACAAGGAATAGCTATAGCTAAAACCAGGAGGCGGACACCCAACCTCTGTGGCAATCAAATATATATATATACTAGTAAATTTATGTAAGTTCATAGACAGATTCAGAATTTAAAGTTAGAATAGATTACTACGCAAATTACTACTAATCTCATGTCAAAACTGTGACAATTTTTTCTATATTTGTAAGATTCGGTACCTGTTATAATAAATAAAAATATTGTCCTCTAGTACTAGGTAATCATGAACAAGTTCAAAATTATTTTCTGACAAAAAAAAAAAAACCGTTGAAGCACATAGCTAAAGGCTTTCAAAAAAAAAAAGAAAAAAGAAAAGCACATAGCTGAATTATGATAAGAGAACAATCTTGGAACAACTACAATAAATCAGGACAGACAACATTCCAATATACCTCACTGTAATATATCATATAGACAAAGTATACTATAACAAAAAATCAATGGACCCTTCCGTTCAGATTTGATCATAAACAAATAAGACAGAGCACAAGACTTGCATAGTAGGAAGTAAACTTACTTGAATGTTCTCGCTGGAAATCTAGACACTGTGTCATTGAAGTTGTTATATGACAAGTTCCTGAAGCAACATTTCAAAGATCAACACACATTTTTCAACTTCACATGATCTGTGTATAAAGAGAAAACTAACTGTAGAGTAGAATATATGGCATGGGAACTCACAGAAAAACCAGGTCTGATGTTTGCCAGGGGCAATAGAAATACTTCAGATTTTCAGACAATGGGAATACTCCAGGTCTGATGCTAGGATTAGTACTGATATATTGTTGCTCTGCAATAAAGGTCTGATGTTTGGACTTCCTATGTGATCATTAAAGGAATAAAAATAGTAATATCTATATAGAGGCTGTCAGCATTTGATACCAAAAAATATACGATACATATCTACTGCATTTGATACAAAAAAAAAAACATAAGTACATATCCACTGGATTTGATAATGTCAGCTACTACATATATTCAAAAAATATCCTATATCTAGTCAATCAAGTATGACATATACAAAAATGTAATTTGTAGTGACAAATTAACTAGTGAAGTTGTGCCCTCCGCACTTCCAAACAATCAAACTCATCTATTATCGAATTCACATCGATATCTTCAGAAAGTTCTTTTTCAATGTAAAGAGTCATGCAATATTTTTAAACGTTGGACGGTTGATTCATATTCTTCTCAAATTTGATTTTTAAATATATCCAAAAAATATGTATAAGCCTAACTATGATTTACCAATTTATAATATATAACTGATAAATAATCGAAATAAAAAACCTTCAAATTGTAGCAACTAGGAACAATGAATTAACAAGATAATTGAGAGATAATCGTCGAATAAAAATCAACGGCCCAACTCTCTAACCCAAAGTAAACCAAAAGAAGTTAATATATTATAGATAACAATTGATTAATTTAAGAATCAAAAGAGAAACTAATCAACATTTCTCAATGTAAATCAAACAAAATTTGAAATATCCTTATTCCTTACAAAACAGTTAGTTTCAGTAGCTACCTCACTGCACTATACTTGGGTGGCACTTCCAGGCATGATGCCCTTCTCTAGAATGTTTCCTGAAAAATTGAAACTTGGGCGCCATTTCATAATTCTGAATTTTTTTAATTTTTTTTTGGTGGGTCATTGGCTGATATACATATGTAGTCCAAAAAAATTGAAAAAATGGGATGGGCTACATCCCACCCAACGATTCACTTGGGTCCGCCCCTGCGTGAGTTGCACGTAAAATAATATTTTTTTTGATATTAATATAACATTATTTAATTTAAAATTTATTATATCTTATTATATTTAATTAGAATTTGTTATATATTTGACTATGTTTTAATTATAATTAGTTATGAATTTATTTTTATTTTTTATAAAGGTTCTTGAAAACGGTTAGCTACGTAATTTTATCTAATTATAAACAAAAATTATTTGTAACTCATGTGGTTAAGGTGGGAGATATATTTTCTGATTGTGTGAGTTTGAATCGCTGTAGTGTTACTTATAACATATTTAATTTTTTTAATAATATTTTTATTTTAAAAATAATTAATTGATGATATACAAACGGTTTAAATCGACTCAGACAACTCATTTTTGAAGTGTACATGATGCAAAATGTGATACTTGTGCTTCTCATCCTACGTACGAATGCATCGCAACGAATGACGTATGGACAAGCAAGTCTGATGTAAGCACTGGATATTTTGGCTCGAGAAGAAGCACAGATCAAATCATGTTGGTCGAATCGATCACATGCATTGCATGCATTTCACAATTCACACCCGGCCAGCGGGCCATCACTCTCTTAGCGATCACACGCATCTCGAGTGATTGATTGAATGCAGCAGGAGGCAGGGGTGGAATGTTCCGTAGGAATTTTAAAAAAGCAAAAACAATTCGGTAGAGCTGTAGTTTAGCAATATTATGTCCTAACAAAATAATTGACAAAATTTGTAAAAACAGAACCCAAATATCTTTACTAAAAACGTCCTTACTAGAAGTGCCGAACTTTCAATTTTAAGACCTGTGATGAACTCTAAGGAAATATTTGGTATGCGAAATACTGTTGATCCGAGACGGATCAAAGATATTAGACCATGGACCATTAGCAGAGCTCCGAACGAGACCCGAAAGTTCGTTCTCTACTAGAACCCAAGTTGTCATCGAGATCATAGATTCACACAAGAGTTCCTGATCTGATGTTTTCGATTCCAACAAAGCAAGAATCAAAACAGGTTACAAACTGACTTTGAAGAAAATGAAGATTACAACTAGCAACAAGTAAAACGTTCTTCTCTTTACGTTCGCAGACGCTACAATGAGAAAGAACAAAGCAAAGAAAAAACTGAAGAAAAGCTCCTTGCTGGGTGGTCAAAATTACAGTTTCTCAAAGCAAGATTCAATGTACATACGATCGGCCACCAGGAACCAGCAAGCTCATAAATGAATTTCTGGAACGCTCTTGGTCACCTTCGAAAACACTCGAAAAAATACTGTGTAGGAGGGGTGCTCATTGGGCCGCATGTGCTCTGGTGCTCTCAATTTTTCAACCACACAAATGAAAGAGAAGCTCCTCTGTATATAGAGAAAATCAACACCTATGCGGTATGAGAAAGCTCGTGCCGCATATGCGCCATCCGACCAGACACCAAATCGCATGCGTAGCTGGAGTCGCATGCATCGCCTGCGCCGCATGCGTCGCCTGCACCGCCGGTCACGCTGCACAGGACAACGACGCCAAACGCTGTCACGCCCCGATCTCCCGCAGGCAATCGGCCGTTCCCGCTATGCGGGAATCACCCTTGCCAGCGCTCCCGCGGAACGATCGCTTGACCCATCCGGGCGTGATACCGCACGAGCGTGAACCGCGCCCGTGCAAGGTCGTGGTTCATTGGCTGGCGGTAAGAGTTCTAAGCCACAGAGTCGCACAGATTGTCCGAGTGCAGCGGAGTCATGAACGCATAGGGGATTGGTAACAGGTTCACTGAGTCGACAAATATAGCGGAAGCATTGAAACACAAGGTTGAAGTAAAGCAACTCTTTTATTGATATGAACAAGTGTTACAGGCGACGTATAGCCGAGATTACAAGTCGCTCAAGCCTCTCTCTCTGTGAAACAGTAAAAGCGTGCCAAGTGGCTACAACTGTGGAATGATTGTACAGGCGAGTTCGGGCTATGTTCCAACATTATGTCTTGTATATGTGCTTCTGTTCCGGACGCACCGTTGCAAGGCTTCAGAGGGAACTCTTGGTCTTATCACGTACGAAGGAGGCATCTGTACCGAACGAGGTTCTCCCGCACCCTGCATACAAACTGGTGGATTATCAGTACATTGAATGCACTGGTGGGGAAGCTACTCGCCCGCTCGACAAATCCAAACACGTAATACAGGTTCCGTGCACAACTATTAAGTTGTCTTTCTAGTTGCCTTAGGATCAGTTTCATGCAAATATTGAATAGCCTAACTCGTGTGGCAGTGCGCCGTGCGACATGAGAGAAAACACGGCGAGACTTACCAACTTACCATCTCCTTTCCTGTCCAAGGCAAACATTGAGGCAACATTATTAATTCAAGCACGACAAGTATAAGCATTCAGGAGGCAAAGCATATGCAAACACGAGGGTCGTTTTAACATGATCGTTCAGGTGTTCAGTTATTCTTTATGCAATGCAGTGACTCGCACGCGGATCGCCGCTAAGCGATGATGACTTATCTATATGAACATGAGTCGCTGGCATAGCCATAAAGGACCAGTTATAGTCTTGAACAAGGATGGAGAGCAACAAAGATGCAGTGGTGGTTGCAGACCATCCTGTCCAGATGCAGTAGACTATCGTGCAGTTCGTTATAGTCTTGAACAAGGATGGAAAGCAACAAAGATGTAGTGGTGGTTGCAGACCATCCTGTCAAGATGCAGTAGACTATCGTGCAGTTCCATCCGGATCGGAACGGTCCCAGTGCCTCGGTGACCGCCCGTGGAACGGTGCCTCATTTCCGGGTTGTCCGCGACATGCAGGTCAGGGTCTCGGTCTGGTACAGGAACAAGTTCGATGCAGTATGTGTATATATTGAACAAGTCCGGTATGGAACGAGTTCGAGGCAGTATATATACCGAACTTGTTGAGGCGGTATTCAGTGATTCAGTAGTGTTTACCAGGCCAGTTGATTCAGTAGTTTGCTCAACGAGCTGTGATTCAGTGATTTATTCAGTCAGGGTACAAATTCCCTGGTTCAGGAATTGCCTTGGTGACCTAACAGTCCCAGATACTTGCAGGTTCATTCAGGCACGGAACGACTACGTAGTAGTCTCCCGGGGTTTAGATGAAAACATGGCAATATTCAAGCGGACAAGCATGCGTTTCTAAGGGACATAAATAAACACGTTTGCTCGGACTTGAAGGTAAGCCGAGAGATGAAGCCGTTAGGGACTTAGCATGTGAGAGTCTGAATACAAGCAGTATTTCATTTCCATGTTCTAGCATAGCAATACAAGTTGGGATTATTCCCTTAGCTAGGTGCGTTGACTTTATTAATATGCAGGGGGTAATTCATCTAGCGACTAGCATGAACATTCCAGATTTTATGTGTGCTGGCTAAGCAAAGACAAGTTCACCGTAGCCACCCACCTTAGCGATGATTCGCCTCGGTAGAGCGATACGTCTGAGCGAGCCTCTGAAAGCCTAAGCCGGATTCCTGTAGGGGCAAGTATGGATATCCTTTGCTTCTCCTTTGAGGCAAAGCGGGTCGGAACAGTTGTACTTTTGCCGTTTGAGTCGGCAGTCCGCTAGAACGGAACGGGGTGTTACAAACGCCGCCAAGCGCCAAAAGCAGCAGCCATTGTGCACAGACACCCCCGCACCGCATGTGCCGTATTTTCAGGATGGCACGGATAACCATGCGCTGCATGCGCCGCCAATAACAGACCATGTCCCCTCCACATGCGTCATGCTCATACAAACTCACTGGCCGAATGGCCCCAGGCCGCGTAGCCGTTGGCCGCATAGTGCCTCTAGCGGCATAGACTATCTGATCGCATGGACCCTAGTAGCAAAGCGCCTGGCCGTATAGCTCCTGTCCGCATAGCGCCTTGACGCATACGCCATGAAGCATGCGCCTGAGCTAGCAACTGTGCATGCAACTCGCGTATAAACAGAGTGCACGAGCGCCATGCTACGATGCTGACGGGCTAAGTGCAAAGTGCGCCAATAAAGCGCCACTTTGTGCCTTGAGCCAGAGCTCGAGCCTGAGCCCTAGCCCGAATCTGAGTCTGAGTCGCTAAGCCCTTAAGGGGATTAGCTCATGAGAAAATTTTTCCAAAGGTGGTGACAAAATAAAAATTATCAAAATGAGTTTCACACTTAATCCCTCTAGAAAAGTCAACCCACATTGGCTACCACCCCATGTGTATATACCAATACTAAGCAAAACTATATATTGAGATATACACATTGGTAGTTTTCTAATGTGGGACTAAAACTCCCAAAGATAAGTGGAAAATACCAATAATCTCCACATATATCATAATATATGTTTGAGCGTTTCTCACAGTGACCGCCCATAATGCATCAGGATAGATGTCGCCGACGACTTGAATCCTTTCGCATAGGTCAAACAATAGTATGTACAAGAATGGACTACGCCATGAATTCTGAACCATAACTGTTGTTATTTTCACTCGCTCAATAACATCAGTTGTGCCTCCGGTCACTCATTAAAGGTCCTGTGCTGACCCGGTCTCAGTGTATGTATCTTGGATGTCTACAATATGTCCCTCAAGAGACGTCATGCATCTATTTCCATACACTTAGGCGAGTTCTTCTACTATAGAGTTTATATCCAGGCATGAAGCTTTGCGCTTCTGTGCGGTGCTACGTCGCTATGCCATGGCCGCCCAAGGTCGAGGATCCCCCTCTTGTGGTGTCATACCCCTATAGCATGATGACACATGTCTCTTAGTAGTGCCGTTACTACATACAGTATAGAGCCTTGCGCTCCTGTGCGGTGCTACACCACTGTGACATGGCTCGAAGTCGAGGTCCACTTCCTCGTGTGGTGTCACCCATTGTAGCATGAGATCACAGGCCTCTTAGTAGTATTGTACTACATCCCAGCATAAAGTCTTGCGCTTCCGTGCGGTGCTATGCCGCTGTGACATGGCTCAAAGCCGAGGTTCACTCCCTCATGTGGTGTCATCTACAGTAGCATGAGGTCATAGGCCTATTTATAGTGTTGTACTACCACTTTCTATCTTCCTTCAGTATTTGGCTACCTGCCTATATGCGGTGCTATTGCCGCTGTGACTTGGCCCTAAGCCGAGGGTCACTCCCTCGTGTGGTGTCACGCCACTGTAGCATGGAATACGAGTCCCTTATAGTACTAAAACTACTCGTGCTTCCTGTAACAAACATCGAACATTCACTCTTCCCGAGAACTCATTAATGCGTCAAAGTCCTCTTACAGGAAATATTCTGTTCAAGCACAAATAGTAGACCACAATGGTTTCGGGTACGTACCCACAATGTCCTTGAGGACTACCCATTGTACCTGATATTCTCCTGGTCAATGGTCATCCCTTGAACCAATAGCTATATGTCTGGTATATTTCTCTTTGAACCAATAACATAAAACTAAATGGTAGGATTACAGAGACGTAATATCAGAGGTCCTCCAAGCCCATATCTGTTGCGTCCTTGACTATGTCTGGTTTTACTATCGCTGTGATATGGCTCACAACCGAGGCTTTACCCTATCGAGGTACCTCATGGTAATGTCACCCCACAGTAACATGAAGAACTACGCTCCTTCATAGTGATTAACTGTCATAACTGCTACCTTATTTATTTTTATTTTGTTTTTTATCTCTTCAATATATATATATATATATATATATATATATATATATATATGAATTAATATATTAGACTTATGTAAAAACCCATTTGCAAACTAGCCTCATCCAATTTTAGAATTGAGAGGGGGTTTTGTACAAAATTTTCCAATCCATGGGAAGGGGGAGAAAACCAACAGCAGATCCTGAGTCATGGCATACATGGGTCCTCCTCCCTTCATCTCCATTTTCCAGGGGAAACCTGGCTCATTCTCCTCCCATACATTTCCAATAAACCTAACATTTCCTACTTAATCCCCAAGGAAACCATATACCTTCTTCATCTTCATTCTCCTCCAACTCCTCCAAATTACTGCTACTGCTACCATGCCTACTGTTGTTGTTGTTGCTGCCGCTGCTTCCACTGAACAGTAGCCACCGATGCTGCTGCTACTACTGTCGCTACTGCTGCCGGATACGCACGCCGCCGGCACCGACGCCACCGCGGTCGGACACCGCCACCCCATATGTCGTCGTCGCCGGACCCGCACACCGGAGCTTCATCTCCGCCAACTTCACAATTTCTCTTCTCTTCTCCTCCAAGTTAGGTAAAAACCTCATTTCTTCCCCCAAATCTTTTTTAGACCTAAATTAGAGTATAATTTGATGTCAATTTCTCATAGGAAATTAGGAAAAAGTAGGTGCCAAAGTAGGATCACGAATGCATCGCAACGAATGACGTATGGACAAGCAAGTCTGATGTAAGCACTGGATATTTTGGCTCGAGAAGAAGCACAGATCAAATCATGTTGGTCGAATCGATCACCTGCATTGCATGCATTTCATAATTCACACCCGGCTAGCGGGCCATCACTCTCTTAGCGATCACACGCATCTCGGGTGATTGATTGAATGCAGCAGAAGGCAAGGGTGGAACGTTCCGTAGGAATTTTAAAAAAGCAAAAAAAAATTCGGTAGAGCTGTAGTTTAGCAATATTATGTCCTAACAAAATTATTAAAAAAAATGTGTAAAAACAGAACCCAAATATCTTTACTAAGAACGTCCTTACTAGAAGGGCCGAACTTTCAATTTTAAGACTTGAGATGAACTCTAAGAAAATATTTGGTATGCGAAATACTGTTGATCCGAGACGGATCAAAGATGTTAGAACATGGACCATTAGCAGAGCTCCGAACGAGACCCGAAAGTTCGTTCTCTACTAGAACCCAAGTTGTCATCGAGATCATAGATTCACACAAGAGTTCCTGATATGATGTTTTTGTAATCCCCCTGATTTTCAAACAGAATTTTAATTTGGATTTTTTCAATTTATCTGGAATTTTCTGGAATTATCTTGAATTTTTCTGTAATTAAATTCGTGTATTTTAATTATTAAAGAATTTTTAAATGATAATAAATATTATTAAATTATTATAAAATAATAATTTATGGTGTAAAATAGAAAATCAGACATATGGTAATTTTTCGGAAATTTATTGGACCCCGGATGAATTTTAAAAGCCCTAAATACTAATTTAATTATTAAACCCAAATAAACCGGGTTTATTTTAAAATAAACCGACCCAAACCAAATTGAACCGGACCGGGTTTTTATTTAAACCAAATTCCTTATCGGGTCGAATCCGGGTCCAACCCAGACCTGACCCATTAACCCGAACCCGACCCGCCTATTGATTTTCGGATCGGGTCGGATCCGCTGAACCGACCCGACCCGTTGGACCCGAAACCCGACTGCTACAGTTCTCCCTCTTTCCCCGACCCTAACCCTTCCTCTCCGGCCGGCCAACCGCCGCCGCTTGGCTTCCCAGTGCCGCCTCGCCTGCCCGCTCGCCTCCGGCCGTTCCAGCAACCGCCGCCGCTCCCTCTTCCTCTCCCCCTCACCGGAAAACCCTCCGCCTCCTCCACCTCTCTATAAATCCCCCAACCACCGGCTGCTCATCCCTTCGCCGCCCTAACTACACTCGTCCCCAGCCACCCGGAGCCGACGAACTCCTCTCGCCGTCCTCCGCCCTTCGATGACCTTGACGCCGCCTGAATCCCCTCCGCCGCCGCCCTTCTCGAGCTCCGCCTGACTTCGTCGAAGCTCCGACTCGACAGCAGCAGCACTCACAGCAGCCGCCGGCCGTCCCCGAGCGTTGCCTGAGCCGCCGCAGCCCTAGCCGACCTCGCCGCCTCCGGCCAAGTGCTCCACTGCCTCCCTCCGGTGAGTTTCAGAGGACACGGACACGGACACGGGCTGGACACGAACACAGGAAGACCCGGACACAGGGAAAACCCTAAACCCTAACTGAGACACGGCCGGACACAGTATCCAGAATACGAGGACACGAGATATCTCCTGTTTCCAGGAGCCCTATTTAGGTATTCATAACTTTGTGCTCGTAGCTCGGATTTCGATTCCGTAAATTTTATCGCGTAGCCTGTTTGACCCTCTCGGTGCCCGGACAAACCGCTCGGGGCATCGCGTCCTGTGGTGATCGCACACCGCGATCCAAAAACAGGAAAAACTTAGCCCTATTTTACCCCGGTATCGAGTACGCCCCGCCAAACGGGACGACTTGGTCGCATGCGGTCTTCACAGATACGTGCGCGTCGTTGATACGGACGTGCGAGCTTTCGCAGAAGCTGATTCGGATGTGCGTGCACACCGGGATCAGTGCGTATCCGTGGACACCGCCCCGTATCCGTACTTTCTGTTTCTCGCTGTAGCTTAGTGTACACAAGTCAGATCGAGACAAAACTTGCGCCATTGGACTCGTAGCAATACGCTGGTCCTGTGAGCCAAGTTTGGTTCGATTCTGAGAACGTTGACAAAATCGTGTGTCGTGGCCCCACAGGCTCCACCCGACGGGCGATTTTGAGAACGGCTCATCGGAATCCAATTCTGGAAGTTCCGTTGGGTTCGTATCATCGTTCCTGACCTGTTGACACTAAGTTTGACTATTTTGAGACCTTTGACCCTGGCGCGTTTTTTGGTGCAAAGCGGCCCACATCTGGACCCCGCCTTGACCCGAAAATGACGTTTCTGCCCTTGTCTCCAAATTGGACTCAAGGACAGGCGTTCCTAGTTGATTGATGTGTTCTGGACCTGATGGTGATGTTTGTTTCAGCAACCGGAGCAGTCCCTGCAAATCCAGCTATTGCCAGAGCCATACTTGGAGCTGAAAATCCAGGCAAGTGTACCTTGCCATAAAATGCAGTTATTGATTCAGTTTAATTCTCTGCTTTAATTTCTATGACTGTTGAACTTGCCCTATCAAGTAAATTAAACCCAGGACACCTGACACAAGGCATGATACAGAATCTTCCTAATTATTCAAGGGGGTTTGTATAAAATATAGATTTCATGACTTAAGCTTATTTCCTTAGAACATGACTGACTGCATTAGTTTTAATCTTGCGTAACATGAACATTGAGATCTGTGACGTGAGATTACATTGGGTGGGGAGAGTATTACCATATCAAGGCTGAATAAATATTATATATTGTTATCTGGATGTGTCCTAGTCTCTGACACAGAGCTTTGGCACCTGTACTGGCCCTTCGAGAAAACACTGCTATGGTTTCTTGTCACTGATCCTGTAGTAGTCTCAGCCTGAGTATGAATAATAACTCTCACTTGCATTATCACTTAGCTAGTTTAATTATTTACCTAGATTTGTTTGATAGCAACATCGGCATGCCACTGTCTTAGACTTAGTAATTTCTTGTGCTTCTTTTGTGTTTAACATCTTGGTTGACTTACATGTTCATTCACTGTATTTTGGCTCGTATTCTTCTGTACCTTGTTACGTCCCTCTGAGGACCTGGTTTTGTTCTCCAGTTATAGCAGACGAGATCTACCCTGAGGTGTACGGAACAGGGGCACTACTCGGAGCAGTACCTGAACCTGAGGACGAGGTGATCGCTGAGGACTTCTCCTGAACAATTGCTTCGCCCTGCTCAGTATTATGGCAAATAGACTTTAATTCCTGTTAATTTAAACTCTTTATTTCTTGTCTTTGAGAACTTGTGTAACCAGACTAATATAGGATTGTTCTCCGATTTTATTTACTTTGACTGTTGTTGTTTGATATTTCTTTTGATGTTATTGCTATCTTATATCTGTGGATGAGAATAGTAAAACCTTGACTGATGTAATACAGCTTAAGTATGCCCGATTGATCCATTAAATTGGGTTTGTCCATCGGTGCATGCTGCTGGCCATAATCACGCATCCAGTCCCTCGGTATTTTAAGACTGGGGCGTGACAGTTTTCGATTCCAACAAAGCAAGAATCAAAACATGTTACAAACTGACTTTGAAGAAAATGAAGATTACAACTAGCAACAAGTAAAACATTCTTCTCTTTACGTTCGCAAACGCTACAATGAGAAAGAACAAAGCAAAGAAAAAACTGAAGAAAAGCTCCTTGCTGGGTGGTCAAAATTACAGTTTCTCAAAGCAAGATTCAATGTACATACGATCGGCCACCAGGAACCAGCAAGCTCATAAATGAATTTCTGGAACGCTCTTGGTCACCTTCGAAAACACTCGAAAAAATACTGTGTAGGAGGGGTGCTCATTGGGCCGCATGTGCTCTGGTGCTCTCAATTTTTCAACCACACAAATGAAAGAGAAGCTCCTCTGTATATAGAAAAAATCAATACCTATGCGGTATGAGAAAGCTCGTGCCGCATATGCGCCATCCGACCAGACACCAAATCGCATGAGTAGCCGGAGTCGCATGCATCGCCTGCGCCGCATGCGTCGCCTGCGCCGCCGGTCACGTTGCACAGGACGGCGACGCCAAACGCCGCCAAGCGCCAAAATCAGCAGCCATTGTGCACAGACACCCCCGCACCGCATGTGCCACATTTTCAGGATGGCACAGATAACCATGCGCTGCATGCGCCACCAACAGCAGACCATGTCCCCTCCACATGCATCATGCTCATACAAACTCACTGGCCGAATGGCCTCAGGCCGCGTAGCCCTTGGCCGCATAGCGCCTCTGGCGGCATAGACTATCTGATCGCATGGACCCTGGTAGCAAAGCGCCTGGCCGCATAGCGCCTTGACGCATACTCCATGAAGCATGCGCCTGAGCTAGCAACCATGCATGCAACTCGCGTATAAACAGAGCGCACGAGCGCCATGATGCGATGCTGACGGGCTAAGTGCAAAGTGCGCCAATAAAGCGCCACTTTGTGCCTTGAGCCAGAGCCCGAGCCCGAATCTAAGTCCGAGTCGCTAAGCCCTTACGGGGATTATCTCCTAAGGAAAACTTTCCAAAGGTAGTAACAAAATAAAAATTATCAAAATGAGTTTCACACTTAATCTCTCTAAAAAAGTCAACCCACATTGTCCACCACCCCATGTGCATATACCAATACTAAGCAAAGCTATACATTGAGATATATACATTGGTAGTTTTCTAATGTGGGACTAAAACCCCCAAATATAAGTAGGAAATATCATGCCCCGATCTCCCGTGGGCTAAATCGGCCGTTCCCGCTAGGCGAGAATCACCGCGCCAGCGCTCCCGCAGAATGATCGCTTTATGACCCATCCGGGCGTGATGCCGTACGAGCGTAAGCCACGCCTGTGCAAGGCCGTGGTTCATTGGCTGGAGGTAAGAGTTCTAAGCCACAGAGTCGTACAGATTATCCGAGTGCAGCGGAGTCGTAAAGGCATAGCTATTTGGTAACAAGTTCACTGAGTCGACAATATAGCGGAAGCATTGAAACATAAGTTGAAGTAAAGCAACTCTTTATTGATATAAACATGTGTTACAGGCGGCGCATAGCCGAGATTACAAGTCGCTCAAGCCTCTCTCTCTGAAAAAGTAAAATCATGCCAAGTGGCTACAATTATAGAATAATTGTACAGGCGATGTTCAGGCGATGTTCACAATATTACGTCTTGTATATGTGCTTCAATTCCGGACGTACCGCTGCTTCAGAGTGATCTTCATGCCTTAGCACGTACGAAGGAGCAACTACACCGAACGAGGTTCTCCCGCACCCTGCATACAAACTGGTGGATTATCAGTACATTGAATGCACTGGTGGGGAAGCTACTCGCCCGCTCGACAAATCCAAACACGTAATACAGGTTTCGTGCACCAACTATTAAGTTATCTTTCTAGTTGCCTTAGGATCAGTTTCATAAAATTATTGAATAGCCTAACGTGTCGGACAGTGCGCCGTGCGATGTTAGAGAAAATACGGCGAGACTTACCACTTACCATTCCTCCTTCCCTGTCTGAGGCAAACAATATATTCAATCCAAGCACAAGAAGCATATATGAACATTCAGGACCATAGCATATCCAAACACGAGAGTCGTTATAACATGATCGTTCAGGTGTTCAGTTGTTTCATGATGCGATACAATGACTCGCACGCGGATAGCCACTAAGCGAGGATGACTTATCTATATGAACGTTAGTCGCAGGCATAGCCATAAAGGACCATAGTCATTGGTGGGTAGAGAATGCAACGAAAGTACGTGAGGCACTGCAAACCATCCCGTCAATCACGTGAGACTATTACGTTATGTTCCATCCGGATCGGGTCGATTCCAGTGCCCCGGAGACCGCCCGTAGAACGATGCCTCGTTTCTGAGTTGTCCGCGACATGCAGGTCAGGGTCTTTCCAAATCCACAACTTGATATGATAATCCATGATTAATGATCTGAATGAACGTTTGCTCCAAGAGCTAAGATTCATTCGTTACATGACGTGATTCTCGTTCAGATATAAACTTGATGTGATTATCATTCAGTTGTCACGTTATAGGATTCTCGTTCAGTATTCATTACCCTGATGCGTGCCCCTGGTTCGGGGATTGCCTTGGCGACCCAACGGTCCCGGATACTTGCAGGTTCATTCAGGCACGGAACGACTACGTAGTAGTCTTCCAGGGTTTGGATGAAAACAAGGCAACACACAAGCAGACAAGCATGCATTTGTATAAACATAACATTCACGTTAGCTCGGGCCTGAAGGTAAGCCGAGGAGTGAGATCGTTAGGGGACTTCCCGAGCGACACGATCTAGGGTAGCATGCGAGGGTCTGAACGTATATATAAGAAATATTTTATTTCCATGTTCTAGCATAAGCAATACAAGTTGGGATTATTCCCTTAGCTAGGTGTGTTTGATTCTTATTAGCATGCAGGGGGTGATTCACCTAGCGACTCGCATGAATATTTCAGATTTTATGTGTGCTGGCTAAGCAAAGATAAGTTCACCGTAGCCACCCACCTTAGCGATGATTCGCCTCAGTAGAGCGATACGTCAAGTGAGCCTCTGAAAACCTAAGCTGGATTCCTGTAGGAATAAGTCTGGATATCCTTTGCTTCTCGTTTGAGGCCAAGCGGGTCGGGATGGTTGTGCTTTTGTCGTTTGAGTCGACAGTCCACTAGAACGGAACAGGATATTACAGGAAATACCAACAATCTCTACATATATCATAATATATGTTTGAGCGTTCCTCACAGTGACCGCCCATAATGCATCAGGATAGATGTCGCCGACGACTTGAATCTTTCTGCATAGGTCAAACAATAGTATGATACAAGAATGGACTACGCCATGAATTCTGAACCATAACTGTTGTTATTTTTACTAACTCAATAACATCAGTTGTGCCTCCGGTCACTCATTAAAGGTCCTGTGCTGACCCGGTCTCAGTGTATGTATCTTGGATGTCTATAATATGTCCCTCAAGAGACATCATGCATCTATTTCCATACACTTAGGCGAGTTCTTCTACTATAGATTTTATATCCTGGCATGAAGCTTTGCGCTTCTGTGCGGTGCTACGCTGTTATGCCATGGCCGTCCAAGGTCGAGGATCCCCCTCTTGTGGTGTCATACCCCTGTAGCATGAGGACACATGCCTCTTAGTAGTGCCGTTACTACATACAGTATAGAGCCTTGCGCTCCTGTGCGGTGCTACGCCACTGTGACATGGCTCGAAGTCGAGGTTCACTTCCTCTTGTGGTGTCACCCAATGTAGCATGAGGTCACAGGCCTCTTAGTAGTATTGTACTACATCCCAGCATAAAGTCTTGCGCTTCCGTGCGGTGCTATGCCATTGTGACATGGCTCAAAGTCGAGGTTCACTCCCTCATGTGGTGTCATCCACTGTAGCATGAGGTCATAGGCCTATTTGTAGTATTGTACTACCACTCTCTATCTTCCTTCAGTATTTGGCTACCTGCTTATGTGCGGTGCTACTGCCGCTGTGACTTAGCCCTAAGCCGAGGTTCACTCGCTCGTGTGGTGTCACGCCACTGTAGCATGGAATACGAGTCCCTTATAGTACTGAAACTACTCGTACTTTCTGTAACGAACATCGAACATTCACTCTTTCCGAGGATTCATTAATGCGTCAAAGTCCTCTTACAGGAAATATTCTATTCAAGCACAAATAGTAGACCACAATGGTTTCGGGTACGTACCCATAATGTCCCTAAGGACAACCCATTGTACCTGATATTCTCCTGGTCAATGGTCATCCCTTGAACCAATAGCTGTATGCCTGATAGATTTCTCTTTGAACCAATAACATAAAATTAAATGGTAGGATTACAGAGACGCAATATCAGAGGTCCTCCAAGCCCATATTTGTTGTGTCCTTGACTATGTCTGGTTTTACTACCGTTGTGATATGGCCCACAACCGAGGCTTTACCCTATCGAGGTACCTCATGGTAATGTCACCCCACAATAACATGAAGAACTACGCTCCTTCATAGTGATTAACTGTCATAACTGCTACCTTATTTATTTTTATTTTATTTTTTATCTCTTCAATAAATAAATAAATAAATAAATATATATATATATATATATATATATATATATATATATATATATATATATATATATATGAATTAATATATTAGACTTATGTAAATACCCATTTGCAAACTAGCCTCATCCAATTTTAGAATTGAGAGGGGATTTTGTACAAATTTTCCTAATCCATGGGAAGGGGGAGAAAAGCAACAGCAGATCCTGAGTCATGGCATACCTGGCTCCTCCTCCCTTCATCTCCATTTCCCAGGGGAAACCTGGCTCATTCTCCTCCCATACATTTCCAAAAAACCTAACCTTCCCTACTTAATCCCTAAGGAAACCATATACCTTCTTCATCTTCATTCTTCTCCAACTCCTCCAAATTACTGCTATCGCTACCATGCCTACTATTGTTGTTGCTGCTGCCGAGTCTACTGTTACTGCCGCTGCTTCCACTGAACAGTAGTCGCCGCTGCTGCTGCTACTACTGTCGCTGTTGTCGCTACTGCTGCCGGATCCGTACGCCGTCGGCTCCGACGCCACCGTGGTCGGACACCGCCACCCCACACGCCGTCGTCGCCGAACCTGCACACCGGAGCTTCATCTCCTCCAACTTCATAATTTCTCTTCCCTTCTCCTCCAAGTTAGGTAAAAACCTTATTTCTTCCCCAAATCTTTCCTATACCTAAATTAGAGTATAATTTGATGTCAATTTCTCATAGAAAATTGGGAGAAACTAGGTGCCAAATTGGGATCTTGAAAGAGCCCTAGATTGCTCAAAACTAAGACAAGTCCTCATCCTTGTGTTAATTGCTTTCGTAAAAATTAATTGAGATCTTATTAACGGGTATTCTGAAGGATTAGGAACCAACTAATATTTGTGTATATAGTGGAATATATAAAAATCTCTATGTATATATATATATATATATATATATATATATATATATATATATATATATATATATATATATATATATATATATATACGTGTGTACATACGAATATTTTGATGCCCTACGTAGGACACAATGGAAATACGATAATTATGATCATAATTGCAATTTAGCCTACAACTAACTAGTTCATACATATATATGTATAACATTCCTCCACACACACACACACAAATATATATATATATATATATATATATATATATATATATATATATATATATATATATATATATATATATATATTTATATAGATAGATAGATAGATAGATATATATATATATATATATATATATATATATATATATATATATATATATATATATATATATATATATATATATATATATAGACATTAGTGTGTGTACGTATTCCTTTTTTATCTATGTATGTTGGAATATGAGGAAATTTGCATTTACGTGTGTTTGATAATAAACGAAAGAAATAAAAATAGGTTTATACGAAACCCTTTCTTAGGTTTACAAACAAGAAGTACTATTAATCCTATACGAGGATGTTAAGTACAAAATTTAATCTGGGTAAATATTGCTATAGGAATCTGATCTGCAGTCGATCACTTTGTCCCTTGGACCACACGATGATGAAGAAGTATTGTAGAAGAAGTAGAAGCTTCAAAGATTGCAAGAGCGAGTGGATGCTCGATGCCAAGATCGTCGATCACTACTCTCTGTATAAAATCCGACCTCTCCCCAAATCTGTCCTTTTTTTGACCCTTGACCTCCATGGACCGAGGTCTCTATTTATAGGCGTAGAAACTTGAACAGCAGAGAGAACCGCACCTTTTATGCGACAGTTATCATAACTGCTATCCACGTATAAATGATCTTCTGAATAAGCGTGTGACGCATGTCCCATTAAGAGATAATGCGTATAACTGCTGCGAAGATCACGACATGCAAGCCACGTAGGTAACTGCCCCTCGCATAGAGATGATTGGCGTAGAAGCCAAATAACTGTCTCGTTGGCGTAAAAACCAACTAGCTGTTCTGATAGCGTAGAAGCCAAGTAGGCGTAGAAGCCTAATAGGCATAGAAGCCCAAATAGCTGACATATAGGCGTAAAAACCCAATAGCTGTCAAGTTGGCATAGAAGCCAAGTAGGCGTAGAAGCCTGATGCTGCATAGATAGGTTGTCGGCGTAAAAGATAGCCGATTCTCCTTCCTTGACTGAGGTCTTGAGCGTATTCTGGACCAGATAGCCTTATCACACACCAATGTAAATATAGCCTGAGTTGGCGTATTTCGAGGAGTTGGCGTATTCCGAGAAGATAACATACGACGTACTCCTATAGTTAAAAATAGCCAGGTCGGCGTATTTCAAGGAGATAGCGTACAGCGTGCTCCTATAGCTGAAAATAGCCTGATGGCGTAACATGCAGAGATGATGATGTGGGCATATTAGCCATAATTATGGCTCACCCAGTCTTTGAAAGTAGAACCAAATCTTGTGCATTAAATGCAGATATCTGCCACCATCACGCGCATTAATTTCAGAGACATGCCTCGAGCTCTGTACGAAGAGCAGCTTTTGACGTGGCAGTCAGTTTTGTCTCCTCTTGAGCGTAAAAGCTCATATCTGCCTGTATAAAACTAGGCAGTGTATTCCCTTGAATGCGTAAAAGTAATTTGTATCAAGAAAATGTCACTAAACGAAGGTCTGGATCTCTGTGCCGAACCATCATTACAGTCATCGTTTGGATATTTGTGCAGTACTCTTTGTCAGGAGTCAGGTTCACTGCATGATCTGACAGGTTCATTCGAAGAATACGAAGAGTTCCCCGTACAACTTTCCACTGCATTAAAAGCAGATGAGTTTTACGCCATAAAGGCGATATAACAACCTTTTTACGGTGAAACAGTCTGAAAATACTACATTACGCGGGTTGTTTTAGAGCTATATTTTATGCTGAACAACGTTGAAGCTCTGCTGTACGCCGATAGCTCTGAAGTCATGTCTTACGCCACACAACACTGAAACTCTGCTTTATGCGGGCTTCATGCATATTGCGTATAATTCTGCAGCATATTTTTCATGCTTCTACAACGTGTTTGACCAACGATATGACATTAACAACATATAAATATATATATATATACGTATACATATAAAATATACGTGAAAAGCGGAGACCTGTTATTAAGATATCATAACACTACACTTGGCATAGTTTGGATACGAATTCGACATTTAAATCAATTTATTAGGTTAATTTAAATTCTGTACAAAATTAAATAAACATCCATTTGAGCATATTTTGTTAGAATTAACTAACTTGAGAATGTATCATATACCGTAGGTTAGGGCAGCTTTAGTTACGTAAGTTCTAATTAGAATTTTGTCATTTTATAGAAGGTTACTATTAGTACGTATAATGAATATGAATAATTTTGCCAAATACAAGTCTTAGACCTTCAACCCTAAACTCTAATATATGCATATAGTTAACTCCTCCACTTATTACATATTGAGAATTTTGAACTTAAATTGTTACTGAGAATTATGGATTGCTTAAAAACCTGTGCAATATTGGAAGGCAACAATTTTCGCAATAAATAATTAGCTAACCGTCAGGTATGAAAGAAGCCTTTCCATTGCAATTAACTTATAATATAATGTGTGTGTTCCGATGTTGAGAGTTGCTCCACCGAAGGGGTCGACGAGCACCGGAATACTACGGAGGGTTGCTCCGGGTCGAATTTATAAATTGTTAAAATTCTGGAAGCCGAAATACAAAAGAGACTCTACCAAAATTTTTAAGAATTTCGGGAGTTAACCAATATTTCATTATCCAGGAATATCGCCAACATTCCAAGACTCTAAAACCCTAGATATACATACCTTCTGCAACAGACCACTAACGATTAAAATCAATTAGGGGACGGTTAGTAAGAAGGTCTAGGATATATAGGATACAAGATACTCAACAAAATCTAACTATGTGGCAATCTGCTCTGTATAAATTCTTGAAATGGTGTGTATAACTTAATACATGTACTCTGAATTATATAAAAGTATATCTTGTATCATCCTGGACATGCATTCCTTTTCATAAACAACGGTTAAAGCGATACCAGAGCAGAAACCTGAATACAAGAAAATATAATAAGGATTGCTTATAGATTTAGGCTCAAAGCATTGGGCGGGGAAGAATAACATAAATAACCACTATAAAATTCTGCCAAGTACTTATATAAATATATGGCTGATCTGCAGTTAAAAGCTCTTTCGTAAGGCCTTGCGAAGAGAGTGGGTGAGGCTTAACTCACTTTCCTGTTTTAGGCCGGATCATAACCTTATGTCGTCCTGTTCAAGTTACCTGAATATAAGTGCACCTATTTTGATTCAAAAACCATCGAATGGATGAATTTAAGTATAAACACCCAGAATTTTTTAGAATGTAAAAATAAAATTTTGGGAATTTTTTGAATTTTTAACTAATTAAAATAAATATTTTCTGTATTAAATTAATTTTTTTGATTTTTTTTAAATATTAAAATATTATAAAAATAATATTTTTGAGTGTAGAATAATTAATTAGTCATACTGTAATTTTTTAGAATTTATTGGACCCCAAAACTATTTTTAAAGACCTAAAAACTAAGTTTCTAAATAAACCAAAATAAACCGGATTGAACCAACCGGTTTAACCCTGAACCGGTTTAAGCCTGAACCGAACTGACCCATTATTTAAAATCGAAAAGTAGCGGGTCGGATCTGAACCCGACCCGCTGGCCCATCAACCCGACCCGACCTATTTTCTCTCTGCTACAGTAAATGAGGAACCCCGACTCTTCGTTTCCTTTCCCCGGCCGTTTCTCGACGGCCGATCCGCCTCCCCTCTGTCGGCGGTTACGTCTCCTCCGCTCCCGCAGCCACTCCACCTCCCTAACCGCACCCCGACCTCCCCTATATAAACCCACGGCCACCCACTTCACCACCACAGCCACCGCCACCCTCTCCACTGCAATCTCCGGCCACCATCCGATCACGAGCTCCTCCAGCACCGCCGCAGCTGCCCCGACGACGCCTCCGCCCCGACCTCGCCGACAACAAAGACGACCCCACCGCCGACCAGCAACTGCAACAGTGTCGCCGTGCCGTGCCGCATCATGCATGTGCAATTTCAGTCGTTACCGAACCATCGTTCCGGTGAGTTTTTCTCTTTCCTCGGTTCTTTGTTTTTTGAACCATCTGCTGTGACACGTTTCCTACGTGACCCTCTCGAAACCCATGCAATCAGTTCGGGATATTGCGTCCTGTATCGGTCGCAAACTGTGACGCAAAAACAGGAAAATAATTCCCAATTTCTGAAAATTTAGAAATTGTCCCGAACTCCCCAGTTCACGACCGTTTTGCGACCAACCTGTTAAATATTTTCAAAATTTGCTTGAACAGTTATTTAGACCACTTGACCAAGTTTTAAACCCTTTTCTTGAGCACGGGTAGACCGAACGCACAGGTGCGTGGGTGTTGTTTTTGCTCCCTGACCTGAGATTAATTCAGGAATTTTCCCCAAGCCATTAATGGAAGGCTCTTGAGATTGGCCTTGTCCATTTGCTGCTGCAGGCTGGACACGTGGGTCAGTCTTGTATAATTTTCCGTCAGGGGCACGCATAACAGTTAGCGGTGACAATCGACGGTTAGATGAATGGGCAGTTGCCTAAGCTTGGCGAGCTCGCACTGCCGTAGACTTCTTCGCCTTAGTACACGCAGGCACATAGTATGAAGAGTCAAAGTTTTGATTTTTACCATTCTTAGCATGGCGCATAAGATTAACGCTGCATAAGATTCGGTAGAAAACTGAGGTTCGACAACCGAGGTTCGGCTACTGCGATGGCCGCATACGGCCATCTGCCTGAGGTAGTAAAATGATGTTGCATATATGGTCTTATGCGGCCTCCTCTTAGGCCGCATGGAACTCACATCAAGACCCGAACGTCTGACATCGTAGTATTTTTCTCTGCCAGAGTTCGGGTGCTGAGCGTATTCTGCGGCAGACGTAGAAGTCATATGGACAGTCTGGGTGGATGTTTAATGAGCGTCCTCGACAACATGGAGAGAGGCAGGGAGCGCATGCTCTGCAGTTGGGTGAGGCACAACAGCCTTTGCTACCCACATCCTGCGGGTCTTCCTAGGATTTACTTACCTTGGAGACGGCCGTGCACTATCCCCGGAGAGAATGTTCTCGAATGCTTGCTGGTCAAGAGCACCACCAACATCCTTTGGGTTGAGCCAAGCTTGGCTGCATCGGACTACGTCACCGTCTTCTTATCAGAGGAGAAGTTTATCCCCAGCAAAGTCGCCATATTGTTCGCCATTTAAATTCGAAAGTTCTAACAGAGCTTGATTTAATTAACAAACAAAAAGAAAGTACAGAGAGGTCATAGGAGACAATCTAAGTACAAATTTATTTTCTGGGTGGTGACGATGGAGGTTTAGGAGTGTAGCAACTCTCTTTACTCCGTGGATGATCCGATGCAGGAGGAGGAAGCTCTTCTCTTTTGCTTGATTGTAGGTTCACAGATAGCCCGCCTTTAGAATGTACAAGTTGATCATATTTATAGCCATCGTGCTGATGGGCTATGGATGCCGCATATGTCTCTGTTTGGTGGCCGCAAAAGGCTGCTTTAATAGAATACGGTTGCAACTGTCGCCACATGTTATGGACTGTCATGCCCCAGTCCCAAAATATCGAGGAACTGGACACGTGGCAATGGCCAGCAGCACACACTGATGGACGAACCCAATTTAATGGATCCATCGGGGCATACTTAAGCTGTATTACAATGATCAGGGTTTACTAATCTCATCCACAGAATAAACACAGCAATATCAAAAAAATATTAAACAACATCCAGTCACAAGTAAATAAAATCGGGGAACAAACCGATATTAAGTCTGTTACAAATGTTCATTTAAACAGGAATAAAAGAGTTTATTTGCCAATAAAAATTGAGCATAGAGAAGCAGTTGTTCAGGAAAAATCCTCAGCGATCACCTCGTCCTCAGGGTCTGGTACTGCTCCGAGAAGTGCTCCTGTTCCGTACACCTCAGGATAGATCTCGTCTGCTAATCCTGGGGACATAATCCGGATCCAGGTCCTCAGGGGACATAGTAAGGTACAGATAATACAAGCCAAAATAAATGCAGTACAAAAATAAAGGAAACAATAGGGTAAATAAATAAACCAGCTAAGTGATATGCAAGTGAGAGTTTTATTCATACTCGGGCTGAGACTACTACAGGATCAGTGTCAGAGAAACCCATAGCAGTATTTTCTTGAAGGGCCAGTACGGTACCGAAGCTCTGTGTCAGAGTCTAAGGCACATCCATTAAAGTATTATATATATATATATATATATATATATATATATATATATATATATATATATATATATATATATATATATTCAGCCTTTTGTATGGTAAATCTCTCCCCACACAATATAATCTTATGTCACAGTTTCATAATGTCTCATGATCAGTGTCACGCAAGATCAAACTAATGCAATAAGTCTTATATTAAGATCTAAGAAAATAATGTCCATGTCATAAAATTTGTATCCTATACAGAACCACCTTGAATATTTCAGGAAGATTCTGTCTCATGATTCGTGTCAGGTGTCCTGGGTATAACGTACTTGATATGGCAAGTACGAGAATGTAAATGTCACGATATCCATCTTTGGTTGACCTTACACAACCCCGCGTACGGTGTTGGCACCCGACTATTAATCGGAAGATAAGTAAGTCACACGGTCCTAGGTTTAAGCATGTACAAAAGTTAATTAAATCAAGTAAATAAGTAACAATACTGCAGTATTTTGGCAAGGTACACTTGCCTGGGGTTCCGGCTCCAATTGTAGCTCTGGCAGTAGCAGGATTTGCAGGCAGTTCTCCGTTTGCTGAAATAGACATCACCATCAGATCCAGAAAATATCAAATAGCTAGAAACGCCTATCCTTGAGTCCAATTTGGACACAAGGGCAAAAATGACATTTTCAGGTCAAGGCGGGGTCCACATGTGGGCCGCTTTGCACCGAAAAAAGTGTCAGAAACAAAGGTCTCCAAATCTGTCCAACTTAGTGTCAACAGGTCCAGAACAATGATACGAACCCAACGGAACTTCCAAAATTGGATTCCGATGAGCCGATCACAAAATCGCCTGTTAAGAGGAGCCTGTGGGGCCCACGATACGTAATTTTGTCAACGTTCTCAGAATCGTACCAAACTTGGGTCACAGGACCAGCATATTGCTACGAGTCCGATGGCGTAAGTTTTATCTCGATCCGACGTGTGTACACTAAGTTACAACGAGATTCAGAACGGACGGATACGGGACGTTGTCGGTGGATACGCGTTGATTCCGATGTGCATGCACATCCAAATCAACCTCTGTGAAATCCTGCACGTCCGTATCGACGGCGCACACGTATCGGTAAAGTTCGTACGCGACCAAGTTGTCCCGTTTGGAGGGGCGTACTCAGTTTCGGGGTGAAACAGGGCGTTGGTTTTCCTGTTTTTGGATCGCGGTTCGCGATCACCACAGGACGCGATGCACCGAGCGGGTTGCACGGGCATCGAGAGGGTTACACAGTCTATGCGACACAACTGATGGTACAGAAATTGGGGCAACGAGGAGAGAGATCGGGTTACCTGAACAGGGCTCCGTGAAACCGAGTTGCGCGTGTCCGCGTGTTGATTCAACACCATTTTCTGCGTCCAGAGACTCGCCGGGCTCGGGCGGCTGGCCGAGGTACTGGTCGGAGTCGGCCGGCTCAGTACGGCAGCTGCGAGGTCAGGCGACTCTTGTGGCCGGAGGAAGGCTGCCCGGTTGTGCTCTAGGCGTAGGTCGGGGAGGTTCTGGAGGAGCTGGAGGTAGGTAGGCGGCTAGGCGGAGGGCTGGAGCTGGCCGGAGTCGGGCTCTGCGGGGCTGGGCGGAGGGCTGTGGGGTCTAGTCGAGGCCGGCGAGGGGCTGAGGAGGGCGGCCTGGCGGCGGGTGGTCGAGGGGGATCAAGGGGCGGCCGACAGTGGGTCTGAGGGAGTTTAAATAGGGTAGCGAGAGGAGGTCAGCCGCCGGGGGTTGAGGAAGAGGAAGGGGAGGCGGCCGATGTTGGCGGGAGATGAAGGGGAATGGTCGCCGGCGGCGCTGCGAGCTTTGCGGTAGCCGGAGCGGTGCCAGGGAGGCGGAACGGCGGCAGGTCGGCCGGCGGAGGGGAGTCCAACGGTCGGCTCGGGGGCGGTTAGGGATTAGATCTAGCGGGTCGGGTCGGGTCGGGTCGGGCGGAGTCGGGTCGGGTCTAGAGGATCCGGCCCGATCCAATAAAATGAAGGCGGGTCGGGTCTAGCGGGTTTCGGGTCGCGGGTTTGACCTGAATACGACCCGCAGGCTGAGTTGGGTTGGGTTTGGTTCAGTAGTTTGGTTTGGTTTGGTTCAGTTTGGTTCAAGTGAACCGGGTTCAGGGTTTAATTAAATACTTAGTTTTTAGGGCTTTTAAAATGCTTCCAGGGTCCAATAAATTTCCAAAAAATTATCCTATGTCTAGTTTTTCATTTTACACAAGAAAATATTATTTTCATAATATTTTAATATTATTTAACATCATTTAAAAATCATTTAATTTAAAAATACCTTAGTTTTAAATAATAAAAATCCCAGAAAAATTCCAGAAAATTATGAAAAATCCAAATTAAAATTTTTTGAAAATCAGGGGGTTTACAATCTACCTCCCTTAAGAAGATTGTGTCCTCGCAATCAAAGAATAACCAGTCAACAGAGATGACACGGTTGCAAAATTTATTCGAAGCACATCATGATTAAGAAAAGTCAAGATTGTGGGTTTAAAACACATAGGGAAAATCATTTCCCTAAGCAATGGAAGTTATGCAATTTCTCTAATGTAGGAAATCTCAAAAATTACAGTTTTTTAGAAAAATCTAGGTTATTCTTTAAAAACATATTAAGTTATCACTAGGTTATCAATTATTAGTAAGTTAAAACTATCAGGTCAAGTCTAAGGTCACGAACCAACAGGCACGAACTAAAGCAATCTAGAAACGGCTAACTATGAAAAACTTACGCACATTAGCTACTCCAAGAGTCTGAGCGTCCTCCAAAGTCATCGTGAAAGCTTGTGCTCGTCCTTGAGGTGGTGCCCTCTGCTGTTGCTGGGCCTGCTGGAAGGGTTCTGCTTGAAGTGCCAAGGGTGGCCTTGGTTGATATCCTCCTGGTGCTGGTAGTGCTTGTTGGTTTTCCCTTGGTGCTCCTTCTCTACGCTCAGGGCAGTCTCTCACTGCATGCTGTCTAGATTCGCAACCTAAGCATAGTCCGAATTTACGTCTACACTCCTTCTCAACATGGCCTATCTTGCCGCAGTAGTGACAAGTAGGAAGAGTTAGGGATTTGGATGCAGCTCCCTGTGGTGCTTGATGCAGATGAGGTTTCTTGGCAGCTTCTCCATTCGGTGCTCTGGCTGGTGCTGATGTGGAAGGCCTCTTCAGGTTAGATTCTCGTCTGATGACACGCTCCATACGTCGAGCTGCAGCAAGGACGTCCGTGTACGAAGTAGGTGCGATGGATCCGATCATTCTTTGTAGCTTAAAGTTTAGCCCATCAAAGAACTTCTCAGCCTTCTCTTCTTCTGTCGGGATCAATATTGGGGCGAAGCGACTTAGACGAATGAACTCAGAGTTGTACTCTTCCACCGTTATACTATCCTGAGTGAGGCGATTGAACTTGTCCCGCAGTTCTGATCGAGCGATAGCCGGAATATACATCTCCTGAAAGAGTCTGAAAAACTCCTCCCAAGTGACTCGGTCTGGTCTGAGCCGTCTCTCCTCAGATAGCCACCAGTGATGTGTATTGCCCGTCAATTGCATTCTGACGGCAGTCATCCAACGTTCCCGTGGAAGCTCAGCTGCTTCTAATTGATGTTGAGTATTGGTGAGCCACTCATGAACTTCTATGGGCTCCTCCTTGCTTGAGAAGGTACGGGGCTTCAGCTGGCGAAAATCGGTGATGGAGCCCGTCGTTGGCCGTCGAGCTGGTAGGTTGGCCTGCTCCAGTACAGTTACTATGCTATTCCTCAAGTACTCAGCCTCGCGACGCTGGGCCTCGTGTTGGACTTGTTGCTGGGCTTGCATCATTGCGTAAATCATTTGAAAGATCTGTTGCCCGTTAATAGGCTGCCCTTATGGGAATACAAGCATCGGTGGAACGAACTGCGGCGGAGGTGGGATATCATCACGCCGGAACCTTGAATTATGCTGGGCTGCTTGATCGCTTTGAGAAGATTGTCCTCTATTCTCCTGTGTTACTCCTTCATCGTAGGTGACCACAGCATCGTGCGGTGTACCTAAGGAATTCTCGTCGCTGGTTCTTGGATCCATTGCTCTTGTAAACACCCTATTTTTCATAATATTTTTATATAATTTTTCCCCCAATTTTTTGGTGTTCTTATGGATAAAGAACCAAGGTAATTGTAAGCTAAGGATTTTTAAATGCAGTTTATCAATGTTAAAATATTATGGAAATAATATTTTATGGTGTAAAACGGAAAACCGGACATAGGGTATTTTTCTGTGTATTTATTGGACTCCGAAAACGCGTTTAAAGCCCTAAAAACTATTGGATTTATAAACCAAACTAAACCCAAACCCAAACCAAACCAACCCGCTGATTGAACCAATCCAACCAGCTTATTGGGTCGGGTCGAGTCGGATCCGAGCCAAACCCGACCCGAAACCCAATTGGGGAAACCCTAGCTGCCTGAGTTACTGTAGCGGCTATAAAAGCCCTCGTAAAGCGTGCCCAGCCGCCGACAACTCACCGCGCCGTCACCTCACTCCGACTACTTCGTCTGAACCCTAAGCCCTCTGCCACTCGACGACTCCACCATCACCCCAGCGACCCGCCGCCATGACCCGAGCACTCCGCTCGACTCCCCGCCGCCACGACCCCGACGCTGCTCCGCCCCAGCAGCCGACCCTCAGCCCAATCTCCTCCACCCTGTTCTCCCTGCTGCCGAAACCCTAGACGAGCCGCCCACCTCACGACTCCACGCCGCCGCTCCCCATCACCCCTCGAACTCTCCCTCTTCTCCATCCCTCCGCCGCCCGAGACCCACCAACGCCGACCCAACTCCGGTCATCCCCTCCGCCCAGCCTTCGACGACCCTGCCTCCGCCGGCGAGTCCACACAGCCCCCGGACACAGCCCTAGCGGCGGATACACGAGCCCTCGACCTGGACGTGAGCAGCAGGATCCAACAGAGGACGAAGGACACGAAGTTGACTCACGGACACGTGAAAAACAGATTCACGGGGCCCTGTTCAGGTAGCATTTTCTCTCACCTCATATCTCCGTTTTCAATTCCGTCAGTTGCAACGCGTAGATTGTATAACCCTCTCGGTGCCCGTGCAACCCGCTCGGTGTATCGCGTCCTGTGGTGATCGCAAACCGCGATACAAAAACAGAAAAAAAAATAACGCCCTGTTTTACCCCGGAACTGAGTGCGCCCCGCCAAACGGGACGACTTGGTCGCACGCAGTCTTTACCGAAATGTGCGCGTCGTTGATACGGACGTGTAGGATTTCACAGAAGCTGATTTGGATGTGCGTGCACACCGGAATCAACGTGTATCCGCCGACAACGCCCTGTATTCGTCTATTCTGGAATACGCTGTAACTTTGTGTACACATGTCGGATCGAGACGAAACTTATGCCATCGGACTCGTAGCAATACGCTGGCCCTGTGACCCAAGTTTGGTCCGATTCTGAGAACGTTGACAAAATCGCGTATCGTGGGCCCCACAGGTTCCACTTGACGGGCGATTTTGTGATCGGCTCATCGAAATCTAATTCTGGAAGTTCCGTTGGGTTCGTATCATCGTTCCTGACTTGTTGACACTAAGTTGGAGGAATTTGGAGACCTTTGACCCTGATACGTTTTTTGGTGCAAAGTGGCCCACATATGGACCCCGCTTTGGCCTGGAAATGTCATTTTTGCCCTTGTGTCCAAATTGGACTTAAGGACAGGTATATCTAGCTATTTGATATCTTCTTAGACTGTTGGTGATGTTTATTATAGTTTTTGGAGGAGTACCCACAGGATCCACTGATACAGGGACAACTGTTGGTATTCAGACCCCAGGCAAGTGTACCTTGCCAAATCCTGCAGCTTTGCTACTTATTTCCTTGACTTAGTTATACATCAGTAGGCAAGTGTACCTTGCCAAACTCTGCAGTATTGTTATATATTTTTCTTGCTTTATTATATTGCTGTGCATGCTTAACCTAGGACCGTGTGACGTACTTAGCGTCCGATAATAGTCGGGTGCCAATACTGTACGCGGTGTTGGGTATTGTCATCTAGAGATGGACATTTGTGATACTTTACATTCTCGTACTTGTCTTATCAAGTACACTATGACCCAGGACACTTGACACTATTCATGAGACAGGATCTTACTGAGATATTCATGGTGATTCTGTATAGGATACCGGACTTGACATGGACATTATATTCTTAGATATTGTATGACTTGTTGCATTAGCTATGATCCCGCTTGACATGGACATAAGACGTTATGGTCATGATATGCGTGATTACATTGGGTGGGGAGAGACACACAGGCTACAGGCTGTTTTATATATATATCTTCTATTATTGCGAGGTTGTAGACTCTCGGAGCAGAGCTAGACCTACTACCGGTTATTACCGCTATCGGCTCTCTGACACAGAGCTTGTAGTGGCTCAGCCTGAGTACTCGTATTGCTCTCATCTTGCATTTCACATAGATGGTTACATACTTACCCTATTTATCTCATTATTGCTGTACTGCTTATATTTTGGCTTGTATATTTTTTGTACCTTGCTATGTCCCCTGAGGACCTGGATATGGATTATGTCCCCAGGATTTGAGGATTAGATCTATCCCGAGGTATACGGGACCGCAGCAGGAGCTGATCCAGGAGCTGTACCGCCATCCGAGGACGAGGTGTTAGCCGAAGACTTTTCCTGAGCATCCATGTTTCATGCTCAGTATTTATTTATTTCAGTCATTTATATTTTGGACTGTTGAACCATTGTATCAGATATTTATCGGGTTGTTCCCCGAAGCACTTTGTTGAGACTAGCTGATGATTTACATTCCTTATTTATTCTGTGGATCATATTTTATATCTTGTGTGGATTAGATTAGTTGTGTCATGTTGTCGTAGACTTGATTTTACAGCTTAAGTGTTCCCTGATGGATCCATTAAATTGGATTTGTCCATCGGTGCGTACTGCTGGCCATTGCCACGTATCTGGTCCCTCGGTATTTTGGGACTGGGGCGTGACAGCTCTGCATCAAAAATAAACTATAAGAGGCGCACAGGAATCAAGGCAAGATGTAAGTCAAAATTTAATTTGAATACGATATAGATATCAAGAACGATTCAAGCAAGTGGATGATATCCTAAAAAACTTATCCTATTTTTTATTGCAGGCTTGTTCGGTCCCTAAGTTGAAACCGAACAATTTAGTCGTTGACCTGCATGGGCCACCACAAAAACCATGTCATGCCCCAGTCCCAAAATATCGAGGAACTGGACACGTGGCAATGGCCAGCAGCACACACCGATGGACGAACCCAATTTAATGGATCCATCGGGGCATACTTGAGCTGTATTACAATGATCAGGGTTTACTAATCTCATCCACAGAATAAACACAGCAATATCAAAAAAATATTAAAAAACATCCAGTCACAAGTAAATAAAATCGGGGAACAACCCGATATTAAGTCTGTTACAAATGTTCATTTAAACAGGAATAAAAGAGTTTATTTGCCAATAAAAATTGAGCATAGAGAAGCAGTTATTCAGGAAAAATCCTCAGCGATCACCTCGTCCTCAGGGTCTGGTATTGCTCCGAGAAGTGCTCTTGTTCCGTACACCTCAGGATAGATCTCGTCTGCTAATCCTGGGGACATAATCCGAATCCAGGTCCTCAGGAGACATAGTAAGGTACAGATAATACAAGCCAAAATAAATGCAGTGCAGAAATAAAGAAAACAATAGGGTAAATAAATAAACCAGCTAAGTGATATGCAAGTGAGAGTTTTATTCATACTCGGGCTGAGACTACTACAGGATCAGTGTCGGAGAAACCCATAGCAGTATTTTCTTGAAGGGCCAGTACGGTACCGAAGCTCTGTGTCAGAGTCTAAGGCACATCCATTAAAGTATTATATATATATTTAGCCTTTTGTATGGTAAATCTCTCCCCACCCAATGTAATCTTACGTCACAGTTTCATAATGTCTCATGATCAGTGTCACGCAAGATCAAACTAATACAATAAGTCTTATATTAAGATCTAAGAAAATAATGTCCATGTCATGAAATCTGTATCCTATACAGAACCACCTTGAATATTTCAGGAAGATTCTGTCTCATGATTCGTGTCAGGTGTCCTGGGTATAACGTACTTGATATGGCAAGTACGAGAATGTAAATGTCACGATATCCATCTCTAGTTGACCTTACACAACCCCGCGTACGGTGTTGGCACCCAACTATTAATCGGAAGCTAAGTAAGTCACACGGTCCTAGGTTTAAGCATGTACAACAATTAATTAAATCAAGTAAATAAGTAACAATACTGCAGTATTTTGGCAAGGTACACTTGCCTGGGGTTCCGGCTCAAATTGTAGCTCTGGCAGTAGCGAGATTTGCAGGTAGTTCTCTGGTTACTGAAATAGACATCACCATCAGATCCAAAAAATATCAAATAGCTAGAAACGCCTGTCCTTGAGTCTAATTTGGACACAATGGCAAAAATAACATTTTTAGGTCAAGGAGGGGTCCACATGTGGGCTGCTTTGCACCAAAAAACGTGTCAGGAACAAAGGTCTCCAAATCTGTCCAACTTAGTGTCAACGGGTCCAGAATGATGATACGAACCCAACGGAACTTCCAGAATTGGATTCCAATGAGCCGATCACAAAATCGCCCGTCAAGTGGAGCCTGTGGGGCCCACGATACGCGATTTTGTCAATTTTCTCAGAATCGAACCAAACTTGGGTCATAGGACCAGCGTATTGCTACAAGTCCGATGGTGCAAGTTTTATCTTGATCCGATATGTGTACACTAAGTTACAACGAGATTCAGAACGGATGAATACGGGACGTTGTCGGCGGATACGTGTTGATTCCGGTGTGCATGCATATCCAAATCAACTTCTGTGAAATCTCGCACGTCTGTATCGACGGCGCATACGTATCGGTGAAGTCCGCACGCGACCAAGTCGTCCCGTTTGGAGGGGCGTACTCAATTTTGGGGTAAAACAGGGTATTGGTTTTCCTGTTTTTGGATCGCGGTTCGCGATCACCACAGGACGCGATGGACAGAGTGGGTTGCACGGGCATCGAGAGGGTTACACAGTCTATGCGACACAACTGATGGTACAGAAATCGGGGCAGCGAGGAGAGAGATCGGGTTACCTGAACAGGGCTCCATGAAACCGAGTTGCGCGTGTCCGCGTGTTGATTCGACACCATTTTCATGTCCTGGACGTGTCTGGGTTCTGCGTCCAGAGATTCGCCGGGCTCGGGCGGCTGGCCGAGGTACTGGTCGGAGTCGGCCGGCTCGGTCCGGCAGCGGCGAGGTCAGGCGGCTCAAGTGGCCAGAGGAAGGCTGCCCGGTTGTGCTCGAGGCGTAGGTCGGGGAGGTTCTGGAGGAGCTGGAGGTGGGTAGGCGGCTGGGCGGAGGGCTGGAGCTGGTCGGAGTCGGGCTCTACGGGGCTGGGCGGAGGGCTGTGGGGTCTGGTCGAGGCCAGCGAGGGGCTGAGGAGGGCGGCCTGGCGGCCTGTGGTCGAGGGGGATCAAGGGGCGGCCGGCTGTGGGTCTGAGGGGGTTTAAATAGGGTAGCGGGAGGAGGTCAGCCGCCGGGGGTTGAGGAAGAGGAAGGGGAGGCGGCCGGCGTTGGCGGGAGATGAAGGGGAATGGTCGCCGGCAGCGCTGCGAGCGTTGCTGTAGCCGGAGCGGTGCCAGGGAGGCGGAACGGCGGCAGGTCGGCCGACGAAAGGGAGGCCAACGGTCGGCTCGGGGGCTGTTAGGGATTAGATCGAGCGGGTCGGGTCGGGCGGAGTCGGGTCGGGTCTAGCGGATCCGGCCCGATCCAATAAAATGAAAGCGGGTCGGGTCTAGCGGGTCGGGTCTAGCGGGTTTTAGGTCGCGGGTTTGACCCGGATCCGACCCGCAGGCTGAGTTGGGTTGGGTTTGGTTCAGTAGTTTGGTTTGGTTTGGTTTGGTTTGGTTCAAGTGAACCGGGTTCAGGATTTAATTAAATAATTTGTTTTTAGGGCTTTTAAAATGCTTCCAGGGTCCAATAAATTCCCGAAAAATTATCCTATGTCTAGTTTTTCATTTTACACCAGAAAATATTATTTTTATAATATTTTAATATTATTTAACATCATTTAAAAATCATTTAATTTCAAAATACCTTAGTTTTAATTAATAAAAATCCCAGAAAAATTCCAGAAAATTATGAAAAATTCAAATTAAAAATTCTTGAAAATCAGGGGTTTACATGGACAGATTATCACGTGGTCTTGGTTGAGATATATTGTTGAAGAGATCTCCAGTTTATTTTTAACCTGTTGTGTGCGTGACTTGGTCAGCTGGACACGTACTCAGCACCATCTATGCGAAGATCTCTACAATTGTAACAAAAAGATCTTGTGAGCTGGAGGCCGCATAACAACTTGGCCATATGATGGTGAGGCTACATTGGTTTTGTAGCTGCATACGTGCTCTCGTTTGGGTCTTGGTCGAATAGACACTCTGGCCGCATGTTAGCGAGGTCACATTGGGCATTGCGGCCGCATATGGGTACTTTTTAGCCTCGGTCAGATGGACACTCAGGCCGCATGGCATCGTACCCGCATGCTCTCCCAGGCCGCATATTTGCTCTCATCTGGTTTTAGTCGGATGGACACTGCAGTGGCATGTTGACGAGGTTGCATATGGGTGAAGCCACAGATGGGAGGACACGTGACGTAGCACTTCTGTCGAGGCCATCAATGCAGATGTGACTTTCTATCTTTTTGCATGTCGCCCCTTTTACGAATTTTGAAGCTGTCACCACCCCATTTCCAGAGCCGGATATTTTTTTTATTTTAATTTGGGTTAATTGTGTATTATTTATAATTAATTGTATTTATATTTAATTAGTGATTGTATTATTTTTATATTGATTGTTTTAGGGTTTTGGCTAGTCTGGACCCAAGTTAGACCCTAGTGGACCCATGTCCGACCCAACCCACATCCTTGTAAGACTTATTTTTTGGTTTTAGAATATTTATTATATTTTTAGTGGGTTAGTTGGAGAGATTTGGAGTTGGTTTGAGTGCTTTTGGAACCCAAAAACCAAACCCAAGTGAAATGAGGGCATTTTGGGCATTTGAAGACTTTGTAAACCATTTTAGGTGTGAGACCCGACCCTATTTCCCCCATTCCCAGCCGACAGCAGCTCCAGCAGCCCCTCTTCTTCTTCTTCTTCTTCTTCTTCTTCTTCTCCACTACTTCAATCTTCTTCCTTTATTCTCCCAACTTCAAGTAAGTGCCCTATTCCTCTTCTTTCTTCTTCTATTCTCCATGGTTATGAACCCTAACCCTACATTCTTCTCCAACCTAGGTGGGTAGAGCTTAGATTTGGTGTTGGAGCTTGGAAGCTAGTTGTGGTGGATTTGGAGCTTTTTGAAGATTTTGGCTTGGGATTCCAACTCCCAAGAGGTAAACCCTAATTTTTCCCCTTGTAATTACTCTTATATAATGTAATTAATAGTCTAGAACCTTCCTAGACCTTAGGGATACCCGTGGGAGGAAGTTGGAACTAGTTTGGTAGTGTTTGGAGACTTTAGCACTAGGTTTTGTGTCAATTTCGGGTAGAATCCAAGATTGGCCCAATTTTGGGTGATGCCCTAGGTTAGACGGACCTAGGTAGACGTTGTCGGGTATCTAGAGGGTTAGTGCGTGTCTCCGTCCGGACACGTGAAGCCGTGTCGCGGAGAAACGGACGTTTCGGGCGTTTTTGGGGTTTTCGTCGTCGCCGGTTCTAAGTGCGTGCGCATTTTTGCCACGGGCCTAGAATCGACGGGGTAGCATTTTTTCTAGGATCTAGACATCGTTTAGAACCCGTGGGTAAATTTTTGGCCGATTCTGAGTTGGTTTTGTGTGCGTTTCAGGAGGTTTTCCGAACCGCACACCGCGTGTTCGTCGAAATGACCGATCGGCCATTTCGGCGTGGTTTCATAGTTTCGGGCTTGTGCGCGCGTTGGGTTAGCTTCGGGGAATGTGTGCTAGAATTCTCGGGTTATATTTTATATATTTATAGGTGTTTGTGCGTGTTGGGGTCGTTGGGCGCGCGTTGGTGGGCGTTGTGTGCTTTGTTGTGTGTTGTGTTGAGTTTGTGTATATATATATATATATATGTATGTATGTATGTATGCATGCATGTATATTTGTGTGTGTGATTGTGTGTTTGTGAGAGTGTGTGTTAGTATGTGTATATGTGTGTATGTGAGATATATATATGTAGATACCTAGGTATATGCATATATGTATTAGATATATATATATTTTAGCCTAAATTATAGCTAGATATATATGTTTATGCATAAATAGCTAGTTAAAGGGGTATTAGAGAGATATCTCAATACCTTGAGATATCAAGGTATCTCAATATCTTGAGATATCCAAGGTGTTGAGTTTCGAGCGGGATTTTTGAGCGTTTGCCCAGATTTGAGTTTACAGATAGATTTTTATGTATATGTGTATATATTTACGCCTGCTAGCATATGTTTTAGAGGGTATAGACGGGGCCTATAGCGTAGGGTGAGGTATCTGATACCGAAGGTATCCCGGTATCTCAAGGAGGCGAGTTTGAGGGTTTATTAGCCTAATGACCTAGTTTTGGCCTAGAATTTTAGGGGCACCCTAGTTTGACCTAGAGTTGACCGTGGTTGACTCGGTTGACGGCCAGAGTCAACTTTTGACCTAGATTTGACTCAGAGTTGACTTTTTGGACCCATAGTTGACTTTTTGACCCATATTTTACCGGTTTGACCCGTTTGACCTAGAACGACCCTAGAAGCCTATTTTTAGTTATTTTATATTTGTTTAACTAATTAGAAACCTGTTTAACCTTACTTTTCGCATTAGGTCCTTGCGATACCAGTTTGGATCGCTAGTTGCTCAGGACGTCAGGCGAGTACATTCTCTGATAGTTTTCATTATCTGATGATTATTATGATTCAGCTTCTAGTATAGTATCATCTGATTATTCTGGCACAACACGAAACACTGACTGGTATTTCTGGATTCATTTACTTGCGACACGTATTTTTCATGTTTTTGGCCTCTATTCTGGAATCACCTACTGGCATCACCTACAGGCATCACTACAGGCATCACTCATGTTTCAGGCTGGACTCATCTTGATTTACGTGTCGGGTCTTGGATTCACTTGTATTAGTCGGGGCAAAGAAATACTCAAGTAGACATGTAAACATTCCCATCTGGAATCATCAGGAATCACTCTCTCTGGTCTAATCTGGAATGATAGTAGCCGCGCACCCAGTGCGCGGTGAGCCGTACTTACCCCTAACCGTTTACATGTCGAAACAAGTATTTCAAAGACACCGAGTTCATTCTTTATAGTCTGGACTCACTTGCATTTCTTGCTTGTCTCACTTACATGTTTTTGGACTTGACTCATTATATGTACCCTTGCTGGACTCACTACACGTTCATGTGCACAGACTTACTCTTAGTGTAGATTTCTTGTATCTTGCAGTCATTACTATCTTGTTTCTGATATTCCTGCACCTTTACCTTTATGCACCAGTGATACATGTATATTTTCTTGTTTCATACTTGCTTCATTCTTCTTGCTACTTGCTATAACTACTTTATAGTTTTTATCATTTAAATGGAACTGCTGTTAGAGATGTACTTGCTCCAGTCCTGACTGGACATATTTTTCCAGAGTATCCGGAGGAGTGGTGTCCAACATTTTAGGGACCTGAGCCTGTCGATGGTGCAGACAGGGACCCTCTAGTTTAGGAGTGATTTCCGGGTTGGTAGCCGGGATCACTAAGACCTTGTTATTGTTTTTATTAGCTTTTAGCACCGGATTTGTCTTCGGTTTTGGATTAAGACCTTGTATTGTATATTATTTTGGATGATGTATTATTATTATTGATGTTGTGGTTGTTGTAGTAGTTGTTGTTGGTTAGACTTTATAGCTGTTAGTTTTCTGTGTTATCTTATCGTGCTTAGATTCGTGATTGAGTACATTGTGATTATCGTTATGATATTGCTCCTCCGTTTGGAGTTGAGATCTTGACAGGTTTATATATTGATTGCGTGAGATTGTTAGCTAGATAGTTGACCTAGACAGCGTTCTACCGCCGATGCTGCGGCGTAGGCTGGACGTACCCACGACTCATGCCCGATTTTCCAGGTGCGGGTCGTGACAGAAGCTGTCTGAACTTTATGTCAGTCATTAAAGACTGTATTAGGAGCTCTTTATGTGGCATCTTGTTGTTTGGTTGCTCTGGCCACATGTAGATTATTATGCGACTTTTTATCTGGCTGCATAGATCTTGTTTTATGCGGCATGAGTTCTATTCAGCCTGTAAAATTTTTATGCTTCTACATTAATGAACTAGAGGGAGGCTCCCCCTCCTATATAGGTCGGCCATAAAACCCTAGGGTTTGGCTAATATAGAATATCCGTATTGCACCCTATGGGTTGTCATGAAGAGTTATCTTAATTAAGGTGTTTAACTAAGAGGGTTCTAATTTATTTACAAGGATTATTAATCATGACTAAACCAAATAGGTTGTACTTATGGTCATGACTAAACCAAATAGTTGGGTTCACTTAGGTTCAATAACAATTAATCTAACCAAGGGGCTAACATACAACCATCTTCTATATTAAATATGCAAATATATAAATCTATACTAATGATTATGAATTAAAAATATAGCAATAATAAATAATATAAAATTTATACCCACATTCTAGAATTATGGTAGTGACACCAACACCCACACACACTCCCATGGTCATGATATAACCCCAAATTTAATATGAACATATATAATATGCTAATTATATTCTAAATAGAATCAATAATAGCTATTGTGTAGTGATGTGAGGAAACTGACATGTGTATCACAAGTATCGAAGAAAAAATCCCTAAAATCACTCTATATCATGGTATATCATGATACGACCTACTCGTATCAATTGTGGATACGTATCTAGCCTCACACAACCAATATAAGTCAAATTAGACCTAATTAACCAAATATCAAACACTTGGTGCACCAATCTTGATTTTTTTTTTAAAAATTGGGTACAAAACTCTTTATAACTTTCACCATAGGCCTCCTATGAACATAGTTCTTCTTCCTATGGGTAGTCCTTAGCCATGAAAGGGTTTCTAAGGGTCTAATATACTAATTAGAATAAAAATTACTAGGTAAATAGATATTTTATCTATTGGGAGATGGATTCCTAATGTATCACATCACAAGGACACAAATGCATTGAATGGAAACCTCATTTTATCTATTGGAAGATGGATTCCTTCCAAGCTTCCTCTAGCAATGACAAACTTTTAGCCTCCTTGGAATAAAAATGAGAGGGATGAGATTTGAGAATGAGTGGATTAGGATTTTCTTTCAATTTGGGGATCAATTAATTTGGAAAGCAAATGGAGGCTATAATAAATAATGAAGGCTTATATAGGCTTCCTCCACTACAAGAAAAAAAAGGCTTTTTTGACAAAAATTTTTGTCAAGAAAGGGTTTTCTTGACCGTTTTTGATCCGTCATCTAGGCCACTGTCAAGAAAAGTGCCATATTTTCTTGACGGTTTCTAATTTTCTTATCTTGACGATTTTAAACCGTTAAGTAACAAATATTTCTTAACGGTTTTTAGCCGTCAAAAAAACATAACAAAAAATTCGTCAAGATAGATAGCAACTTTTCTTGACTGTGGCCTAGATGACGGATAATAACCGTCAAGAAAACTATTTTTGATGTTTAAAAACCGTCATGTGAAACTAATTAAGATATTTGTTGACGTTTTACAACCGTCAAGAGAAGCTAATTTTTGTACAACAAAAATTCTATATATATTATATATCGAACCCACATAATATCAATATAATCCAGAATATCGCAAACACCCAAGAACTATAATACACAATTTTTATATTAACAAATACGTGTTCGTACACCACAAACATCCAACCACATCCAAAAAATTAAAGTATATGATTTTTGTACAACATCTTAAACATCCAAAACCTATTTATACATAAGTAAACCAAAATACATCTGAACCCGGAGCACACCTGTTCTATCATAGTATAACCTTAAATTTCCATATGCTTCATGAAAGAACAAAAGAAATAGATTTAACCGAAATATATGATTTTTGCGTAATATCTAAATATCCAAATGACTGAAACTCAAATGAAGGCAGCAGATAATTGAAAAACCAATCCCAAAAAGATATGCCATCCATGAGCTTCCGTGTGGGTATCAGAGTATCTATGATATATGAGATTTGGTGTATGTAACAACAGTTAACTACAGTATGGTTGTAGTCAGGAACTGTAGTTCCTGCAGGGCAGTTTTTTGAACTGCAATACACTGCACAACAACGTGCAGTCTAGGAATTCAGCAATAGCAGCAGCCCTACTAGTGTACTGCGTGTGTGTGTGTCTCCAGAGTATAATATAAGTTAGTAATGACAAACAATGGAACGTATCAGTGAGTTAAGTTCCCAATTGAAGTTAGAGCTATCTTTGTCCATATAAATCCTAGCATGGGTCCTTGGTGTGGTACATTAGCAAATATGTGCCTCTTCATGATTCTGGAATGGGTTTTGTTATTATCATAGGGTTTTTTTCATCTGTACTTATGTGTATCAGTAAATAACTTTATGTAATAGGGTGTGATAAAGAGCTTACATATGATTCCGGAATGGGTTTGTTCCTATCAATTGTTTTATAGTCTCCTATAGGCTATAACAACTTGATTAGAATATTGACAGTTGGTCTATACCCTGAAAACCAATTGGACGTCAATTTGAGGCCTAGAAAAAAATATGGTTGAATTTAACTTATACACATGTTCATAAGAAAGTATTAACCTATACACATGTTCATACGAAAATAATTCTTCTGAAAAAAATTTGTGTAATGTTCCCTGTTTTCCCATAATTCGCAACTTCACATCATAATAGTAATCTTATCAAATACTATTTCTGTAAATTAGGAAGATGATGACATTAATCCCCCTCTCAAAATATGATATCATATGCATACTAAAATATCTACCAATTCCTACAAAGTTATCAAACAGAGTAACTAGATTTTTTTTTTAGTAAAAGATTTTGATCTTAAAGAAATTCTTTATAAGACATTTTTGTTATGTAAAAAAGTAAGTGAAGGATGATGGAGAAAAGTTCAGGAAATAATAAAGAAGACACATTTTTAGTCTTTTTGTGAGTAAAATTTTAAACTAAACACATGGAATCAAGAAATAACAACTTACCTATATTGAGGCATAAATGACGTAGGAACATCATGACTTGAGTTCTAGCTTATAGTTCAAAAAAAATCCACAAATATCTCTATTCTAAAATTAATGTAGCATCTCACAGAAATTAAGCCGTCTGGATTTAGTACTACTTTTAAAATCTAAAGTCGTTCTATATGATTCTTAGTTCAATAATTAAGTGTGATGATGAAGAATATCAAAAAATTAGTAGGTTAACATTTGGCATAGTTTCAATCAAATTTAAGTCTGCCTACAGAATTAACTAATGATTCTCTAACATTGATGTGCCAAAAGAATTCAAGCCATGAATAGAATAGGGGACCAATTGGAGCACGCGTACAGGTCAAAATGTGGAATTGGTCAGTAAAGAGAGAGTCAAAGCCAATATACAATATAGACATTATATTGTCTAAGGCTTAGAATAATAGCTATTACACTGACCATGAATAGAAATTATATTAAAATGTGTCCACTTTACGACTTCCTACTAAATCTTCAACTTATTAGAACCTTTTTTCAGGTTTTTCTAATATGCGCAAGCATTGTCAACACTCAACAGCTTATCAAATGCAGAATTTTTCATTTGTTCCATAAAAACTTAGTTCACAAATACTATGTGCTCTTTTTCCTCACTATGAACCAATATGTACACTAATAACATATGTACATTAATTAGATACTACATGTTGTAATTACCTATGACACATAAGTGGTGATTGTCATAGTTTATCTCCTACATGAATTTTTTTTTTGCAAGATATCAAGCTTTGCAAACAAAGTCGACTTATATAATACTAATTGATGGCTTTGTGAAATGCAGAAGAACTTGTACAATATAAAGAATAACTTGTGTTCCCATCAAAAAGAAAAGAAAAGAAAAGAAAAGAAAAGAAAACACTGATATATATGACTCGAGCACTGACATAAATAAAGGACTTACAAGTCAACCAATATTGCTATGGACTATGATAACTTGCTAATGGTCTCAATTTTGTTGAACTGTTCATACTGCATTGAGGACCGAATCTAGGTTATAAAGATATGAAGTAAATAAAAAATAACATATGCTAATACTACTAATAGCATTCAAACAGAAAGGTCTTCAAAAACCTCACTTTTCTACCCCCCCCCCCCCCCCCCCCCCCCCACCCCCCCCCCCCCCCCCCCCCCCCCCCCCCCCCCCCCCACATCCTTTGCAAATATTTCTTTGGCTCCCTCCTAAAATAATTGGCAACTTTTGCAAAAATAAAGATTCAAACTTTTAGAAAAATGATAATAAATTCCACAAAAGTTAAACCCCAACAAAAAAAATGGTAAAACTTAACCAACCCAAAATCCCAACAGGCATTTGCATCAGCATGACAGGAATACAAGTATTCTTGGTCTTTTGAGTATGAAGAGAAGTAGAGGACAAGTCTTAGACATACAGAACATACAGATTACACACTTCAAGTGGACATTTCTTGAATACTTTAAGTCATCAAGTCACAAACAATAAAATGATATTTTTAGTAAAGAGAGGTTCTCTCGACTACTTGGCATAACACTTCTGAACATAATGCCCAACTAAGTAAAAAAAATCACAATAATAAAGATGGAAAATATACATGCACTTAGGAATATGCACCACATTTTTCTTTTTTTTCCCTTGAAATTCAGATTCTCTAACCTTGCTCAGTGACTTAAAAATTTAAATCCATAATCAATATCTATTTGGAGGTGTAATCTCCTAAGTTAGATAAGCTTGAAGAGAAATAGTTAATATTTTTTACCTCATAATGTCCGATCAACCAAAGAAAAAATATGGTTGTAAATAGAGAGAAGAACTCCCATTAAACTTTTGATGGTGGTGCGATGATCTTTATCTGCCATACAAGTGAAAATCAGAACTGGATTCTCTGTTATGAACATTTATCGAACACATGTTGAGCAATCGAACTAGAACTTAAAATAACAGAGATGATGAAATCAAGATTATCAAAATTGAAACAGAATCAATCAATTGACCAAATTCTTGTAACATAATCTAAAGGCTTCAAGGAAGCTTACCTTAATATCAACTCAAACCGATTCAAAGTATTTGATTTGTACAACACATAGCCAGAGACTTCAAATGTCAAGTTAAGATCGACATCAGGTTGTGCTCAACTGTAAACCCCCTGATTTTCAAGAATTTTTAAATTTGGATTTTTTACAATTTTCTGGAATTTTCTGGGAATTTTCTGAAATTAAATTCAGGTGTTTTAATTACTAAATAATTTTTAAATGATAATAAATAATATTAAAATATTATGAAAATAATATTTTATGGTGTAAAATGAAAAACTAAACATAGGGTAATATTTCGGGAATTTATTGGACCCCGGAAGCATTTTAAAAGCCTGAAAAACTAATTAATTATTTAAACCACAATAAACCGGGTTTATTTTAAATAAACCAAACCAAACCAATTTCTGAACCGAACCGGGTTCATTTAAACCGAACCAAATTCTTAGCGGGTCGGATCCGGGTCTAACCCAGACCCGACCCACTAGCCCGACCCGACCCGTAATCCATTTTATTGGATCGGGCCGGATCCGCAGACCCGACCCGACCCGTCCGCCCGAACCCGATAACCTTTCTTCTCCCTAACCCGACGACCCCTCAGCTTCCGGCCGCCGGGCGACCCTCCGGCTACCGGAACGTCCGCCGCCGGCCGCTCCCTCTTCCTCTTCCTCACCGGACCCTTTTCCTCTCCCCCTCGCCGTTCTGCCTCCTCCTCCGGCTCCTATAAAACCCTAAGACCGCTCCGCCTGGCCCTCTCCTCCACTCCCTCACTGCGATCCACCTCACTCCGCCGCCACGACGCCTTCCCCTCCGCCCGCTCCGTCCGGCGAGCCCGTCCCCAGCAGCCCCCGAGCCTCTGCCCCTGACCTCGCCTCCTTCCCGCAGCACCCTTTCCTGCCTCTGCCCGAGTTTCCCCCGGCCGCCCTGAACCGCCCGAGCCCAGCCGACGACTTCCCGCGCGCCGCCGCCTCCGGCCCTCACCGCCGCAGCCGTCTCCAGCCTTCCTCCGACCGCCTCCGGCCGCCACAGTTGATACAGAAACCCTAACCCTAGGGAGAACAGCACCCTGACACGTGTCAGACACGTGTCGGACACGAAGAATCTCAGTTTTTGAGCCTTGTTCAGGTACTCATATCTCTCTCCTCGTAGCTCTGTTTTTTATTCCGTCAGTTGCATCGCGTAGCCTGCATGACCCCCTCGGTGCCCGTGCAACCCGCTCGGTGCATCGCGTCTTGTGGTGATCGCGAACCGCGATAAAAAAAAGGAAAACCAACGCCCTGTTTCACCCCGGAACTGAGTGCGCCCCGCCAAACGGGACGACTTGGTCGCGTACGGTCTTCACCGATACGTGCGCGTCGTTGATACGGACGTACGGGATTTTGCAGAAGTTGATTCGGATGTGCGTGCACACCGAAATTATTGCGTATCCGCGGACACCGTTCCGTATCCGACCTTTCTGAATCTCGCTGTAACTTAGTGTACACACGTCGGATCGAGACGAAACTTACGCCATCGGACTCATAGCAATACGCTGGTCCTGTGAGACAAGTTTGGTTCGATTCTGAGAACGTTGACAAAATCGCGTGTCGTGGGCCCCACAGGCTCCACTCGACGGGCGATTTTGAGAACGGCTCATCGGAATCCAATTCTGGAAGTTCAGTTGGGTTCGTATCATCGTTCGACCTGTTGACACTAAGTTGGACAAATTTGGAGATCTTTGACCCTGACACATTTTTTCGGTGCAAAGCGGCCCACATGTGGACCCCGTTTTGCCCCGAAATATTATTTTTGCCCCTGTGTCCAAATTGGACTCAAGGACAGGCATTTCTAGATGATTGATATTTTCTGGATCTGATGGTGATGTCTATTTCAGCAACCGAAGTACTGCCTGCAAATCCCGTTGAAGTCAGAGGTACAATTGGAACCGGAACTCCAGGCAAGTGTACCTTGCCAATCTCTGTAGTTTATGCTACTTATTTCCTTGATATATATATTTGTTGTACATGCTTAAATCTAGGACCGTATGACTTACTTAGCGTCCGATTAATAGTCGGGTGTCAACCCCGTACGCGGAGTTGTGTAACGTCATCTAGACATGGATATCGTGACCCTTTGCATTCTCGTACTTACATTATCAAGTACGTTTTACCCAGAACACCTGACACTATTCATGATACAGAATCGTCCTGAGATATTCTTGGTGATTCTGTATAGGATACAGTTTTCATGACTTATTCCTTTGTTTAGATATTATATGACTGGATGCATTAGTTATGATCCTGTATGGCATGGATATGAGATGTCGTGGACATGAGATACATGATTACATTGGGTGGGGAGAGTCACACAAACTACAGGTTGATTATATATTATGCCAGTGTTGTAGTCTCCCTTTGAGCTAGACAAACCACATGATATCGCTGCTACCCCGGCTCCCCGACACAGAGCTTGTAGTGGTTTCAGCCTGAGTTCTAGTGCTGCTCTCATCTTGCATTTCACTTAGCTGGTTATATAATTACCCTATTGTTTCATTTATCTATTGCACTACATTTATTTTGGCATGAGCTTTCTTGTACCTTGCTATGTCCCCTGAGGACCTGGATCCGGATTATGTCCCCAGGATTAGCAGACGAGTACGACCCAGAGATATACAGGACAAGAGCATTAGCAGGAGCAGAAGCAGGAACAGGAGCAGGCATTGGAGCAGTATCAGGCCTAGTAGACGAGTGATCTCTTCGGGTATCTTATGAGTATATACTGTTTCCATACTCAGTACTTTGTTGATATCTTTATTTTATATCTTGACAGTTGTATTAGACTTGTATCGGGTTTGTTCCCCGATTTATGTACTTGTGACTTGATGATGATATTTTTTCTATTGTTGATATTTGATATATTCATTCTGTGGATGAGATTAGTAGACCCTGAATATTGTTGTAATACAGCTTAAGTATGCCCCGATGGATCCATTAAATTGGGTTTGTCCATCGGTGTGTGCTGCTGGCCATTGACACGTGTCCAGTTCATATATAATTTGGACTGGGGCGTGACATCAACTCACCACCTATTCCCAGTCGGAGGAAATGATCGATAGGAGCTTCCGATCACCTGAGGATTATCGATGTCTCGGCGGTATTTCATTGAGCAATAGTTTTGAAATGATCAGTTGCGAATGAAGAGATCGGACTCCACCGAAACATTACGTCGAACAATTTATGTGCAATAAGGATTTACAATAATTAAGAATCGAGTTTCAACCACTGATAGAAAATTGAAAGAAGAAATCAAGAATCAAGATCGATTATTGCTGACTCACCGACTCGATCTCAAATTCATTGGATCAACTACTACAGAGGTGAGCTCCTCATCTGGATTATCGGAGAAGAAATCCGTACCGAATCGCAAGAGGGAAAACTATATGGTGGAGATCTTGACGCCGGCGATCGAGAGCTAAGGGATGTTAAGGGCGTCTCAAGCTCGGTTGATGGCCGGAATCGTTGTCTCGGTCGAGTTCGTCACCGCCGCTCGGGGAGATCATGGCTCGAGAACAACCGCCATGGACTTGAACTAGTCATCTTCATAGGGAAAATCCTCGATGGAGAAGGAGGTCGTTCGTCGGAGACAGCGATGAAGTGATCACCAGAGGAACATCGATCGCCCCCTCCCCCTACTGATCCCTGGCAAGAACAACCGAACGCTTGCGTAGCTTCACGGCAGAGGGTGGTGGTTGGAAGCTCTAGTCCGTCGGCGGAGCTCAGTCACGCTCGACGAAGGAGCTGCTCCGACGAGCTCTAGCTCAATTGTCATCCAACGCAGGTAATGACAGTCAGGGTCGCGGATGGAGAGAGGAGGGAAAGAAGAAGAAGATGATGATGAAGCTGCATGTGGAGAGAGTAGTTTGCTTTGGAAAAGAAGTAGAAGAGGAGGATAAGGTGGGGGGGGATTTTCGTTAACGAAAAAAAACGGGCCGAGTCGCAGGTCATGATTTTTTTTGAAAAATTAAAGTTTCTATTGGTATTTTCTAGCAGCGCCCCATGGAGCACAACCGTCAACATAAGTCCTAAATTTTTTTTTTTAAATTACTAAAATAGTAGCTGCAATATAAGGAAGAATATTTTTGCACATGCATTATTTGACGGTTATAATGAAACCATCAATAAATCAAGTAGTTTTCTTGACGATTTCTCTAAAACCGTCAAGTATTATGATCAAATTTTCTAAATAACACAAAAAGGGGTGTGTTTTTTTGACATATGTCTAAAACCGTTAAGATGATAGATTTCCTTGACGGTTTTTGCCATACGTCAAGAAATCGTCCGTCAAGAAAGGTCATTTTTCTTGTAGTCTTAGGGTTTAAGGTTAGGTTTAGAAATAGTTTGATATGACTCAAAAGCCCCTCTCTATTCTATCATGAATATGATCTAACTAAACCATATGATATAATATTCTATTCTTGAGTCAATTGTGTTCAATGGATCTAATCTAGTCATGAACAACTAATGACTCAAATAGACACAATCCAACTAGTCTAAATTTATTAGCTAACACAGTAGTCACATAATTAATATATATAATATTCAAATAATGGTTAAATAACAAGAATATCCTTGCTACGAAAATGTGGTGGTTAAATTTTTCTAGCAAGGGTATTTTTGTTATTTGACCATTATTTGAATATGGTTAAACGACCAGGGCGCAAAAAGGTTGTCATCGAAGAAGATCGAGACGAACGCGCCGAGGTTGGAGAAAAAGTTCGACGGGACGGAGTTGAAGTTGCTCCCCTGGAGGAAGAGGACCTGGAGGTCGGAGAGTTTAGAGATGGAGGAGAGGGGTCCGATGAGAGCAAGGGACTTGAGCTCGAGCTTGACGAGGAAATAAACGTAGCGTCGAGAGATATCGCCGCAGCTCCGCTTCCCTCCGCCACTAGAATCCTCCGCTCCTTCAAGCAGAAGTTGGTCCCGCATTTAGAGGAGGCAGATGATGGTCAGGGGAGGTGGACTGTCGGGAAAGGGAGAGGGAGAGGTGAGAGGGGAAGGGAGAGGGATGGGGGAAAACAGAGAGAGAGAAACTTTTGGGGAGGTAGCGTGGGTGCCACGGGTCCCAAGAGAGCAAAAAAATAATTCTCTTCCAAAACAGATTTTAGCACCGCTGAGAAATCTTATAGCACATGTTTTGTAAAAAATTAAAAAAAAAATATTTTAAGAATGTGGACCGCCAAAACACAATTGTTTTGTCCTAGAGGTTAAAACTCAAAAAAAATATTTTTTTAAACGTAAAAATAATAAATAAATAAGTGACGTCCACCCTACATTTTTTTTGGGATTTTTTTTATTTTAGTCCCACTTAATAAGTGGTATTTAGACTTACATCCCACTTTTAAATTTTATTAGACTTTATTTTCATTTTTGTTAAAAAAAAAGTCACGAAAAGTATTTAACGACGGTTTTTCGTGACAAAATAAATATTTTTCATGACAAATTTGGAACTAAATTCTAATAAAATTTAAAAGTGTAATATAAATCTAAATAGGACTAGAGTCAAAAAAAATATTATTTTTTATTTCGGCGTATATACACAACGGTTATTCAAGCAGGCCCACTTTACACGAGTTTTTCAGGCCTATAAATAGAACGGTTCTTCAAGCAACCATCACAACATCACAAGAGTTTCTCTCTAAGAAGTACTCTCTCTCTCTCTCTCTCTCTAGTCTGTAGAAATGGCGCCGGTGGTGGAGAACGGGAACAAGAAGGCGGTGGCAGCGTTGCCGGAGACGGAACACCGGCGCAAGGCGTTCGGTCTGGCGGCGAGGGACAGCTCCGGCGAGCTCACCCCCTTCTACTTCTACAGGAGGTACTATACAATATATTCGTTTTATCTACCGATCTGCACCATTTTCTCGTCGGAAGGACTTGAAACCCTAGCTTCATCTCTTCTCGATCTTTGCGTTGATTGAACCCTTGGGCCTGCTGGCTGCATGTTTCCCGCCATTTTCCTACGCGACTGCTGGGAAGGAAACCATTGCTTAATTTTCTCTCCATTAATTTCGAAACCTTCTAACGTTGATTAATGTCTCTAGGACCCTTCGTCTTTCTCAAGGAAGTAATCATCGATCTGCTATTTTCCCGCCATTTTCTCTTTGATCCGATCTTGAAACCCTATTTTCTCGTCTTATTCCGCAATGGAGCGTAATCTTGCATATACCTGTTTGGAATAGTGAAAAAAATGGAAAACAACATTAGTTTTTGTGTGTGTGGGGTAATAGTTTTCTTTTTCTTTTCTTTATTTCTCTCTGATTTATTGCTTTCGAAATAATGGGTTTAGTAGTACAGTGTAAGAGTGGTCAGCTTAGGTATAATTTCTATGCCGAATAGCAAGAGTTTTTGTTTTTACCATCGTCGTAAGACATATTTTTAAAATTGTATAATTTTTAATTTGTTGGTAGGATTTATGTGGACTATAATGATGGATATTGACAGCGGAGTAGCGGACAATTCTGGAAAATAGAAGAAAGCTAGTATCGTACTATCATTACTTTGGCCCCTATCGTTAGTGACAGTGATGGTAGTTGGAAACAAATTTCTACATGGCTCATTAAATTTTGGATTATTTATACTAACTTTTCTAAGTTTTATGTTTATTACATAAATTTTTTTATTTTAAAAATAATTACAGATTTTTTTTATATTTTATGTTTTATTTTTAAAATAAAAATGATTTAGTATAATAATTTTTCACATAAAACATAAAATATATGAAAACTTTATGGAATTATTTTTAAAAGAGAAATCTGTGTAATAAATATAAAAAATATAGAAACGATTATTGTAAATAATCTTTGAATTTTCTATATTGTTAGCTAAGAGGGAATCATATATGGGCTGGGGGTGGGCATCCCAAATTTTCTTTCATATAATTTTTTTTTTTCTTATAAGTCATGTACACCTATTCCACCCGACTCCAATTTCTGGTTTGGTCCTTGGTTGTTAGTTTTTTTTGCCTAATTAAATTTGGTTGATTTAAACAAGCATTCTAGATTTGTTTATTTAGAGTCGCGTAGCGAGAACAATTCTGGGAAGTGTGAACTCTCGCAAATAAGGGACCGGAATTTCCTGTCCGACATGATTGGAATTTCAGTTCAGGCCCCAATCTCGAGTCATCATCAACGAACCGGAACTTCAGACTCTTATACCAAACAGGGACAAGAAGGGCTCTATGTAACCAAGCCAAACTACCTACATGTTCCGTACAACCAAAAAGACTCGACATCTACAATTGTCATGTTGGTGGTCCTGCATCCACGACCCTCGGAAACACAGTACTGCTAGGAATATTGATACAAATGATAGTTTTGGTAGGTTATGATCACCCTCCTAATGAAATCTTATATGTATTATGAAAATTTTTAGGATTCACTGTGGAACTTTTATATTCAAAAAGTATCACTTTAAAACTTTATATATATATATATATATATATTAAAACTTTATATATATATATATATATATATATATATATATATATATATATATATATATATATATAACCCTCCTAAAGAATCTTATATGTATTACGAAAACTTTTAGGATTCGCTGTAGAACTTTCATATTCAAAAAGTACCATTTTAAAACCTTTTATATATATATATATATATATATATATATATATATATATTAACTAGGGGTAAAATAAATATATTACAATCCTCCTCACTAACATAATTAGTGATCACCAATAATTATACGCTTCCAACTATAATAAATATTCACCATCTTAATTTTTTTTTTGTTTGACTTCAACATAATTTTTATACTATTCCAAAATAGATTTGTCATGCAAATATATTTATAAAAAAAAAAGATAAAAGATACACGCAATGCGTGCGCGACTTCTAGACATTAGCAACCCATAAATATTGTGATATGCATCAAAATTCCTAATGAGTACGATAAGTCTGTTAATTTTTGTTTAATGGGGTGAGCGCAGTCACATGGGTGGAAAGTTTGGGGAACATTTTTGGGGAGGAATAGAAAATTTTGAGGGGTAGAAAAAAATGATGGAGAGTAAAATGAAGGTGGCGTTAATTTTTTTTTTCTTTCCCTTGTTTTGATGACAAAAAAGTAAGGGAAGAAAAATATTTTTTTTGTTTGTTTGTGGGATAATTACTATTTAGTCTTTGGTTTTTCCAAATCATAATTTATACATAGCTTTTTAAGGGATAGTTGGATAAATTTATCCCAAATCCTCTCATTTTTTCCATTTTTCTCCTACTTTTGGAAGAGCAGCATCATTGTCTGGCATTTTTTGAGACCAATGTTAGAGAAAAGTTGTTTTATTTAATATAGGTGGGAATACTGAATCACTGATCATGTAAAATACACATTTATAGATATGTTAATCATGCGCCCTAAGGGCACATGTTATAACCACTTAATCCATCAGGACCAAACTTAACCCATCAGGGCAGCCCTGATTTCATGGGGGCCCTAGACCGAACTTTCAAAATGGGACCTCCATATATAATTTTTTTATTTTAAAAAAACTGAAAGAAAAATAAATGAAAAAAAATGTTGCCACCAAGGATTAAACCTAGAACCTCTAGTTTGTATGTCTAGCATAATAACCACTACACCACATTTGTTGTGTGTAGGGAGGCCCATAGTATAGTATAGTATAGTTCTATTTTCTATACAAAGTTATTAAGACATATATGTTTAAACTAATTTTTGGACCCTTCTGTTTCGTAGGCCCTGGGCGCGGGCGATCTTCTTGACTGCCCTGGGTCAGGGCCGGCCCTAAACCCATGAAGGAACCTGTGCAACTCTTACCTGTACGCTTTGAATTCTCAAATAATTCACTGCCACTGCCTGCAAGGCTTGTTGGTGTGTCCCGTATTAAATCAGTTGGGGGTATCCGACCTATTCCTATCAAATATGCAAGTTACTTGGTTGCCGATGGATGTTAAACTGTTTAATGCAACCTTCAATACATGCTGGCTGGCTTTTCTAGCCAGGGGCGGAGCCAGGATTTTGGAATAGGGTGGGCTAGCTAGTAGTTACCATAAGATCCTAAAAATTTATCCCAAAAATTCGACAGACTTTTCTTTGTAAATTCGACAGAATTTTTTTGTAAATTTATGCCTAAATTTCTGTAATGTTTACTAATTGATAATTTTTCACCAAATATAATTGCTTCCATCTATTCCAAAGATATATTATGCATTTCAAAAAAGAATACTAGAAAACAAGCATCTGAAAATGATTCAATTCATTACCGGTAAAAATAAATGACATACAAATATAATAAAAAATAGAATTAACAACAGTTAAATTTTGAACAAGTTTTCAAATTCTAATAAATACATGAATTGTTCCTGCATACAGCCTCCTTCAAAATCTGAAGTTGTAACTAACAGTCCAAACTATATTTCCTTTGTATGTTAATTAAATATAACTACTAAAGATAAGCACATTGAGTAAAATTTGATAAATCTTCCATAGCTTTCACGAAATATCTATGAGTAGATTTGGGTCCTCCCATGTGTGTCAAAAACGTACATCGAGTCCCCTCATTAACTCTCTTCCAATTTTTAAATCCATCGAATGTCAATGTGCAATGAAGAGCATTATCATTTTCAAAAAGATAACATCCTTTGAAGGAGAGTACTCTAACCAATAAAATCGTTGGAACCAAGAGTATTGAAATCTACGAAACTGTTTTCGAACTAAGATGGTGGAAATGTTGTCAATTTTGGCTGATATGGACTAATTTTGATATATGTCCGTACGATCTCATTCAAGAGAATTTAAATCACCTATAATCTCATCCCTATGATCAACCCTTGGGGTTGAAACATTAACATTCGAAGGAGGGTGAGACTTTCACTTCCTTATGTTTCACCCCTTGGTTTAAAGAATGAAAAAAAGGGTTTTTCTTTCTCTTGTTTCCTTGATTTTCCATTATATTCCAAAGACCTATTAAATAGTGAATTAAAATCAAACTAAATACCAAATATTTGGGGGTTAGGATTTTACAAAAAATGAATTCAAAGTAGGATGGTGATGATGATAGTGTTTTACCAGAGGAGGTGAAGAGGAAGACTAGGAGAGCCGAGAGCGGAAGGGGGGCGAGGGGCTGCAGCGTCCTGGTCGTCGGTCGCCGGTTGGGCTGGAGTGTGGAGAAGGGGGGAACGTCTCGGTCGTGGTAGCGGCCTCGCGGGTCTCCGGTCATCGGTCGCGGGTCATTGTGTAATAAACCCTAGACTATGAGACAGAGAGTGAGAGAGTCGGAGTCTGGGGTCTCTGGACTCAAATTATTTACTCTTTACATCTGTTGATTGGTATAATGTGTAAGCTTTATGGAGTATTGGGCGGACTATAAACCTATACTAGCATATATATAATAAAAAAATTACTATTTTTCTTTTGCACTGAACTGTATCTATACTAACATATATATAAAAAAAAATTACAATTTTTTTTTTGCACTGGGCTACAGCCCAGTGCACCCTCCATTTGCCTCCGCCTCTGTTTCTAGCTGAACCCCACATCAACTCACTCGTCTCAGTCTTTCATGAAAATTGGTGGATAATTCATATGAGAAAAGAATGTACCCATGTGATTTTATATGAAGCTATTATGACTATGAGCAAATTGTTGACAATTATATAGATATAGTAGTAGAATACGATATACTTGCTTAGCTATTAGAAATGTTTTTGTTTATTACGAATGGTAATCATAAGCGAAGAAGACCCAGGTACAAGGAGATAACTCCAAAACAACAAAGAGAAAAGAATACAAGAACAAACTCTCAATAAAATCGGAATGATCGGTCGAAGCTTGATCCAAGAGAACCGTCAAGCTGGCATTGCCATGTTTCAAGCTTATTTGGTCCTAGTGCTTTGTCATGGTTCCAACTGGCTTCTTCTTTAGTTGTTGATGTTCTAGTAATATTAATAGAGTAGAGGTTGGAGGGAGTCGATGACTCAAATCTTATAATAAAGGAATGACGAAACAATTAACCTCAGGTTACTGTTGTGAATTGCAGGAACAATGGAGATGATGATGTCACCTTAAAGATACACTACTGCGGGATCTGCCACTCAGACCTTCACAACCTGAAGAACGAATGGGGATCTACTATCTACCCGATTGTCCCAGGGTGTGTAATCTATTATCATAGAATAACCTATTAAACCCATAGGGGTAGTGTAAATATGCCATAAATTTCATTTTAGCTTTTAGAAAAATGACAGTATATGTCAATATTTAAGGTAGAAAAGGCCTGAACCACTTCGTTGCCAAATTTTGGTACAGAGCCTATCTTAGTTATGTTCTTAAATTTTCTACAAGTTAGATCAATTATCTTACGGGATGTCTAGGATAAGAAGAAAATTGTTGTATCTATTACCTCTTGTTTGTGGTGGCAAACTTCAACCCATCATCACATGTTATGACAACCAGCCATAAACTTGAGTATCTCACTTGTATGTTTGCTCCCCAGGCATGAAATTGTAGGAATTGTTACCGAAGTTGGGCAGAACACAACCAAATTCAAAGTTGGAGACAAGGTTGGAGTTGGCTGCGTGGTCGGCTCTTGTCGCTCTTGTGGAAGCTGTGAGCAGAACCTTGAGAACTACTGTCCCAAGTTTATTTTCACCTACGGATCCTTGAATACTGATGGCACAAAGACTTATGGAGGCTATTCTGATATGATAGTTGTCAACGAGCATTACGTGGTGAAGTACCCTGAGAACTTGCCAATGGACAAAGGTGCACCGTTGCTCTGTGCTGGGATCACCGTGTACAGTCCCATGAAGCAGTTTGGACTTAATGAACCCGGAAAACACCTTGGTGTGGTTGGTCTTGGTGGACTTGGGCATGTAGCAGTTAAGTTCGGCAAAGCTTTTGGGGTGAAGGTGACAGTGATCAGCTCTTCTCCAAAGAAAGAAAAGGAGGCCATTGAAAAGTTAGGGGCTGATGCATTTCTTGTCAGCAGTAACCCTGAACAGATGCAGGTAAGCATGATGTTGATCTATGTAACTCTTATTATATTCATAAAGAGAATAATTTGGATGATTGCAAAGTTGCATCATTTGTTGAGTTCAGCAAAATTAGTCATAAGCTCGACACAAATTGATAAAAGTTTTAGAATACACTATGGATGCACATATTTACTTGAAAAGAGCAGGTATGCTCTGATAAGAAATATACATAGCCATAATTTTCAGACACCATTTGGTTGTAGTCATTGTTTTCGGCATGAAACAATACAAGAGGCATGTTTTGTGTGTGTGTGTGTGTGTGTGTGTGTGTGGATATAAAATGCTTTATTTCCTGGTTGATTGGTTTGCTGAAACACCAGTGACTTGAAAAAGCTAGATAAACTAAAATTTGCTTCATTTTCAGCAACCTCTGTTCTGAAAATGAGAGTTCCGACTTCTCAACTATTTAAATCTAGCTTATTGTCAGGGCTAGTTTTCCATTAATCACACCAGGCTTGTGTAATAGTATTTTTCATAGAGTGGAGCTATCTATGAATTCTAGATTGTGCAATAGTCAATTAATCGAGGCAGTTGTAGAAGAATATTCATGTGAGTCAGTTAAGTATATCAATTTTTTTCAGAGTGGGTATGTTTTTGTAGTAACAGAAATCATACAGAGAATTAGCCGGACCATAAATTTGGGATAAATGCTTTGTTGTTCTTCTTGTTAAACGATGCATAGGGCAATGATAATTTTAAGTAATTCATTGATAAGTCCAGTGTTTGTCAAGAAGATGTGAAATTCAATATGTTTAGTGAGGCTGCCATTGTATTAACTCCTATATCTTGTGATTTTAGGCTGCAATGGGCACCATGGACGGTATCATCAACACTGTGTCTGCAGATCATGACCTTGCTCCTTTGATTTCCCTGCTGAAAGCCCATGGGAAGATGATTATGGTGGGAGCACCTGAGAAGCCACTGGCTCTGCCAGTCTTTCCTCTGATATCGGGTAACTAATCATCCGGATTTGGACACAAAGATTTGATTCATTCCTTCGACTACAGTCTGATGGTTCAATTTCTTGTTTGTTTCTGGTTATTAGGTGGTAGGATTTTGGCGGGCAGCTTTATCGGTGGAATGAAAGATACTCAGGAGATGTTAGACTTCGCTGGCAAGCACAATATAACTGCAGATATCGAGCTCATTGGCGCGGATTACGTGAACACAGCCCTGGACCGACTTGCCAAGGGTGATGTGAGATACCGTTTCGTGATTGATGTGGCCAACACCTTGAAATATGCCTAGGTGTCACAGCCGGAAGGGATATCATCCGAAGACAGGCTTATGAACTGGGTTACGACTACTTGAGATTACTAGTATGATGCTGAATTAATGACCACTGTTGCAAAAAAAAAAAAAAAATGAACTAATGACCTCTGTCTGAATTTTAGTTTCGATCTTGGTGTGTGCAGTTTATTGCAGAGTACTTTCAGTTGTTGAAAGTTAGAAACAATAAGTTACCTTTGAGTAGTTTGATGAGAACAATTGGAAAGGAGAGGACCCTATGTATTGTGATTTCTATGTGGCATGAGGTACAAAGACTGTTGGTTTTGTTTTCCTTCAAAAACTCAAATTCCTCTTCCTTTCTTTAGTCCCACATCGGATGCACCAAAGCCTTCTTGTGTACATATATTAGTTTCTCTCCTTTGCTCTATTAAGTTGTTGTGTGGGGAACCCCTTGGGCCACACGCGCGCGTCGCCGCCGCCGCCCGGCTCGGTTCGGTTCGGCGCGCGTACCCGCACCCACATCTGCGGGCGCCGAATGCCGATTCGATTTCCTCTTCGGGCTGGGACCCTAAAATTCTTTTTGCTCCTCCTCCTTTTTTGAATGTTGGGACACTGTCCAGATTCATTGAACCTTGCCTTGCCACAGCTCATTTTTGACAGCATTTATCCCACGTTTTATTCATTACTTAATGGCCTGTTTATGAGCCATTAGGTACCTGTCTGTGGCCAGATTCATTGAACCTTGCCACAGCTCCAGCCTATTTATTTGGTCTCCTTCTCCTTCATTTGGTACAGAAAATAATCATACGTCCAAATTCTCTTTCACTCCACTCTCAAACGACATTCTGATCTCCAAATCCTTGCTCTGGGCAGAGCTAAGTTCTGTCTCTCTCTCCGAGTCGTGTGCGGCAAAGAGAACCCGGTAGTCAGGGGGTTTTACCACTAGGAGCTTCCGAGAAACGTCTGCACATAGACCTCGGATAAACTCTTAGGGCAGTGCTTCGTGCACGACTTCCCCGGAGGCCGGTAACAATTTTATTTTGGGTTTCCTTGTTCTCTGAAAATTATTATATATTATATTTATATTATAAATACGGTCAACAATCTAAGAGTTTAGCGTTTTTAGCTACTGTTTCTCATTTTCAAAATATATTTCTGTCTACTGCTGCTTATTACAACAAGAACGAATTGTGATTATTGTAGCTACATATATAAAATTTTTGTTTTACAAACAAAAGAACAAAACGAATTACTACTCACCAAATATAAAAGCATATATGTTAAACACTAGCATATTTGATTGTTAGCGAATTATTTATAACCTCCTAATATACTATAGCACACATTTTGCTACATACCAAATAAACTATACTGCTGTCATTCTAAATAAATACTTGTCAAAATTGATTCTTAATTGCTTATAGCACATTACTTGTTGTTAAAATAGTATTGTAGCAATTTAGTACTTATTAATTGTTGGTAGCAAACTGATATAAATATAAAGTTAACTGTAGCAAGTTTAATTTTTAATTGTATTGCCAAAGCTAGAGTACTATTGTCACCACCCTATTTCCAGAGCCGGATATATTTTTTTTTTTTTAATTTAGTTAATTATGCATTATTTTTTATTAATTGTATTTATAATTAATGATTGTATTATATTTTTATTGATTGTTTTAGGATTTTGGCTAGCCTGGACCCATGTCAGACCTTAGTGGACCTATGTCCGACCCAGCCCGCACCCTTGTGAGAATTATTTTGGGGCTTAGAAATATTTATTTTATTTTTAGAAGGTTAGTGGGAGAGATTTGGAGTTAGTTTGAGTGTTTTTGGAACCCGAAACCCAAAACCGAGTTACGGGAGGGCATTTTGGACCTTTGTACATGTAAACCCCCATTTTTATGTGTGGCCGGCCCCCCTACCTACCCATTCCCGTGCAAAAACCAGCAGCAGCCCCCCCTCTTTGTATTCTTCTTCTTCTTCACTTCTTCTTCTTCATTTCTTCTTCTCCACTTCTTCTTCCTTCTTCCTTCTTCTCCAAGGTGAGTTCCCTCTTCCATTTTTCTTCTTTCTTCTTCCATTCCTTCTCCTTATGCTAGCCCTAACCTTGCTTTTCCCTAACCTAGATGTGAGGAGCTTAGATCTAGTGTGGAAGCTAGAGTTGGTGGCTTGGAGCTTGAGGGAGATGATTTCTAGGGGTTGTGAGACTTTGGCCTTGGGATTCCAACTCCCAAGAGGTAAAACCTAACTATCCCCTTGCTAATTATTTTTGTGTAGTATAATTAGTGTTGTAGAACCCTCCTAGACCCTAAGCCTACCCGTAGGAGGAAGTTGGAACTAGTTTGGGTGAGTTTAGAGACTTTAACACTAGGTTTTGTGTCAATTTCGGGTGAAATCCGAATTTGGCCCAATTTTGGGTGATGCCCTAAGTTAGACAGACCTAGGTAGACGTTGTCGGGTGTCTAGAGGGTGAGTGCGTGTCTCCGTTTGGACACGGGAAGTCGTGTCGCGGAGGAACGGGCGTTTCGGGCAAAATTGGGGCTTTTCGTCGTCGCCGATTCTAAGTGCGTGTGCGTTTTTGCCACGGGTCTAGAATCGATGCAGTAGCATTTTTTCTAGGATTTAGGCATCATTTAGAGCGCGTGGGTAAATTTTGGGCCGATTCCGAGTTCGTTTGGTGTGCGTTTCAGGAGGTTTTCCGAGCCGCGCACCACGTATTTGTCGAAATGACCGAACGGCCATTTCGACTTGGTTTCCTCGTTTCGGGCTTGTGCGCGCGTTGGATTAGTATCGGGGAGTGTGTGCTAGAGTTTTCGAGTTATATTTTATATATTTTAGGGTGTTGGTGAGTGTCGGGGTCGTTGGGCGTGAGTGGGGCGTGTTGTTGTGTGTTGTGTTGTGTTAGTGTATATGTGTCTATATATATATATATATGTATATAATTATATGTATGTGTGTTTATGTATACATATTTGTATATATATGTGTGTATTTATATCTATGTGCTTGTGTGTGTCCATGTCTATGTGTATATATATATATATATGTATGTGTAAGTGTGCTTGTGTGTATATATATATATATATATGGTTGTATATATATATATAAATATATGAATATATATGTGTGTCTGTATGTGGTTGTGTGTGTGTGTGTGAGAGAGAGTGAGAGGGGGGTGGACTGAACAGCAGCAGCAGACAGCATGAACAGCAGCAGCAGCAGCATTCAGCATTTAAAAAGCAGCCTTCAGCATTTAAAAAGCAGCAGCAGTAGCAGCATTTAAAAAGCAGCAGCAGTAGCAGCAATGAAAAGCAGCAGCAGCAGTGAAAAGCAGCAGCAGCAGTAGTAAAAAGCAGCAGCAGCAGCAATGAAAAGCAGCAGCAGCAACAGTGAAAAGCAGCAGCAGCAGCAGGGTAAGCAGCAGCAACAGCTAGCAGCGAGCGAGGGAGAGAGTGATATGTATAGATATATATATCTATAGTTAGATAGATAGATAAGTTAGATAAATAAATAGATAGATAGATAGATACATAGATACATAGGTAAGTAGATAGCTAGATATAAATAGATAGATAGATTTATGAATAGATAGATATCTAGATACTATATAAATATTAGATGGATAGGTAAATAGTTTGATACATAGATAGATAATAGATGGATAGTTAGATAGATAGATAGGTAGTTGATATCTAGATATAAATAGATAGGTATCTAGTTAGATAGATATTAGATAGGTAGATACTAGATAATAGATAGTTATATATATAGATACTTAGATAGATAGCTAGATAACTACATAGTTATTTAGGTAGATAGACAGTTAGATATCTAGATAGATATATTTATATATTTGAGAGTAAGGTAAGGTAAGGTAAGGTAAGGTAAGGTATATAGATATAAGGTATGTGTATATGTGTATTGTGTGTATGTGTGAATATAGATACATATAGCTATGTAGATACTTATATGTGTTAGATATATGTATAATAGCCTATACATATAGTTATATAAAGGTATAGAGACTAGATATAGATATATATGTATTGAGAATGGGTATAAGGTAAGGTATATGTGTGTTGTGAGATATATATATAGATATATAGGTATATGCCTATATGTATTAGATATCTATATTTTAGCCTAGATTATAGCTAGATATATATGTTTATGCATAGTTAGTTAGCTAGAGGGGTAGTCGGGTTGAGTTTAGAGCGGTATCTCAATACCTTAAGATACCGAGGTATTTCAATACCTTAAGATAACCAAGGTATTGGGTTTCGAACGGGGTTTTTGAGCAATAGCCTAGGAATAGTATTGGAGTGATTTTTATATGTATATGTGTATATATTTACGCGTGCTAGCATAGGTTTTAGAGGGTATAGGCGGGGTATATAGCCTAGGTTGAGGTATCGGATACCGAGGGTATCCCGGTATCTCAAGGAGGCGAGTTTGTGAGTTTTCTAGCTTAATGAGCTCGGTTTGACCTAGAAATTCAGGAGCACCCTAGTTTGACCCAGACTTGACCGTAGTTGACTCGGTTGACCGCCAAAGTCAACTTTTGACCTAGTTTTGACCCAGAGTTGACTTTTTTGACCCAGAGTTGACTTTTTGACCCAGATTTTACCGGTTTGACTCGTTTGACCTAGAACGACCCTAGAAGCCTATTTTTAGTTATTTTATATCTGTTTAACTCATTAGAACCCTGTTTAATCTTGCTTTTCGCATTAGGTCCTTGCGATACCAGTTCGGATCGCCAGTTGCTCAGGACGTCAGGCGAGTACATTCTCTGATAGTTTTCATTATTTGATGATTATTATGATTTAGCTTCTAGTATAGTATCATCTGATTATTCTGGCACAACACGGGACACTGACTGTTATTTCTGGATTCATTTACTTGCGACACATACATTTCATGTTTCTGGCCTCTATTCTGGAATCACTACAGGCATCACCTACAGGCATCACTACAGGCATCATTCATGTACAGGTTGGACTCATCTTGATTTGTGTGTCGGGTCTTGGATCCACTTGTATTAGTCGGGGCGGGGAAATACTCGAGTAGACATGTAAACATTCCTATCTGGCATCATCAGGAATCACTCCCTCTGGTCTAATCTGGAATGATAGCAGCCGCGCACCCAGTGCACGGTGAGCCGTACTTACCCCTAGCCGTTTACATGTCGAAACAAGTATTTCAAAGACACCGAGTTCATTCTTTATAGTCTAGACTCTCATGCATTTCTTGACTTGTCTCACTTACATGTTACTGGACTTGACTCACTACATGTTTTTCATGCTGGACTCACTACACGTTCATGTGCACGGACTTGATCTTAGCTTAGATTTCTTGTATCTTGCAGTTATTACTATCTTGCTCTGATATCCATGCATCTTTACCTTTATGCACCAGTTATACATATTTCTTTGTTTCATACTTGCTTCATTCTTCTTGCTACTTGCTATAACTGTTTTATAGTTTTTATCATTTAAATGGAACTGCTGTTAGAGATGTACTTGCTCCAGTCCTGACTGGACATATTTTTCAGAGTATCCGGAGGATTGGTGTCCGACGTTTTATGGACCTGAGCCTGTCGATGGTGTAGACAGGGACCCTCTAGTTTAGGAGTGATTTCCGGGTTGGTAGCCGGGATCACTAGGACTTTGTTGTTGTTTTTATTAGCTTTAGCACCTGATTTGTCTCCGGTTTTGGATTGAGACCTTGTTTGTATATTATTTTTGGATGTTGTATTATTATTTTGATGTTGTGGTTGTTGTAGTAGTTGTTGTTGGTTAGACTTTATAGTTGTTAGATCTCTGTGTTATCTTATCGTGCTTAGATTCGTGATTGAGTATATTGTGATTATCATTTGATATTTGCTCCTCCGTTTGGAGTTGAGATCTTGACAGGTTTATATTTTGATTGTGTGGTTGCCCTCCTTTTGGAGAGGTTATGCCCGATTTTTGTGTGAGATTATTATCTAGATAGTTGACCTAAACAGCGTTCTACCGCCGATGCTGTGGCGTAGGCTGGACGTACCCACGACTCATGCCCGATTTTCCGGGTGCGGGTCGTGACAACTATTAATTTGTATTGCTAAAGCAAGTTTATTATTTATTTTGTTTATAGGCATACTTGGTTGTGTATTAACATAACAAATTGTGTTCTTGGCTCACTCTATTTGACATATTGTTAATTCCAATTCCTTTAAACAATTTAAGTCAAAATAAATAGTTAAAGTGAAACTGCAAATCTCTTTGAGTCTGGATTCTAAAAGTAATCAATTTGGGAACAAGCCGAAAGGGTCCTTCTGTCAACCGGGTGTAAATAGCTCTAAGCGACACGGTATTTAAGTGTCTTCGGAACACCGCTAGCTGGGAACCGGCCCCTACAGCTAACTCAAATCAATCTACACTTGATAGACTCAAGATTTTAAGACTGATTAGCAAAAATTACTTGAACTATTATTCTAAATTATTGGACATTGTTATTGAGTAATTTCGTATCTTTCAGACTTTCCTCATTTGCAACCATGACTGCCAAGGATGAGACTTTTACTGCTAAACCTGCAAAATTCAACGGGACTTTCTTTAAGAGATGGCAAAGTCAGATAAAATTTTGGCTCACTACCTTAGGATTAATCTCAGCCATTGATGGTTCCACACCAATCACAAATGACTCTGATGACACTGAGTCTGACATAGGTATATTCAAGTCCTCTGGTTCTTCTAGACCCAAGACCCCTAAGGAAATAGACTACCATTGCTTCTATAGAATTCTGAGTGCTTTGTCTGAATCTCTATATGACATATTCTTCGAATACAAAAGTGCAAAAGAACTTTGGGATGCCCTAGAAGATGAATATAGCTGTGATGATGCTGGAATTGAAAGATTCAATTCCTCCTCATTCAACAGATACTTTATGGTAGATAACAAACCTATAAATGACCAAATACATGAATTCCAAGAATACCTTAGGCATATTCAAGCCAAAGGCACTTTCTTCTCTACTGAGTATAAAATAGCCTGCTTAATAGACAAGCTTCCTCCTTCTTGGTCTGATGTCAAGAAAGACCTCATTCATACTCAGGGTGACCTTACCTTTGCTCAAGTCCTAAAGAAAATTAGAACAGAAGAACAAATTAGGCTAAGGTCTAACCCTAAGTCCGAGTCTAAAGCTAAGGTAAACCTTGTAGAATCCCAAGGTAAACCCAAGCCTCATCATCACCACAAACCAAAAAGGAACCTCTTCAAGAAGAAGCAGAACTCTCAGCCTCACCACCAAAACCATCACCACAATAAACCAAGAACCTTTGGTCAAACTCAGGATCAGAAGAGATTTTGTTTTGTGTGTGGTAAAGCAAACCATATAGCCACCAACTGTTTCCATAGGAAGAAGGAAGCTGTCCAGACCTCTTTCAAAGGGAAACGTCCTACAAAACCAGAAGCAAACATGCTTCTCAACGGCTCTTCTAATTCCTTCAGGAATCAGGTGGAGGAGGTGTAACTTTAGGAGATGGCTCAGCGGCACAGATTATAGGAAGAGGAAGAATAGATCTAAAGATGACATCAGAAAAAATTCTAACTCTTCATGATGTGTTACATGTGCCATCTATCAGAAGAAATTTAGTCAGTGGGTCTCTCCTTGTAGCTTCAGGGTACAAGATTGTTATGGAAGCAAATAAAGTAGTTTTTTCTAAGAATGACTCTTTTATTGGAAAGGGTTTTGTAAGAGATGGTCTTTTTAATTTGAGTACCGTGAATAAAATTTCTAATCCTTCCTTTGTTGTTTCAAATGTAGAATCCTCAAATGTATGGCACAGTAGATTAGGTCATATAAATCTAGGTTCCCTAAAAAGGATAATGAACTTAGATCTTATTCCTAAGACTCCAATAGATGATAAACACAAGTGTGAGATATGTGTTCAAGCCAAACATACTAGGCTACCTTTCAAATCTGTAGAAAGAAACTCTGACCTTCTAGAGCTTATTCATAGTGATGTGTGTGACTCAAATAGGATTTTGACCCGAGGTGGTAGAAAATACTTTGTTACCTTTATAGATGATCATTCAAAGTATTGTTATACATATCTACTAAAAACCAAAGATGAAGTTCTAGATAGATTTAAGGTCTATAAATCTGAAGCTGAGAACCAGTTAGAGAGAAAGATTAAGATTCTTAGATCAGATCGTGGTGGAGAGTATACATCAAATATTATGACCAATTTTTGTGAAGAACACAGAATAATCCATGAGGTAACTGCTCCTTATTCACCACAGTCCAACGGAGTTGCTGAAAGAAAGAATCGCACTCTGTTAGACATGGTGAATGCCATGCTCCTCAGCTCAGGTGCTTCTGATAATTTGTGGAGAGAAGCATTATTATCGGCCTGTTACATCCTTAATAGGATCCCTAGTAAGTCTAATGATAAGACTCCCTATGAATTATGGAAAGTTATAGCTCCTAGGATCCATTATCTCAAAGTTTGGGGATGTCTGGCTAAAGTAGGAATTCCTGAACCTAAAAAGAGAAAGATTAGACCTAAGACTGTAGATGCTGTATTCATAGGATATGCCCTAGATAGCAATGCCAATAGATTTCTTGTTACTCACTCAGAAGTAAATAAAATCTCTAACAATACTATTATAGAAGCAAGAGATGCAGTTTACTTTGAGAATATATATCCTTTTAAAGATAGAATTTTTCCCTCTCCCTTCAATCTCTCTCTTACTCCGTCCACCAGCTCTTATGTTCAAATATCTAGTTCACAACCCGAACAAAATATAGAACCTAGAAGGAGTAAAAGAGAAAGAATTGAAAAGAACTTAGGAGAAGGTTTTTTCACTTTTCTAATAGAGGGTGATCCCTCAACTTATGAAGAAGCAATATCTTCTCCTGATGCCCCTTTCTGGAAAGAAGCCATTAACAGTGAGTATAACTCCATCATGGAGAACAATACTTGGTTTCTAGCAGACCTACCTTCAGGTAGTAAACCCATAGGTTGTAAGTGGATATTTAAAAAGAAACTTAGAGCCGATGGTACCATAGAAAAATACAAGGCTAGATTAGTAGCCAAAGGCTTTACCCAGAAAAAGGGATTAGATTATTTTGATACATACTCACCTGTAGCTAGGATCACCTCTATCAGAACCCTTCTAGCCTTAGCATCCATTCATAATATGCTAATCCATCAAATGGATGTCAAGACAGCATTTCTAAATGGGGACCTAGAGGAAGAAATCTACATGGAGCAACCTGAAGGTTTTATTACTAAAGGCCAAGAATATAAAGTTTGCAGATTAGTTAAATCTCTTTATGGTCTAAAGCAGGCTCCCAAACAATGGCACAACAAATTTGACATAATCATCTCAGAATATGGTTTCGTGGCAAATGAGTATGACAAATGTATATACTCCAAAATTTTAGATGAAAGTTGTGTCATCCTATGTTTGTATGTAGATGACATCCTTATTTTTGGATCATCACTAGAATTGATTACTAATACCAAAGACTATTTATCCAGCCAGTTTGATATGAAAGATCTAGGTGAAGCAAACTTGATTCTAGGCATGCAACTGTCCAAACACAAGGAGGGCTATACTCTATCCTTAGCACACTCTATCGAGAAAATGCTAAGAAAATTTGAGTTTTTTGATAAGAAACCTGCCCTTACTCCTTATGACAGTAGTATTGTTCTAAAGAAGAATGAGGGCTCTCCTATGGAACAACGTAGAAATTCTCAGATGATAGGTTCTCTCATGTATATATCAAACAGGACCAGACCTGATATTGCATTTGCCATTAGGAGACTAAGTAGATATACTAGTAACCCAAATCAGTTACACTGGATAGCGTTAGAAAGAGTATTTAGATATCTTAGGGGTACTCTAGATTATATGTTGTACTATACTAGATACCCTGATATCATAGAAGGTTATTCAGACGCAAACTGGGTAACAGACTCGCATGATGTAAAATCTACTACTGGATATATTTTTACTCTAGGAGGAGCTGCAATCTCCTGGGGCTCATGTAAACAAACTATCATTACTAGAAGTACAATGGACTCTGAAATGATAGCCTTAGACACTACATGCACAGAAGCCGAATGGCTAAGAAACCTTATTATGCATATACCTGTTTCTATTAATCCTGTTCCTGCAATTTCTATAAACTGTAATAATAAATCTGTTATGGAACTACTAAAGCATGATTCTGTGAATGCTAAGATGAACAGGCACCTGCAGCTGCGCTTCAAGTCTATAAAGAGCCTATTGGGCAAATATGTGGTTCTTGACTATATAAAGTCAGAAAAGAATCTTGTAGACCACTTAACGAATGGTCTGTCTAGGACTTTGATCCTAGAATCATCGAGGGGGATGGGGTTAAGCCTATAAGTAAAGTCACCAGCAGTGGCAACCCAACCGAGTCTGACTGGAGATCCCAAGAAGCCGGTTCAATAGGTAGGAACAAGCTGGACTTAGGTGACTTTTATGGAACACTGACCCGAGATTAAAATCTTATCATATAATGCCCAAGTGGCTGTACATGCGTACTATGATTCCCCATCCCTATGATGACAGTGTTCCTGTGTGATATGGTTAGGATGAGATTAAACTCTTAATAGGTCCAAGCTGTAATGCTAGGTTGATTCATATCACCAACCATTAAGGACTTACCTATATGAGAGGTCGTGAAGGCCGCGACTATGGGACAGGGCGATCCCAGACAACTCTCATGAATGTGGAAAGTGTGCATGGCCATTTAAAAGCGCCACCCGATAGACCAAGGACCTCTAGCGTACTATGTGTGCTATTTTTCTAAATCTGGTTAAAGAAGTCTGATTCAAGGCATAGTCCATCAAGCACTTCTTCAGATTTAGGCAATAGTCACTACGTGAGATTCAAGGCTGTAGTCCATCTCATCTATGCATAGTATTTTACTGCCCAGATGCTCTCTCTCTATTTACTTCACTCTTATCTCTGTTTCGGAACTTGACTTTTTGGGGGGGGATTGTTGGTTTTGTTTTCCTTCAAAAACTCAAATTCCTCTTCCTTTCTTTAGTCCCACATCGGATGCACCAAAGCCTTCTTGTGTACATATATTAGTTTCTCTCCTTTGCTCTATTAAGTTGTTGTGTGGGGAACCCCTTGGGCCACACGCGCGCACCGCCGCCGCTGCCCGGCTCGGCTCGGTTCGGTTCGGCGCGCGTAACGGGTGCGGGTACGCGCCCACATCTGCGGGCGCCGAATGCCGATCCGATTTTCTCTTCGGGTTCGGGCTGGGACCCTAAAATTCTTTTTGCTCCTCCTCCTTTTTTGAACCGTTCAAATTTTGAATGTTGGGACACTGTCCAGATTCATTGAACCTTGCCTTGCCACAGCTCATTTTTGACAGCATTTATCCCACGTTTTATTCATTACTTAATGGCCTGTTTATAAGCCATTAAGTACCTGTCTGTGGCCAGATTCACTGAACCTTGCCACAGCTCCAGCCTATTTATTTGGTCTCCTTCTCCTTCATTTGGTACAGAAAATAATCATACGTCCAAACTCTCTTTCACTCCACTCTCAAACGACATTCTGATCTCCAAATCCTTGCTCTGGGCAGAGCTAAGTTCGGTCTCTCTCTCCGAGTCGTGTGCGGCAAAGAGAACCCGGTAGTCAGGGGGTTTTACCACTAGGAGCTTCCGAGAAACGTCTGCATATAGACCTCGGATAAACTCTTAGGGCAGTGCTTCGTGCACGACTTCCCCGGAGGCCGGTAACAATTTTATTTTGGGTTTCCTTGTTCTCTGAAAATTATTATATATTATATTTATATTATAAATACGGTCAACAAAGACAATGTCTTTTCTATGTGGCAAGATTATGTTCACACAAGACAATGAGATAGAAAAGTGTTTCCCAATACAAAAGTATTGAGAATACAATACTTTTTTTTTCAACTTCCAACACAACTTTTACTCTTCTTCATTTTTCTATAAATATTTTATTCATAATTAATGATGTGAAGTACATTGTCTAGAACAAACAACCAACTTCACAATGTCTTTGTCATGACATGTCATGTCATGACACATTTACTATTTATTTGATATTTGTATTGGAGAAGGAATTTTAAATGATAACATGATATTCCGATGTGGCAACAACTTCTTATGGCTATCTATAATTATACTCGTGCCGAAGTAGTGAAAGACAATACGTAAACTATTAGGTTAATGGATTTTGCTAACATGTGTGTTAAGGGCACATATTAAGAACAATTATTAGAATCTTTTTTTGCTTTGTTATGTGTTATCCATACTAAATGAAAAAAATAATCTTTTAAGACATTATTTTGTTCTCAAAACAACCCTATATTGAAAATAATTGGAGGAGGATTAATCTCAATTACCAAGCTATAACCAAAATAATAATAATAATAATAATGTTATGTCTTAAGAAAAAAGGCTACTGAACAACTCCATAAATTCCGTTTAGCCTTTTTTTAAAGATGAATTTCGTTTAGCTGATGTTAGTCTTGATTTGATTTTTTTTTTTTTTTTATCCACTTAGAACCACTATTTGAATCTAGAGTACATGTCAACATAAACTGGATGCATAACTAAATTTGGCGGCTCCGTTCCAGGTCTCTATGTTAGCAGACGGATTTATGGAGTTGTTCACTAAATTGTTTTAGACATAACAGGACTATTATTAGTAAACTTTTTTAAGTCATAACAGGACTATTATTATTATTATTATTATTATTATTATAATAGATTGGTAAGTGAGATTAATCATAATTCAATTAGTTTTAAGATAGAACTATTTTGGAAACAAAATAATGCCTTGAAAGATTAATTTTTTATTTAGTGTGGATGGCACTTTCTAAAGCAAAAATATATCCTATTAATTGTCTTTAACATGTGTTTTTAGGACACATGTTAACAAAATCCTATGTTAATTCATGTTGACACAAAATAAATTTTAATGTGATTCTTTCTATACATATATTTTTCTAAAATACGTGCATATACATATATTTTTCCAAAATATTTGTTTTTAAAGGTGACTTGTGTGGTGGGAGAGGCTTTTGCTTGAAAACTATTGAAAATCCTTAATTGATAACTTAGCCTTCGTATGAATCATTAAACCTATCAATATGAGTAGGGTAAATTTGGGGATGTACTTGTATTATTGCAAAATTTCTTTTAGGCTGTGTTTAATTTTTGCTATTTTCATAAAAATAGGATCTTTTAATTTAGAAATAGTTGATACACTATCTATTTAAGGGTAGTTTTTTTTCTTTCTTTCATGTGAGGTCATTTTTTTTTCTAAATTGGGCTCTTTTTAACCTCCAAAATGTGTTCCACTACCTCCGAAAATTGAAAACGAGAAAAATAATTCAGAAAATTGCATATAAAGTATTGAAAGTTTACAAAATTGTGTCCATGTCACGCCCCAGTCCCAAAATACACGGGATCAGGCCACGTGGCAATGGCCAGCTAATACGACCCCGTAGGATTACCCAATTTAATGGACCCGACAAAGTGTACTACTCAATCCTAAAATACTAACAAGTCTAATATACTAACATACATCTGGTAATGTCTAATCTCATCCACAAATATAAATAAGCAGTACTGAAATAAATACTGAAAAATAAGTGCGGAGTCTGAAATGTCATAGAACAATCCAGATATGTCTGATGGGAACAAACCCACTGCAATGATGAAATAAGAGTACTGAAAGACAGATAAGAGAGTGCGACTAGAGCATCGGCTAACTAGATAAGGATGCTCCAGCCCAAGGCGGAAGGCCTACCAGTGATCAAGGGAACTCTGATGGTAGCACCTCAAGCTCCTCCTCGGACGCGTACCACGTCTCCTGCCCGGGCCCGTATACGGTAGGATAGTAAGCCTCGTCCAAATCTGGAAGGGAACCAGGTCCTCAGAGGGACGTAACAGGATACAAAAATGCATGCCATATATAAATACTGAATAAAATAAAGGGGGTGTGCTAACCATCTAAGTGAATGCAATGTGAGGACAACCTTGGTACGTATGGGTAGGTGTAGGCATAACGTCCACACTCTGAAGTACGTGGTATCTGTACATGTAACGTCCATTGTTCCGAAGAATGAGATATCTGCAAATATATACGTCTGTATCGCTCCGAAGAACGCGATATCTGAATAAAGGAAGTCATTGGATCCGTAGCTCCTATAGATACTACGGATTCTAATGTGTGTATCCCATACGCCTACCAGTTGTCCTCCCAGCCCAATACAGATATACAAGTCAAATACAAGACGTGCATACCACGTAACTACATGCCAAGTCTCAATTAATTCGATAACCCTGATTACGCACTAAATCGTGATGCATGTCACATGCACCGATAGATAGTTGGGTACGCGAACCCGCATCCCAATATGATTTTGTTATCGTGATGCATGTAAAATGTCTGGGTCTAGGAAGATATCAGAATATTCTCACAATGGTAGGTGAGTCTGCTAGTGACTAAGTCAATTACACTACACATCGACGCATTCGTCGACTGCACCCGAGTCGTTCTCGGACGCGCACAGTTATATGTAATATTACAACAAGATATCATACAACAGTTTATAATTTAAATTAAACAGTAAATCAGGCAAGGTATACTTGCCTGGGTCCTCAAGCTGCGAGTACCAAAATCCTGCTCCCGAAGTCTCGCTTGAACGGTCCAGCGACCCTATAGATATAATATAATATAATCATCAGTCATTACAATAGTACACACAGGAACACAACTACGCTGCACTTAGGAACTGACGCAGGGGGTCACAATTGGTCAACTAGCAGGGTCGCGTGTGCATGCAGCTAAGACGTACACGTGTCATATCCTCAATTATCGTGTACAGCAAGACAACGAATTATCAAAATACGTTACGAAACCAAATAACGTATAACACAAAAAATACAAGTCCTAGCTAACATGTTAGTGTGCACAAGGCCAGTTTGTCTAAACCCTAGGTCAACACAAGTATTCACATTAAATAACCATATTTCTATGAGGTAATCACTAACACTAATTTTATTCTCACACATATACACCTATACACAATACACAAGGGTTCACAACTACACATGTAGAAAGGAAGGGTAAATGTATACCTAGTCGTGATCGTGTCCGGGGGGGTGTCTGTGGCTCGTCGGTATCCTGCCTCCGGCAAGGAAGAGTGGTGCTCCAGCGAGCAGAGCACGTAGCAGCAGCAGCTCCGACAGCAGCAGTGGCAAAGACAGCAGCTTGCAGCAGCAGCAGCGGCGTTTGGGTTGGCGGTGGTGGGTCGCTGACGGTGGGGGATGGCGGTAGGAGGACGGCGGTTATGGTGGTGGTGGTGGTCTCCGAAGAAGGTCGGGCCATGGAGATGGATGGGTGCGGGTGATGGTGATGATGGTGTTGGTGATGGTGATGTTGGTAACGGGGACGACAGTGCTAAGGTGGTGGCGGCGGTTGCTGATGGTGGTGGAGACGGTGAAGAGGGGATGACGGTGGTAGAGATGGCCGGAGTCGAGGTGGGTGGCTGTGGTGGCGATAAACGGAGGGGGAGCTGCGGGTTGTGCTGGTGATGGTGTTATTGATGTTGACGATGATGTCGGTGGTGATGGTGACGACGGTGGCGGTGGAGATGGTGACGGTGGTGGCGGGGGAGATGGTGGTGACGGTGGCCATGGAGATGGTGATGAGGGTGGCCGTGGATGGTGACTGGGAAGAAGGGAAGATGGGTTGAGGGTGGTGCGGGTTGGTGATGGTGATGATGCTGAGGTGAAGGGAGGAGGCGGAGACGGCCGACGGGGGTGCTGTGGCGGCGGGTTGATGTCGAGGGGGGGACAGGCGGAGGAGGAAGGTCGTGGCTGAGGCGGCGTCTGTGCTAGAGGTGGTCGGGTGAAGGGGGAGGTGACCGGGTGAAGGGTGGTGGCCGGGTTGATGAGGAAGGGATCAAGTAGGTTTAGGGTTTTGTTAGGGATGGTGGTGTGGGTTTTTGGAGAGAGAGTGTAGGTGTATATGTAGGAGAGAGAGAGGGGGGCTCTCCTTGGTATTAGGGTCGGCTGTGGGTATTTTTCTAGGGTTGAGGGAAGCCTCCACATGATGAATAAGTGGCTAGGATGATGGGGATTTGAAATGGTGGGTAGAGATGTAAGGGGATAAAGTTGTATGAAGTACAACAAATGGGAGAGAAATTTTGGGTGGACCGGTCAAAGAGGAGGGAAGGGTTTCTTTATGTGTTGGGTCGAATGAGTGGTGGACACCTCACTGCACTTTTACATAAAAGTCCCTTAACAATTGGGAAATTATACAATTAATGGAATTTGGGATTAGATGAGGCAAAATATCATGTTTGGTGTGATGTAGTGGGCTAAAATGGTGTGTGGTATTTAGTATGAACCTTGAAGGTGTGAGTGGGGGTTTGGGTTGGAGTTGGGTCTAGTTTTTGGTGAGGTTGGGTCCTTACACCAATTTAATTAAATTAGTGTAATTGGTTCTCTTTAATTAATTAAAAATACATAGGGCTAAAATTGGGTGGAACACAAGTGTCATGGACGTAGTAGGCTCAGAATAGAATATTGTCATAAATTGGGTTGTACAAAACGGGTTGAGATTGTATCTCCAATTTTGATTGGAACGGACAAAGATGCAAAGTTAGATTTATTTGGATTTAAAATGGACGTTTGTAACGAATATTGTGCGACTAAAATGAAGCACAAAAGAGGGTATTTATGTCACTACCATATTTTCTAGGAAAGGGTATTTTAGTCTTTTTCTATTTAATTAAATATTTTGCATGGTAAATAATTATTGTTGTATTATTTAATTATTGTTAGATATTATTTATTTAATTTGGACTTGTATTAGTGGACCTAACTAGTTTAGTTTGGACCCATGGACCAACATGAATTAATTAGTTAGACTTAGCCCAATTAGAAAGTCCATTGTTAAGGAGATGGATTAAATTAATTAAATCATTAGACTAGAAGCTTCATTCCTTAATTATTTCTTCATGAGAGGCCCCAAGGGGTATATTGTACATTTCATAATTACTTGAGGGAGAGGAAAGGGCCGGCCTATATAAAAAGAGGAGAAAAATTCTCTCTCCTCTTTTTTATTCCAAATATAGATCTAGAATTTTTCACTATCAAATTTCCTTCATTCTTATTTCATTTCCCTACCAAATTCATTTCAATTCCTTCCCAAATCACCATTAGAAACTTTAGAAGCAAGAATCTAGAAGGAGGAAGCAAGGATCTACAAAGAGGAGCAAGGATCAACAATTTGGAGGCAATTTCATCTCAATTGGAGGTTTCATTGGGAATCCATCTCCCAATAGGTATAATTCAGTTTTTCCCCTTAAAATAGCTTATAAATCTGAGATTTAATCATAAGTAATCAACCCATATGTATGTACTACCCATAGGATTTGGTTTTGTGTTCATAGGAGACCTATGGAGAAAGTTATGGTGCTTTTGTGTCAATTTTGGAAGAATTCCGAAAATAATTTTTGTTGTGTGTGTCAATTGATCCTATAGATCAATTTGGCATATTTTTATGTGTTTGGGGCTAGTGTCGTGTCCACAATTGGGTACGTGTAGGTCGTATCCCAACAATTTGGTGATACGTGTTATTTTGGGGGTTTTCCCTCCGACACGGGACTTTGCACATGTCGTATTTTGACACGGACACATAGATCTATATTTGACACTTTATTTTGTTCATAAATAATATATGTGACTTGCTTGTGTCCTTCGGGGTGCAATTGGATGTGTGGTGGACTCGTGTCGTATGCGTATCCTAGATCTAGTGGGATACGGTGTGATACTCTCCATTTGTGGTGTGTTTATGTGTAGATCTAATTATTTGTGCTTTAATTCTTGAATTAAAATTAAGTATATATATAGATATTATATATGTATTATAGTGTATTTATTATGGTATTTATTGTAGCATATATCTATGTATTATATATGTACTAATAGAATGTATATGTAGCTTTCTTCTACATGCATTAATATATGTTATAAAATATGTTAGGGATATATATATATATATATATATATATATATATATATATATATATATATATATATATATATATATATATATATGTGTATGTTTAATTAAGTAATTAGAATATGATTATATATATGTATGGATGTATATTTATTAACATATTTATGTATGTGTGCATTTAACCATGTTGTAATATGTATATTAGTATATAGGATGTGTATTATAGCTATTTGGTATTTATATATAGATATATATATTATATATGTATTTGGGTTATATATATATATAGATATATATGATTATTTATTTGGTTTTGATATATATATATATATATATATATATATATATATATATATATATATATATATATATATATATATATATATATAGGTTATATATATATATTTACTATTTTTAGCGACATCAGGATTTTATGACAGAGCAACTGTCATTAATGGCCGAGCACAGCAGCAGCCGCTGTAATAGTGGTGGCGGCAATAAATGACAGAGCCGCCACTGTCATTAATAGCCGCATGCAGCGGCAAAAATTCGCAGCAGTCGCGATAGAGGATATGATAACGGTTGAAAACCGTCACCAAAATGGAGGCAGCAGTGCAAAAATGCAGCAGCAGTAGCGTCGGCGGTTCAGTGACAGCCGAACTGTCACTGAAAGTCTGATATCTGAAAATCAGTATTTTTCCACACTGCTTTCAGTGACAGTTAGGCAGTTTATTAGTATATTGTTTATATCTTATATTTATATATATATGTAAATATATATGTATTAATTGAGATATAATACTATTATTGCTATACTTCTTATTTGAATAATATTAGTATATATATATTATATTATATATGAGGGTAATTACTATATCAAGGTATTGAGTATTACCTTGTGGAAACCAAGGTAAGTGGGATACTCAAGATACGGGGTTTGGATATCAAGTTTGTGACTTTGTGGATACCAAGTTGGTTCAAAACCATGGTTCCTATTTGTTTGTGATTAATATTCTATATTATTATACATTATTGTTGATATATATGTATTGTGAGGTTTACCTTGGATCCACGTATCCGGAGATACGGTATCCTAATATTTTAGGATGTGGTTTCTATGACTTAGATTTTAGTATTTTGACCCAAGATTTTGGTGTTAGACTTGTGCAACCTAGAAATAGATAGTTGACCTTGGTTTGACCATAGTTGACCATAGTTGACTTAGAGTTGACCATAGTTGACTTTTGACTTAGAATTGACTTATTGACCTAAAAGTTGACTAGTTTAACTTATTCTCTTTTCGGGACCTTATATTAATATTGTATTCCATATCTAGGTCTTCGAGGCACCAAGTCAGACATCTGTGAGACTATTCATTGGACTTCAGGCAAGTACATTCTCTGATAGTTTCTCATTTATGATATCCTCTATGTTTATTGTATCTAGTGTAGATATCCATGTTCTTTTGACACTATGGTTACACGGATTGGTATATCCGGATCTCGTCATGAGATGTTATTCCTTAGTATATGGTGTATATGGCGCAAGTATTATTTCATTGGTTATCTTGTACATGTACAGACACTGATTCTCGAGAAGACTAGCTATCTTCTTGGGGAATCTCGTGCCATAGCATACCGTGGTTGGATCTATTATACCAGTCGGGGGTGGGGAGTATTAGTATAGATATATGATCAATATCCCTATTGTATAAAGTACTGATTACTGAATAGTGTTGATCATACACCGCACGTATGATTTGCCAGGCCGCATTGCATCTTGCCCAAGCCGATCACATGTTAAGCTAGCACTCACACACTTAGTCATTAGTATTATTATTTCATTGGCATATTGTTCATTATTGTATTTATTTCTAGTATTTCCTTATTGTATATATATATCTTTTGTATCTATTCTGCATCTTGTTTATCCACAGCTATTTACTGTTACATAGTTTTATCATTAATTAGAACTGCTGTTAGAGATGTGCTCTGCTCCTTTCCTGACTGGATATATTTTTTTATATGACACTGAGGAGTGGTACCCTACCTATTATGGACCCCTGGATGTTGTGGGTTTAGATTCTGAGATCCTGGCTCAAGAGGGACTTATCCCAACTGAGACAGTTGACCCTGGAGTTGTAGCTTCGTAGTATTCTTTGTACTGGATTTGTCTCCAGCTTATTTTGTTACTTCTTCAGACTCATTGATGTATTATTTTAGACTCATGAGTTATATTGTGACTATTCTATTCTTTATCTGATTCGTACTCATTTCTATCTTAGTTCTGTGATTGAGTATACTATCATTATTGGTGGTTCATTATATTGTTAGATAGATTATCTAGTCAGCGTTCTACCGCCGATTCTGCGGCGTAGGCTGGGCGTTGTTTCCGACTAATACCCTTACACCGGGTGCGGATCGTGACACATTTTTGGTGGTGGCCCATGCAGGTCTAGCTTCACAAAGTATGTGATATCGTGGTAGTGCGACAATTTAGTTGTACTACTGCGAGCCTGCGATAGGATATAGGATATAGGCTGAGATACTCAATCACATCTAGGAAAATTCTTTTGATTCAACTATTCTTCTTTGATATTGATACTTGATCTCTTAATCTGTCCTTTCCTTGAGTGTCTTACATCATGTGCCATATTGATCCTCATTCCGTCTTTTTATAAGACATACTCGGAGATACTTGCGGAGGCACGCAAGGTTGAGCGGGAATTGGGTTTGAAGCCCAAGAGAGACCGTGATTCTTTTCTGGGGGCCAACGGCAGTACAGTATCTGCCAAACGTCCTCATTTCCAGTCCAGACCTTTCCAACAGCCACAGTAGAACCAGACTCCAGCTAGAGTGCCTTTTCACCAGGCACCTCAGCAGTAGAGACAGTTATAGCAAGCTCCATGCAACTACTGCAAGAAGCCCGGCCACATCTGGGAAGTTTGTAGGAGGAGGCTAGGAGTTTGTTTGTATTGTAGTACTGAAGGGCATCAATCGAGGGAGTGTCCTCGTCGTGCAGTTCAGGGAGCAGCTCCAACTCCGAGGGCACAGACAAGACCACCTGCAGTACAGCCGAGGGGACCGCTTCCGACGCAGCAGCAGCATTTTGTCCAGCATCAGCAGCAGGGAGGTGCTCGACAGGGACGAGTGTTTGCTATGACCGTCGAAGAGGAGGAACCCACCGGAGATGTCATCGCAGGTTTTCTTCTTGATTCCATTCCAGCTTTAGCTTTGTTTGATAGTGGTGCTTCCCATAGTTTTGTATCTGTCTCTTTTGCTCTAAAACATGGTTTGGTAGCTGAGTCTTTGCATAGGACTTGCAAGATCATGACCGAGGGAGACATTATCCTGGTTAATGATATTTGCAAGGATCGGAGAGTTACTCTGGGAGGCCGGGAGTTGAGTGCGTGTCTACTTGTAATGCCACTTCCGAGCTACGACATTATACTCGGGATGGATTGGTTGAGTAGGCACCGTGCTAGCATAGATTGTAGAGGAGGTAGAGTTTTGTTTGGTCTGCCAGGAGAGCTAGAGTTCGAGTTTGCTAGAGGAGCTGCAGAGCAGGGAGAAGGCATTATTTGTGGAGCTATGGTGGAAGACAAGGAGTTGCCACATCCGTTGATAGCAGAGTTCTTGGATGTGTTTCCTGAGGAATTGCCAGGATTGCCGCCAGATCGAGATATTGAATTTTCTATAGACTTGGTGCCAGGTGCAGAACCAATTTCGTAGCATGTCTATAGAGTAAACAACAGCGAGCTGGTCGAGTTGAAGAAGCAGGTGGACGAATTGCAGGATAAGGGGTTTATCAGATCGAGTTCTTCACCATGGGGAGCCCCGGTATTGTTTGTACCGAAAAAGGATGGGTCAGTGCGCATGTGCATTGATTACAGAGCTTTGAATAATCTCACTATCAAGAATAAATATCCTTTGCCACGGATTGATGATCTGTTTGATCAGTTGAGTGGAGCCAAGGTATTTTCTAAGATAGATTTGAGATCAGGCTACCATCAGGTGAAGGTGAAGCCGGAGGACATACCGAAGACTTCTTTTAGAACTCGGTATGGTCAGTACGAGTTTATGGTAATACCGTTTGGTTTGACTAATGTGCCGGCGGTATTTATGAACTTGATGAATAAGGTGTTCCACCAGTACCTTGACAAGTTCGTGGTGGTGTTCATCGACGACATACTCATATACTCGAGGACACCGGAGGAGCATGAGGAGCATTTGAGGATTGTGTTGGATGTGCTGAGGAAGGAGAAGTTGTATGGAAAGTTGTCCAAGTGTGAGTTTTTCTTGGACAAGGTAGAGTTCTTATGGCATGTTGTGACTGGTGATGGTATTTCAGTGGATCCGAAGAAGATTTCAGCAGTGGAATCTTGGAAGACTCCGAGTTCGGTAGCAGAGATCAGGAGTTTCTTGGGATTGGCAGGCTACTACAGGAAGTTTGTACAAGATTTTTCGAGAATTGCCGAGCCGATGACCAGACTCACAAGAAAGGATGTGGAGTTTATTTGGACGGAGGATTGCCATGTTGCATTTGAGGAGTTGAAGAAGAGGTTGACATCTGCTCCTATTTTGACGTTGCCATCAGGGTCCGGAGGTTTCACTATTTATAGTGATGCATCGGGAAAGGGTTTGGGTTGTATTCTTCAGCAGCATGTGTCACGCCCCGATCCCGAAAGGGTCTTTCATCCTCGCCGGATCCTTTACGGAACCTATTCGTCCTCGCTAGGGGCGTGATACCGTACGAGCCTAGGGTTACGCTCGCACAAGGCAAGAACTTGCAGTTTTAGGAACCCATTTTGAAACACAAATTATAAAACACATTCACAGAGATTTGAACACAAATGCGGAAGAAACATGCTTTTTCATTGAATATTCAGAGTAATTTACATAGAGTTTACATTGATGCGCCTTCTCGGCTATTGAATTATATTACAAAAGATAACTCAAAATGCAGGGCACGCTCCGTCAGATAGTCCACGTCATTTGCACATTACGCCCTTGTATAGATTAAAGTCTCTGCCTCCAAAATGAACTGACTCCAGCTATACTTCAAAATAGAGGTGCTCCTAACGCCTTCTCGCTAACGCACTAGCGTTGCACCGTCTGATTGCCTGAAATAGTTGCCCACAACGTGGGTCAGTACTCAACTTGTACTGGTGAGCGGGATGAACCCACTCGACTAAATCGACACTAGCTTGTTCTATAAGGAAGCAAGTAAAATCAATTCATATCAGTTGCATGTTTTGATAGGAATGAATATAGCATTGAATCCAACCAGTACACCGATTGCTTACTCAATCGATGCATGCCTTCCCTGAAACGAAAACACAAGTATACTTACCATCTGCACAAGACAATAAGTTAGCATGTGTTATATTCTATGCGGTCATTGGTGTGATCGACACCTTAGGGACATATTTCAAGCTTAGCGGCGCGCCCTATCAGCCCGGGTAGCAAGCCCTGCTGGAGGTCCCGCTATGCATCGTGACGAGCACGAATCAAATATTTCCCTCCGGATCGATACGGTTCCAGTGTCCCGGAAAGCTGTTTCGAGGAAATGCCAAACCCTGTGCACAAGTTGTCCCAGACCATGCAAATGCATGAAATAATTCATATTACATACAATGCATCGAAACAAACAGAAGAAGTAAAGCAGCAACATATATATATCTCATGCAACAGTTCATATTTTCTCAAGCGGTGTTCCGATTCAGTTATCCCATAAGTCCAACTCTATCCGAGGCACCAGGCCACCACCAACAACCAACTCTTCCTTATAAACAAGCTCAAATTATAAGGTGTGCAAGCATATGATAAAATTAGTCTACAAATCCCATGTTCCTCTCTTAGTGGATGGCATGCCTGTGGCTAAGGATTTCCTAGGCGTCCAACCGGGCATCATCGAGTGAACGATTGAAACTTAGAGATGTTGGCATGAAGAAGTAGGAAAGAAGGGACCAAACCACTCACTGGTTAAGGAAAAAGGTAGCTAAAACACGAATCCCGCCTAGCGACGATCAAACGTCAGTTACGCGGACCTGAAACAACACGAGCACCGAGTTAGAAATCTTGCCTATCCTTCCTTGTCGAACTTCCCAAAATCCAAGCTCCAAACGATAAAACCAACAGCGAAAACCAAGCAAATCGAAAGCAACACCAAATCAAAATCCCAAAGCGGCAATCAAGAAAACCAAGCAACCAAAACACGAAAACTATTGGACTCGTTTCAATAGAGGCCTTTCTATGAGTTGGAAAGGATCATCGCATTTTGTCCGTGGCAAGAAGATGCCGAGATCTAAGTTACGACTCAGACGGACTAGCCACAAGCCCAATTACATAGTGCTTGTCCCGGTCGGATCGGGATTTGAGGCACTACATAATATACCACTAAGAAAAAGTTTTGACCCAAAACTTAAGAACAAGGCCTACCTCCGACTCGAAGAACAATGAAGGATACTTCTCCTTCATCTCCGATTCCATCTCCCAAGTTGATTCTCCAACTGTTTAGTTTCGCCACAGCACGCGAACCAAGGACATCGTACGGTTGCGAAGTACTTTTTCCTTACGATCCAGAATCTGCGCCGGCTCCTCTGAGTATGACAAATTCGTGCACAATTCTAGCTGTTCGAAGCTAACTACATGACTCGAGTCATGCACATACTTCCAAAGTTGGGAAACATGGAATACATCGTGCACTCCAGCCAAGGTGGGAGGTAGTACAATTCGGTATGCCACAGCTGCCACCCGTTCTAGTATTTCAAAGGGGCCGACAAACCTGGGACTCAGCTTGCCCTTCACGCCGAAACGCATCACTCCACGCATCGGCGTCACTTTCAAGAAGATATGATCCCCGACCATGAACTCCAAGGGCCTACAATGAGTATCGGCATAGCTTTTCTGTCGGCTCTGAGCAGTGCAGAGTCTTTCCCGAATCAAGCGAACTTTGTCGACTGCCTGCTCCACCAGCTCTGGCCCAAGTACCTGCCGCTCGCCGACTTCGTCCCAACAGATTGGAGATCGACACTTGCGCCCATAGAGTGCTTCGTATGGTGCCATCTGGATGCTCGATTGGTAGCTGTTGTTGTACGCAAACTCCGCCAACGGAAGGTGCGTGTCCCAACTAGTCTTTAAATCGATCGCACACAGTCGTAACATATCTTCAAGTATCTGATTTGTCCTCTCTGTTTGGCTATCAGTCTGGGGGTGGTATGCTGTACTGAACTGTAGCTTGGTTCCTAAAGCAGACTGTAGGCTAGTCCAGAAACGAGATAAGAAACGTCCGTCACGGTCAGAGACGATAGAAGCAGGCACTCCGTGTAATCGAACAATCTCATCTATGTAGATCTGTGCTAACCGATCGATGCTCCACGCAACTTTAATAGGCAGAAAGTGGGCTGATTTGGTCAAACGATCAACTATGACCCAAATCGTATCGTGCCCCCGTGGCGTCTTCGGAAATTCCACAATGAAATCCATAGTGATGTTGTCCCATTTCCACTCAGGAATAGCGAGGTTCTGCATCTCCCCGCCGGGCCTCTGATGTTCAGCTTTCACCTGTTGGCAGGCCATACACTATGACACAAAGGTCACCACATCCCGCTTCATACCTTGCCACCAGAAGGTACCGCGTAAGTCCTTGTACATCTTAGTGCTCCCCAGATGCAAAGAATACTTCGCGTAGTGCGCTTCCGCCATAATTTCCCTTCGGAGTTCAGGGTCGCTAGGGACGCATAGCCTTCCTTTCATTTGTAAGGCCCCATCTTTGCCTGCCACAAAGTCAGACATCTTCCTCGCCGAGATCAATCCGCGTACCTTCGCTAAGAACTGATCGCCCTCCTGAGCTGATTTGATTTTATCCCGTAAACTCGGTTCAAGATGGAGTGGTGCCAGCTGCACGCCTTGATGCCGAACTCGAGACTCGATGCCCATCGCCTCAAGATCTCGAAGTAAACGGTTGTCTATAGATAACGAGCCCACGTGCTTTTGACTCAGAGCATCAGCAACGACGTTTCCCTTGCCCGGAGTATACGCGATCGTTAGATCATAGTCCTTAATAAGTTCTAGCCAACGTCGCTGCCGGAGGTTCAATTCCCGTTGGGTGAAGAGATACTTGAGGCTCTTGTGATCTGTGAAGATTTTGCAAGCAACACCATAAAGATAATGCCTCCACAACTTTAATGCAAATACAATCGCCGCCAATTCTAAATCGTGTGTCGGGTAGTTTTTCTCGTGCGGCTTCAGTTGCCTGGAGGCGTACGATATTACCGTGTCTCGTTGCATGAGTACACATCCCAATCCGAGTCCTGAAGCGTCACTGTATATCTGAAACTCTTCTACCCCATCTGGGAGTGCAAGAATCGAGCTGAAACAAGATGCCGCTTCAGTTCACTAAAGCTGGCTTCGCATTCATCACTCCACTTGTATACAATCCCTTTCTGAGTAAGGCGAGGCCAGTTTAGAAAAAAATTTCACGAACCTACGGTAGTATCCTGCTAGGTCGAGAAAGCTTCGAATTTTGCTGGCTGACGTAGGTTGTTTCCAGTCCACCACCGCCTCTATTTTCTTCGGGTCTACGGCGACGCCTTCTGCAGAGACGACATGTCCAAGGAACGCCACGCTGTTCAACCAGAACTCACACTTGCTGAGCTTAGCGAACAGCTTATGTTCTCGTAATGTCTGCAACACGATCTTCAGGTGTTCCTTGTGTTCTGCCTCGTTCTTGGAATATATAAGAATGTCATCGATGAACACGACGACAAACTTATCTACGTACGGCCGAAACACGCGGTTCATCAGATCCATGAAAGCTGCAGGGGCGTTCGTTAAACTGAACGATATCACGAGAAACTCATAGTGTCCGTAACGAGTCCTGAACGTAGATTTTTGAATGTCTTCTGGTCTGATTTTTAACTGGTGTTACCCTGACTTGAGATCAACTTTAGAGAAAACTATTGCACCTTGCAGTTGATCGAACAAGTCATCTATCCTTGGCAAAGGGTACTGATTTTGCACGGTCGCCTTATTTAATTCTCGGTAGTCAATACACAGCCGCATGGATCCATCCTTCTTTTTTACGAACAGTACCGGAGCACCCCACGGAGAAATGCTTGGACGTATGTATCCTCGGTCCAACAGGTCTTGCAACTGAACCTTAAGTTCTTTTAACTCTGCTGGGGCCATTCGATAAGGTGCCTTTGATATCGGTCGCGCATCCGAAAATGTGTCGATGCTGAATTCGATCTCATGATCAGGAGGCATTCCAGGCAGCTCGTCCGGGAACACGTCGAGGAAATCTGCTATAACATCAGCCTGAGCTGCATTTGCACTTTTCTGCCGGGTATCTCAAACTGAAGCTAAGTACCCTTCACAACCCGAATGCAGCATACGCCTAGCCGAAATTGCTGATATCACCATTGCCGTCTTCGGTGCAGCGCTGCACGAATAGTAGAACTCTGCCTCGCCGGGTAGACGAAATATGACTCGTTTCTCCGCGCACTCAATTGTTGCATGGCAAGCACCCAACCAATCCATCCCGAGAATAATATCGTAATCCTTAATGTCTAGTACAATGACATCTAAGGAAAGCTTTCGTCCTCCGATGCAAATATAACCATCCCTACAGATCGTCTGGGCGGACATAACGACTCCCGAAGGTGTGCTTACGCAGAGATTCATAGTCAAGGGAGTAGAAGCTAATTTATGCTCAATAGTAAAATCAGCAGATATGAAACTATGCGTAGCACCTGAATCAAATAAGACTCTAGCGGACAATTCTCTGAAAAGTAATGTACCTGTCATGACTGTTTCAGAGACAGATGCCTCATCCCGAGTCAATGCATAGACTCGGCCTTGAGCACCTTGACGTTGCGGGTTTACTGGCACAGCATTGGCATTACTTGCTGGAGGCCCTTTATTCTGATTCCCGTTGTTCTGATTCGGCTTACCCTCCCGACAGTTAAATTGTTTATGGCCTAGACGACCATATTTGAAATATCCAGTAACCCGACATTCGTTTACTCGATGCCCTGCCTTGCCGCACCTGGTACAGTTCGGTGCCTGAGTCTGACCCCTGTTATCCGACTTGTGCTGACGCTTATGTGCTCCAGACCCTCCCGTTTCCTGAGGTCGTTTGTTGTTGTTGGTACGGGGGGTTTGCACTTCTGCCTTTGGGGGACAACGCCCAAAGATCTGCTCGCTGCCCAGGCTGCTTCGTAGCATTCCTTGTAGGTTTGACATTTCTGATTGATGACGTCCCTACGCAACTCATCATTCAAACCTTTTTGAAAGCGATAGCACCACGCCTGCTGGTTAGGCAGGAAGTGCCCCGCAAACTTGGCCAGCTTAGCGAACACAGAATCATAATCGTCCACAGAAAAACTTCCTTGGACCAGATTGCTGAAGTCGTCTTCCTTTTGTTGACGCACGGCCCTAGGAATGTATTGTTCAATGAAGGCTGATTTAAATATTTCCCAAGTTATTTTGCAGTTGGGATTGGCATCGTAAATCCCTTGCTTCGTTGCCTCCCACCAATCATGCGCACGCAGTTCCAGCTGAACCGATGCACAGGCAACTCGCTTGGATCCCCGGATGCCAACCAGGTTGAAGAGCCCCTCCAGCTTAGCAATCCATCCCAACACCACGTCCGGTTCCGCTCGTCCATTGAACGTGGGTGGATGCATTTTTGTGAACTCCGCTGCTCAGCAGGTGTTCCTAGCTGAAGGCTGAGTTTCTTCTGACTCATCCTCTACCGCCAAGGCCTGCGGTAGGCAAGGAGTCACAATGGCAGTCCCGTTGCTTGGTACCAAGGATGCAATCAGTTGCATCATGGTATCCATTTGCTTCTGCTGAGAAGCAAATTATGCCTGTTGCGTAACGACTTGTTGTTGCTGCACCTCCATGAGATGCATAAGCCGTTCCGCCATACCGGTTGAACCCGCTCCTCCGGATTCTCCAAAACTTGTCGGATCGCTCTGGATAGGCTGAGCACTGCTTGCAGCGGTAGTGTTTTTCTTAGCCATTGCTACAAAAGAGAGTAGCTTGTTAACACACGAAAATCGATAGATTTTATATCTACGGGCTCATTGTATAGGCGACTCATCTGATGCAGCGGACGCCGAACGCAACTCAATTGAGAGGAGCATCAAACTCCTTTATATTCTTTGAAATCCCAAGGAAGTACAGCCGTGCTCTGATACCAATATGTCATGCCCCGATCCCGAAAGGGTCTTTCGTCCTCGTCGGATCCTTTACGGAACCGATTCGTCCTCGCTAGGGGCGTGATGCCGTGCGAGCCTGGGGTTGCGCTCGCACAAGGCAAGAACTTGCAGTTTTAGGAACCCATTTTGAAACACAAATTATAAAACACATTCACAGAGATTTGAACACAAATGTGGAAGAAACATGCTTTTTTATTGAATATTCAGAGTAATTTACATAGAGTTTACATTGATGCGCCTTTTCGGCTATTGAATTGCATTACAAAAGATAACTCAAAATGCAGGGCACGCTCTGTCAGATAGTCCACGTCGTTTGTACATTACGCCCTTGTATAGATTGAAGTCTCTGCCTCCAAAATGAACTGACTCCAGCTATACTTCAAAATAGAGGTGCTCCTAACGCCTTCTCGCTAACGCACTAGCGTTGCACCGTCTGATTGCCTGAAATAGTTGCCCACAACGTGGGTCAGTACTCAACTTGTACTGGTGAGCGGGATGAACCCACTCGACTAAATCGACACTAGCTTGTTCTATAAGGAAGCAAGTAAAATCAATTCATATCAGTTGCATGTTTTGATAGGAATGAATATAGCATTGAATCCAACCAGTACACCGATTGCTTACTCAATCGATGCACGCCTTCCCTGAAACAAAAATACAAGTATACTTACCATCTGCACAAGACAATAAGTTAGCATGCGTTCTATTCTATGCGGTCATTGGTGTGATCGACACCTTAGGGACATATTTCAAGCTTAGCGGCGCGCCCTATCAGCCCGGGTAGCAAGCTCTGCTGGAGGTCCTGCTATGCATCGTGACGAGCACGAATCAAATATTTCTCTCCGGATCGATACGGTTCCAGTGCCCCGCAAAGCCGTTTCGAGGAAATGCCAAACACTGTGCACAAGTTGTCCTAGACCATGCAAATGCATGAAATAATTCATATTACATACAATGCATCGAAAAAAACAGAAGAAGTAAAGCAGCAACATATATATATCTCATGCAACAGTTCATATTTTCTCAAGCGGTGTTCCGATTCAGTTATCCCATAAGTCCAACTCTATCCGAGGTACCAGGCCGCCACCAACAACCAACTCTTCCTTATAAACAAGCTCAAATTATAAGGTGTGCAAGCATATGATAAAATTAGTCTACAAATCCCATGTTCCTTTCTTAGTGGCTAACATGCCTGTGGCTAAGGATTTCCTAGGCGTCCAACCGGGCATCATCGAGTGAACGATTGAAACTTAGAGATGTTGGCATGAAGAAGTAGGAAAGAAGGGACCAAACCACTCACTGGTTAAGAAAAAAGGTAGCTGAAACACGAATCCCGCCTAGCGACGATCAAACGTCAGTTACGCGGACCCGAAACAGTACGAGCACCGAGTTAGAAATCTTGCCTATCCTTCCTTGCCGAACTCCCCAAAATTCAAGCTCCAAACAATAAAACCAACAGCGAAAACCAAGCAAATCGAAAGCAACACCAAATCAAAATCCCAAAGCGGCAATCAAGAAAACCAAGCAACCAAAACACGAAAACTATTGGACTCGTTTCAATAGAGGCCTTTCCATGAGTTGGAAAGGATTATCGCATTTTGTCCGTGGCAAGAAGATGCCGAGATCTAAGTTACGACTCAAACGGACTAGCCACAAGCCCAATTACATAGTGCTCGTCCCGGTCAGATCGGGATTTGAGGCACTACAGCATGGGAAAGTGATTACCTATGCATCCAGGCAATTGCGTCCTCATAAAAATAACTATCCTACCCATGATTTGGAGTTGGCAGCAGTCATATTCGCTCTGAAGTTGTGGAAATATTATTTATTCGGAGAGCGTGTGAAGATCTTCACAGACCACAAAAGCTTGAAGTACGTTATCACGCAAAAGGAGTTGAACATGAGGCAGCGTCGGTGGTTGGAACTGATGAAGGATTTTGATATCTCTTTGCAATATCATCCTGGGAAAGCCAATGTAGTTGCCGATGCTTTGAGCAGGTATCCTGTAGCTATGTTCTTGACGCAGGATCGATATTTGTTGGAGGACTTGGAGAGCTTGGACATTGAGGTGATTATTCCTGGTGGTGCAATGCAGATGTGGGGATTGCAGATACACTCAGATTTGATGGACAAGATCAAGGCAGCACAGTATGATGATGTATCTCTGAGGAGTATCAGAGCTCAGGTGAGAGCAGGATTGGAAGATGATTTCACTATTACAGAGGATGGATATTTGAGGCATAGAGTTAGATTGTGTGTGCGTAGTGGGAAGTTGCGAGAGGAGGTATTGCAGGAAGCGCATCGCTCTCAGTATTCCATGCATCCAGGTGCTAACAAGATGTATCAGAATATGCGAGAGAGTGTGTGGTGGTATGGCATGAAGAGGGAAGTGGCACAGTTTGTATCCAGATGCTTAGTGTGCCAGCAGGTGAAAGCCGAGAGGCAGAGGCCAGGAGATTTACTTCAGCCATTACCCATTCTAGAGTGGAAGTGGGAACACATTATTATGGATTTTGTGTCCGGACTTCCACGATCTCCAGGAGGGAAAGACGCGATTTGGGTCATTGTTGATAGGTTGACCAAGTCAGCCCACTTTTTGCCTTTCAAGGTGGGTTTGTCTACGGAGAAGCTGACAGAGATGTATGTGAGGCAGATCGTTAGGATACATAAAGTTCCCGTTAGCATAGTCTCAGATCGAGATAGTTGTTTCACTTCTCATTTCTGGAGGAGTTTGCAGGAGAGTTTGGGCACTCAGCTCAAGTTCAGTACTGCATATCATCCCCAGACAGATGGGCAGTCAGAGAGGACTATTCAGACTCTCGAGGATATGTTGCACACTTGTGTACTAGATTTCGGGGGTTCTTGGGAGGACCATCTCCATTTGGTAGAGTTTGCTTACAACAACAGTTACCAGGCCAGTATAGAGATATCACCTTTTGAACCTCTATACGGTCGGAGGTGTTGTACTCCTTTGTCTTGGGACGATGTTAGAGAGAGAGAGAGTTTTTCTTGGGCCAGAGATGGTTGTGGATGCAGCAGAGAAGGTTCAGTTGATCAAAGACAGACTTCGAGTGACGCAAGACAGACAGCGACATTGGGCCGATAGCCATCGGAGACCTTTGGAGTTTGAGGTGGGTAGTTTGGTATTTCTGAGGATTTATCCGACACGAGACACGATTCGCTTCGGTGGAGGCAGGAAAGCTTAGTCTGTGATTCATCGGACCTTTCACTATTCTAGAGAGGGTCGGTGCAGTTGCTTATAGACTAGACTTGCCACCTGCATTGGAGGGAGTGTACAACGTGTTTCATGTGTCGCAGTTGAGACGATACGTTGCAGATCCTAGTCATGTATTGGATCACTCGAAGATAGAGGTGGGCCCTACTCTTAGCTATCCAGAGCAGCCAGTTGAGATTCTGGATCGAAGAGAGAAGATGCTGAGGAACCAGACTATTCCTTTGGTATACGTCGCATGGAGGCATCACTCTCCGGGGGAGTCTACCTGGGAGAGAGAGGATGAAATGCGAGAGCGTTATCCATATTTGTTTGTACCTTGAGGTATGTTATTTCCTAGTTATGTTATGTTCATTGTTATGTTCTTCTATAGTTAGTTGTGATTCTTTAGTTCTGTTCTGTTATTTCTGGGGGTAGTTTTCATCTTTGAATTTTGTCACGCCCCAGTCCCAAAATGCCGAGGGACGAGATGCGCGGCAATGGCCAGCAGCACGCACCGATGGATAACCCAATTTAATGGATCCATCAGGGCATGCTTAAGCTGTAGTCTAACAGTAAATAGAACCAATGATACAGGTCATAGACTATTCTAATCTCATCCACAACAGATAATCACAGATTAAATGCCAGAGTAATGCAAATAGAAATAACTATCAAATCTCAAATAAATGTCTCGGAAAATAATCCGAGAATATGTCTGGTACATCAATACCAATAGACAGGAAATAAAGGAACTGGAAAGTGAAACAGAAATAACCGACTATATACAGCCAATGCTTAGGAGAAGGCCTCTGGTGCGAGCTCGTCCTCAGGTCCTGGTACAGCTCCTGGAAGTGCTCCTGTACGGTGTATCTCTGGATGGATCTCTTCGGCTATACCTGGGGACATAGTCCATTCCAGGTCCTCAGGGGACATAGCAAGGTACAGATAATACAAGCCAAAATATAAGCAGTGCAGAAATAAATGAAACAGCAGGGTAAACTACGTAACCAGCTAAGTGATAAATGCAAGTTGAGAGCATCACTAGAACTCAGGCTGAGACCGCTACAAGCTCTATGTCGGGGAGCCGGGTAGCAGTAATAACACGTAAAGGGTCTAGCTCTGCTGTAGAGTCTACGACCTCACACTAATAGTATATATATATGAAAACAGCCTGTAGCCTGTGTGTCTCTCCCCACCCAATGTAATCACACGTCTCATGTCCATGACACGCAGGATCAATACTAATGCAGCAAGTCATATAATGTCTATGAATATAATGTCTATGTCATAAACCTGTATCCTATACAGAATCACCTTGAATATCTCAGGAAGATTCTGTCTCATGAATAGTGTCAAGTGTCCTGGGTCCTGATGTACTTGACAAGACAAGTACGAGAACTATCGGGTCTCGGTATCCATGTCTATGTGACGTTACACAACTCCGCGTATGGGGTTGGCACCCGCTATGATCGGACACTAAATACGTCACACGGCCCTAGGGTTGAGCAGTTAAAACAAGTTTACATTTAAATCCACAAGAAATCAAGTAAAATACTATGTCAAGAATTACTGAGAATTGGCAAGCTTTACTCGCCCACTGATGCTAAATAAGTCCAGAAAAATAAGTAGCAAGCTACAGGGTTTGGCAAGGTACACTTGCCTGCTGATGTATAAATAAGTCAAGGAATATTTATCAAGACTGCAAGTTTTGGCGAGGTACACTTGCCTGTGGTTCTGGTTCCAATTGCGGCTCTGACTTCAGCTGGGATGGCAGGCGGTACTCCGGTTGCTGAAACAAATATCACCATCAGATCCAAAAAATATCAATCAGCTAGAAACGCCTGTCCTTGAGTCCAATTTGGAGACAAGGGCAGAAACGACAGTTTCGGGTCAAAACGGGGTCCACATGTGGGCCCGCTTTGCACCAAAAAATGTGTCATGGTCAAAGATCTCCAAATTCACCAAACTTAGTGTCAACAGGTCAGGAACGATGATACGAACCCAACGGAACTTCTAGAATTGGATTCCGATGAGCCGATCACAAAATCGCCCGTCGAGCGGGGCCTGTGGGCCCACGACACGCGATTTCGTCAACGTTCTCAGAATTGAACCAAACTTCGCTCACAGGACCAGCGTATCATTACGAGTCCGATGGCGCAAGTTTCATTTCAATCCGACGTGTGTACACAAAGTTAGGGTGAATTGTAGAAAAGTTGGATACGGGGCGATGTCTGCGGATACGCGTTGATTCCGGTGTACACGCACACCCGAATTAGCTTCCGCGAAATCTCACACGTCCGTATCGACGACGCGCACGAATCTGTGAAGACCGCACGCGACCAAGTCATCCCGTTTGACGGGGCGAACTCAGTTCCGGGGTGAAACAGGGTCTGGTTTTTCCTGTTTTTGGATCGCGGTGTACGATCACCACAGGACGCGATGCCCCGAACGGTTTGTCCGGGCACCGAGAGGGTCATACAGGCTTCGCAACGTAATTTACGGAATTGAAAACAGAGCTACGAGCAAGAAGATACACGAACCTGAACGGGACCCAAAAACCGGGGTCAGAATCGTGTCCGACACGTGTCCGACACGTGTCGGATACAGGAAATTAGGGTTAGGGTTAGGGCTAGGGTTTCCTGCCAGCGGCTCAGGGCGGCGCTGAGGCGGGGAGCGGCTGGCCGGCTGAGGCGGAGGGGGCCGGGGGCTCTGCGGCGGCACGCGGCGGCGCAGGGGGGAGGCAGCGGAGGCGGCTGCCGCTGTGGCTGCTGCGGCTGCGGTTGCTGGCTGCTGTCGTCGCCGTCGATGAGAGGAGGAGGGAGGTGGCTGACGGAGGAGGAGGGAGGTGGCTTACGGCGCTGCGGTGGGCGGAGGCGAGGCTGGGCTGGCGGTGGCGGATGGTGGCTAGGGCGGTGGAGGGGGAGAAGAAAGGGGGATTATATAGGGCTGCCGGGGGTTCGAGGGGGGCGGAGGTGGCGGAGGGGAGAGGAGGTCGTGGGCGACGTGGGACGCGGGCGGGCGGGCGGCCCGTGGCCGGGCGGAGCGCCGGCGGGTGCGGCGGAAGACGCGGTCCAAGGTGACTGGGGGAGACGGGTCTGAGGGTGAGCGGGTAGCGGGTCGGGCGGCGGGTGGACCCGACCCGACCCGCTAGCAGCTGCGGGCTGGGCCGTCCTACGGGCCGAAGGAATGGGCTGGGCTCCGGGCTGGGCCGGTTATATTAATAATAATAATAATAATATTAATAACCAATAATTTAATAAATAAATAGATAATTAACTAAAATACTTTTTATGTGTTTAAAAATAGGTCCGAGGCCCAATAAATTCCAAAAAAATTATCCTAAGTCCAGTTTTTCATTTTACACCCAAAAATATTATTTTCATAATATTTTAATACTGTTTATTATCATTTAAAAATTATTTAAATATTAAAACCCTGTTTTTAATTTACAGAAAAATCCCAGAAAATTCCAGAAAATTGTGAAAAATCCAGTTTAAAATATTGAAAAATCAGGAGGTTTACAAATTTTGAGGACAAAATTATTTTAAGGAGGGTAGACTTGTCACTACCACATTTTCTAGGAAAGGGTATTTTAGTCTTTTCCTATTTAATTAAATATTTTGCATGATAAATAATTATTGTTGTATTATTTAATTATTGTTAGATATTATTTATTTAATTTGGAATGTATTAGTGGACCTAACTAGTTTAGTTTGGACCCCATGGACCAACATGAATTAATTAGTTAGATTAAGCCCAATTAGAAAGTCCATTGTTAAGGAGATGGATTAAATTAATTAAATCATTCGACTAGAAGCTTCCTTCCTTAATTATTTCTTCATGAGAGGCCCCAAGGGGTATATTGGACATTTCATAATTACTTGAGGGAGAGGAAAGGGCCGGCCTATATAAAAAGAGGGGGGGAATTCTCTCTCCTCTTTTTTATTCCAAATCTAGATCTAGAATTTTCCACTACCAAATTTCTTTTATTTCCATTTCATTTCCCTACCAAATTTATTCCAATTCCTTCCCAAATCACCATTAGAAACTTGAGAAGCAAGAATCTAGAAGGAGGAAGTAAGGATCTACAAAGAGGAGCAAGGATCTACAATTTGGAGGCAATTTCATCTTAATTGAAGATTTCATTGGGAATCCATCTCCCAATAGGTATAATTCAGTTTTTTCCCTTAAAATAGCTTATAAATCTGAGATTTAATATGAATAATCAACCCATATGTATGTACTACCCATAGGATTTGGTTTTGTGTTCATAGGAGACCTATGGAGAAAGTTATGGTGCTTTTTGTGTCAATTTTGGGGAAATTCCGAAAATGACTTTTGTTGTATGTGTCAATTAATCCTATAGATCAATTTGGCATATGTTTATGTGTTTGGGGCTAGTATCATGTCCACAATTGGGTACGTGTAGGTCGTATCCCAACAATTTGGTGATACGTGTTGTTTTGGGGGGTTTTCCTCCGACACGGGACTTTGTACATGTCGTATTTTGACACGGACACATTGATCTATATTTGACACTTTGTTTTGTTCATAAATAATATATGTGACTTGCTTGTGTCCTTCGGGGTGCAATTGGATGTGTGGTGGACTCGTGTCGTATGCGTATCCTAGATCTAGTGAAATACGGTGTGATACTCTCCATTTATGGTGTGTTTATGCGTAGATCTAATTATTTGTGCTTTAATTCTTGAATTAAAATTAAGTATATATATATATAGATATTATATATGTATTATTGTGTATTTATTATGGTATTTATTGTAGCATAGACCTATGTATTATATATGTACTAATAGAATGTATATGTAGCTTTCTTCTACATGCATTAATATATGTTATAAAATATGTTAGGGATATATATATATATATATATATATATATATATATATATATATATATATATATATATATATATATATATATATATATATATATATATATATATATATATATATATATGTTTTTATAAAATATATGTGTATGTTTAATTAAGTAATTAGAATATGATTATATATATGTATGGATGTATATTTATTAACATATTTATGTACGTGTGCATTTAACCATGTTGTAATATGTACATTAGTATATATGATGGGTATTATAGCTATTTGGTATTTATATATAGATATATATATATATATATATATATATATATATATATATATATATATATATATATATATATATATATATATATATATATATATATATTATATATGTATTTGGGTTATATATATATATATATAGATATATATAATTATTTATTTGGTTTATATATATATATATATATATATATATATATATATATATATATATACTGTTTTTAGCGACAACAGGATTTTATGACAGAGCAACTGTAATTAATGGCCGAGCACAGCAGCAGCCGCTGTAACAGTGGCGGCGGCAATTAATGACAGAGCCGCCACTGTCATTAATAGCCGCATACATCGGCGGAAATTTGTAGCAGTCGCAACAGAGGATATGGTGACGGTTAAAAACCGTCACCAAAACGGAGGCATCAGTGCAAAAACGCAGCAGCAGTAGCGACGGCGGTTCAGTGACAGACGAACTGTCACTAAAAGTCTGATATCTGAAAATCAGTATTTTTTCACACTGCTTTCAGTGACAGTTAGGCAGTTTATTAGTATATTGTTTATATCTTATATTTATATATATATGTATATATATATGTATTAATATTGAGATATAATACTAGTATTGCTATACTTCTTATTTGAATAATATTAGTATATATATATTATATTATATATGAGGGTAATTACTATATCAAGGTATTGAGTATTACCTTGTAGAAACCAAGGTAAGTGGGATACTCAAGATACGGGGTTTGGGTATCAAGTTTGTGACTTTGTGGATACCAAGTTGGTTCAAAACCATGGTTCCTATTTGTTTGTATTTAATATTCTATATTATTATACATTATTGTTGATATATATGTATTGGTTACCTTGGATTCACGTATCCGGAGATACGGTATCCTAATATTTTAGGATGTGGTTTCTATGACTTAGATTTTAGTATTTTGACCCAAGATTTTGGTGTTAGACTTGTGCAACCTAGAAATAGATAGTTGACCTTGGTTTGACCATAGTTGACCATAGTTGACTTAGAGTTGACCATAGTTGACTTTTGACTTAGAATTGACTTATTGACCTAGAAGTTGACTAGTTTAACTTATTCTCTTTTTGAGACCTTGTATTAATGTTGTATTCCATATCTAGGTCTTCGAGGCACCAAGTCAGACATCTGTGAGACTATACATTGGACTTCAGGTGAGTACATTCTTTGATAGTTTCTCATTTATGATATCCTCTATGTTCATCGTATCTAGTGTAGATATTCATGTTCTCTTGACACTATGGTTACAAGGATTAGTATATCCGGATCTCGTCATGAGATGTTATTCCTTGGTATATGGTGTATATGGTGCAAGTATTGTTTCATTGGTTATCTTATACATGTACAGACACCGATTCTCGGGAAGACTAGCTATCTTCTTGGGGAATCTCGTGCCATAGCATACCGTGGTTGGATCTATTATACCAGTCGGGGTGGGGAGTATTAGTATAGATATGTGATCAATATCCCTATTGTATAAAGTACTGATTATTGAATAGTGTTGATCATACACTGCACGTATGATTTGCCAGGCCGCATTGCATCTTGCCCAAGTCGATCACATGTTAAGCTAGTACTCACACACTTAGTCATTAGTATTATTGTTTTATTGGCATATTGTTCATTATTGTATTTATTTTCAGTATTTTCTTATTGTATATATATCTCTTGTATCTATTGTGCATCTTGTTTATCCACAGCTATTTATTGTTACATAGTTTTTATCATTAATTAGAACTGCTGTTAGAGATGTGCTCTGCTCCTTTCCTGACTGGATATATTTTTTCAGATGACACTGAAGAGTGGTACCCTACCTATTATGGACCCCAGGATATTGTGGGTTTAGATTCTGAGACCCTGGCTCAAGAGGGACTTATCCCAACTGAGACAGTTGACCCTGGAGTTGTAGCTTCGTAGTATTCTTTGTACTGGATTTGTCTCCAGCTTATTTTGTTACTTCTTCAGACTCATTGATGTATTATTTTAGACTCATGAGTTGTATTGTGACTATTCTATTCTTTATCTGATTCGTGCTCATTTCTATCTTAGTTCTGTGATTGAGTATACTATCATTATTGGTGGTTCATTATATTGTTAGATAGATTATCTAGACAGCGTTCTACCGCCGATTCTGCGGCGTAGGCTGGGCGTTGTTTCCGACTAGTACCCTTACACCGGGTGCGGGTTGTGACAATTTATGAGTTACACAAGAGTCAGAATAGAAGGTTGGCACGTCTAGGAAAAGTGTGTAAAATTTGTTTGAAGGCAAATGCTAGTGTAGCACTCCAAATATCGAAGCAACGGTAAGATGCACTATGTGATACAAATATTGCACAATTAATCTAAAATACTGTGTTCTAATTCTAATTAGCTTCAAACTAACCTCGGTCTCTCTATCTAAGCTAAGTAGACCTAAAATTTGGTCGATGGAGTTTACAATCTACCCTCCTTAGAGTATTTCGTCCACGAAATTAAAACAGACATATGGTAAAACTATTGACTGAAATTAAAAACTACTACATACCTAGGCCTTCGAAGAGATAGGGAAAATGCTGCTGAATATCATCTTCTCTCTCCCAGGTCGACTCGTCTAGTGCATGATGCCTCCATGCGACACGAACTAGAGGGATAGTCTGACCTCGCAACACCTTCTCGCTTCTATCCAAAATCTCTACAGGCTCCTCCTGATATGACAGACTCGGCCCGATAGTGATCTCCGAGTGGTCAAGCACATGACTCGGATCTGGCATGTACCTCCTTAACTGAGATACATAGAAGACGTCATGAACTCCTTCTAATGTCTGTGGCAAGGCTAATCTGTAAGCAACCTCTACGATGTGCTCCAACACATCGAATGGTCTGATATACCTGGGAGTCAGCTTTCCTCTGCCTCCAAACCCGATGGTTCCTCGGGTAGGCGAGATTTTCAGAAACACATAATTTTCAACCTGAAACTCTAGGGGTCATCGTTGCGCGTTTGCCCAATGCTTTTGTCTGTTATGTGCCGCTCACAGGTGCCCTTGGATCTTCTTTACCTTCTCCACTGTACGAACAACCAACTCTGGCCCTAGAATCTGCCTCTCGCCCATATCACTCCAGCATACTGGGGAATGACACTTCCTGCCATACAATGCTTCATAGGAAGCCATCTGAATGCTCGCTTGATAGCTTTTATTATAGAAAAATTTGACCAAATATAAATGGTCCACCCATAATCTACTAAAATCAAGCATGCATGCCCTCAACATGTCCTCCAGTGTCTGAATGGTGCGCTCGAACTGGCCATCTGTCTGCGGGTGATACGATGTGCTAAACTTCAGGCGGGTACCGAGACTCTCTTGTATACTCCGCCAAAAGTAAGATGTGAACCTCGTATCCCTGTCAGACACTATACTGATTGGTACTCCATGCAGTCGCACGATCTCCCTCATATACATATCTGCTAAGACCTCTGTAGACTGTCCAACTCTAAAGGGTAAAAAGTGAGCAGACTTTGTGAGTCGATCTACGATCATCCATACCGTATTGCGACCACTAGGACTCCTCGGAAAGCCCGTAGCAAAGTTCATAGTGACGTGCTCCCATTTCCACTCAGGTATCGGGAGCGACTGAAGTGAACCTGCAGACCTCTGATGCTCAGCCTTGATATGCTGACACACCAGGCACTTTGCCACAAAGCGGGCTATCTTCCTCTTCATCCCATGCCACAAATAGTACTGCCTCAAGTCTCTGTACATCTTTGTTCCTCCTGGATGAATAGAGTATGTTAAACTGTGCGTCTCCGATATCAGCTCCTGACAAAGTTCTCCATTCGGAATATAGAGACGATCTCCACATCTCAAAGTCCTGTCCTTGTCTATGCACAATCCTGTCTATATCCCGACCTCTGTCCTCTGTCGAAGCCTTTGGAATCTGGCATCTGTTGGCAAGGCAGTCTTGATCCTCTCAACCAATGTCGATTGCACCTGAAAACTCGACAACTGGCCATCTGCTCCGGGCATAATGACCTCTATATCCAACTACTCCAGATATCTCAATAGGTGTTGCTGGATAGTTAGAAAGAATGCCATGGGTCTCCTACTCAATGCGTCAGTTACCACATTGGCCTTTCCCGGATGGTACTGTAGCTCAATCTCAAATTATGTCATCACCTCGAGCCAACGTCTTTGTCTCTGGTTCAGGTCCTTCTGAGTGTAGACGTACTTTAGGCTTTTATGATCTGTGAATATCTCCACCCGCTCTCCATATAGGTAATGCCTCCAAAGCTTCAGGGCAAAGATTACTGCAGTAAGCTTTAAATCGTGAGTGGGATAGTTCTTCTCATGGGTCCTCAGCTGCCTAGAGGCATAGGCCATAACCTTCCCATGCTGCATCAAGACGCTTCCTAATCCTTTCTCAGATGCATCGCTGTAGATCACGAATCCTCCGGGTCCAGAAGGTATAGTCAAGATAGGTGATGTAGTCAGACGCTTCTTCAGCTCATCGAACGCCGTCTGACACTCTTCTGTCCAAATAAACTCCTGCTCCTTGCGGGTCAAACGGGTCATCAGCTCTGCGATCCTTACGAAGTTCTCTACAAACCTCCAGCAATATCCGACAAGTTCTTAGAAACTCCTCACCTCCGAGACGTTGGTAAGGGTCGGCCATGTCTCTTTTGACAAAATCTTTGCTGGATCTACCGAAATACCATCTCTTGAGATAATATGTTCGAGGAAAGAGACACGATCTAGGAGAAACTCACACTTGCTCAGCTTGGCATAGAGCCTCTCATGCCTCAGCGTCTCTAACACTAGCCTCAAGTGTTCTTCGTGCTCCTCGTGGCTTTTTGAATACACCAAGATGTCTTTGATGAAGACTACCATGAACTGGTCCAGATACTAGTGGAAGACTCTGTTCATCAGGTTCATAAATACTGCAGGCGCATTCGTCAGTCCAAAAGGAATCACCAAGAACTCGTAGTGACCATAATGAGTCCTGAATATCGTCTTTGGAATATCTTCTCTCCACACCTTTACCTGATCATAACCTGATCTCAAGTCGATCTTCACGAACACCACTACTCCTGTCAGCTGGTCGAATAAATTATTAATCCGCGGTAGGGTACTTGTTCTTGATAGTCAAAGCATTAAGGGCTCTGTAATCAATGCACATACGGAATGTTCCATACTTCTTTGGTACAAACAACACCGGTGCTCCCCAGGGTGATGCACTAGGATGGACAAATCCCTTGATCTGCAACTCCTCTAACTGTAGCTTCAGCTCATCCAGTTCCTTCTTCGCCAACCGGTATAAATTTGAAGATACCGGCGCTGCTCCGGGTACCAACTCAATAGTGAACTCCATCTCTCTATCCGACGGTAGGCCTGACAACTCCTCTGGGAAAATATCCTCGAACTCTGCAATAATTGATGGGGGTGCTGTCTCCAAAACCATGTAAGCTCCAGCTGTCTGCCCTACTTCTCGCTCGATGGTGCCCCGCATGTACTCGAACTCTGGGTGATCTGGCTGTCTAAATATGACGCTACCCCTCCGGCAATCCAGTATGGCATTGTACTGGCTCAATCAGTCCATGCCTAGCACAACGTCAAAGTTTGGCATTGGAAATACCAAAAATCGAGCTCTCATCTCCCGACCACACAGGACTAACGAGCAAATTCTAATAGTGCTGGTAACCAATACGATGCCTCCTCGAGTAAGAATCTTCCAACTTTTAGGTAAGGGAGAAGTAGCTACTCTATGCATAGCTATGAAACTACTAGATATGAAAGATAGTGTAGCACCATAATCAAACAATGCAGTCGCAGGCAATGATTCAACTAAGATGGTACTTGTGATAGCTTCCCCTTCTGGTTCCTCCTCAATCGCTACTAGTGTAAAGTCCTGTCCGTGCCTCTTCCCTCCGGCCTGCTGTCTGGCTCGATCAAACTGTGCCTCCTGCGGGGCAAGGATGGTCCCCTCTGAAATCCTTCGGGTGCTGGTGGACGTTGACCTCCTAGTGGGGGTAGTATCCTAAGGACTGGTGCTGCTGGCTTCTGTCCTGTCTGCAGTGCTGCATCTCTGCGCTGTGGGAAATCTTTGGCAAGGTATTGGCTCGCTCCACAGATCATGCACAATCCAAGCTTTTTCCGGCAATCTCTGACAATATGTCCCTTCTTGCCACAATGGTGACAAGTTGAAAGCTCCTTGTGCTGGTATGGCACTGTCCTCTTTTGTGTCTGTGCTCCCGAACGACGGATCGGTCCTCCTGCTCCGGGCTGAGCTCTGGCTAGTATGGTCATGCTGGAACGTCTCGACCCTCTAGCAATGGCCTCCTGGATCCTCGCCTCTGACAGAACCTCCTCATATGAGATCCTCGCCTCGGTGGTGGTGTATCTCTGCAGCTCGAAAGTCAAGCTATGATAGAATCTCCTGGCCTTCTCCAGGTCATTGGGTATCAAGGCGGCACCAAATCGGCTAAGTCGACTAAACTCCGCATCGTATGCGTCTACGATCATATTCCCTTTCTCCATGTGCAGGAACTGGGAGTATAAGACATTCCTGACTGTAGCCGAGAAATACTTTGCATTGAAGTACTCTAAGAACTGCTCCTATGTCTGCGTCTTGCCGACGCTGCACTCTATGGAGTTCCATCAGTGATGGGCGTTGTCTTTTAGTTGGGCCCTCACTATGGTCATCCAAAGGTCCGGATGTAGCTGAGAAGCCTCCAGTAGCATCTCCGTGTTGGCGATCCAATCGGAGATCTCCTCTGCGGTCTTGCTGCCCGAAAAAGTATCCGGGCCCATCTGACGAAACCCTCGAACAGTACCAGCTGGATGAACAGGTGTAGGTGCTGGTGCGGGTACTGGGGCAGGTGTCCTCCCCAGAACTGCCATGAAGCTCTGTCTCAAGGTCTCAGTCTGATGCCACTGCGCCTATATCATAGCCTGGAAGAACTGGAACATCTGCGGCTGTCCCTCTGGATGCGGCATCTGAGGTGGAAAGGGTGGAGGTGGTGGCAGTGGTACCTCCGGCTGTGTCGTAGGTGTCTCCTCAGATGTCGGCCTCTCGGACTTCGGCATTAGCGTTGTAGAAGCATGAAAAAATACGTCGGATGGCTATACGCAGCATATTGGTGCAGAACAGCGTAAGTAGAGGCCTTCAAAGCCACCAAGCGTGCAACAGAGCTTTTTTTGCTAAACCCAGCGTGAAATATTAAAAGCTCAAAAGGCCATCCGCGTAATGCAATACGTCCAAGCCACTTCAGCGTAAACGGGGTACTTCATCGCCTCCAGGGCGTAAAACTCATCCTCTTTCAGACGCAGCATTGAGGTGTACAAGAGACGCTTCGTATTCTTCGAAGTGAACCTGTCAGACCCTGCAATAAAGATCCTGCAATGAACCTGACGTCTGGACTTCTAACAAAGGGATACGGCTCGACTACCCAGACGACGGCTATAATGATGGTACAGCACTGGGACCCAGGCTGTCATTTACCGCCATCCCCTTTGCGTAAACTGCTTTTACAAAGCACGAAGGGATACGCTGCCCTGTTTTACACAGGCAGACACGAGCTGTTTACGTTCTGCAGTAGACAAACCGCCTGCCACATCAAAAGCTGCACTCCGTACGGGGTTTGAGGCATGTCTCTGCGTCCAATGCACAAAGCGATGACAATTGCTCGAGGTACGTCTCTACGTCTAATGCACAGAGCGGTGACAGTTTCTTAAGGCACGTCTCTGCGACTGACGCGCAGAAGGGGTTGCAGACCTTCAAAAACATGCCTCCACATTTAATGCGCAGGATGGTGGCAAATCTCGGCATTTAATGCAAGAGATTTGATTATATCTTCAAAAGCCGTAATTTCGGCTAAAACATCCACATCAGCACTCTGACACGGTACGCAGCGGCTTCTACGCCCATCCAGCTCCTGTGCTTACTCGGCCTCTATGACCGCTCGGCTTTAACGCCTATTCGGCTTCTACGCCTGCTCGGCCTCTATGACCACTCGGCTTCTATGCCTATTCGGCTTCTACGCCGATTCGGCTTCTATGCCGGTTTGATAACTATTTGGCTTCTATGCCATGGTGACAGACATTTGGCTTCTATGCCAACCTCTTCTACACAATGGATACCTACCTACGTGGCTTCTACGCCATGATCTTCGTAGCGATTATACGCGTTTTGTCCCTTAGTTGGACCCGCGTCACACGCTCATGCAAAGGATCATCTATACGCAGGCATTGGTTATTTTAACCGTTGTGTAAAAGGGTGTTGTACTTTCCACTCCTCGATTTCTATACCGATGGAGTGGTCACTGTCACTAAAACTCTATAAATAGAGACCTCTATCAATGAGGAACAAAGGTGGACAAATTGGAAGGTCGGAAAATTGGTCAAGAAACCAATATCAGATCCAAGGTCAAGAGAGAGAGAGAGAGAGAAGAATCCGGAGCTCAGGCAAAGAGTAGGGATCGACGACTTTGGCATCTTGCATCCACCCTCTTCTGCAATATTCGAAACTGCTTCCTGTCTTCTACGGCACTTCTTCAACATCGTGTAGTCCAAGGGCTAAAGTGATCGACTGCAGATCAGACACCTATAGCAATCATCTACCCAGATTAAATAAATTGCACTCCCATATCCTCGTATAGGATCAAATTGTACAAGTTTGTTTGTAAACCAAAGAAGGCGGATCTCGTATAAACCCTATCCTGAATACATTTTTATTCTTTCGTTTAATACCACAAATAAGATGGTGACTCTGCTGGGGATATCTTTCTCTTCTGACGAGGAAGCGATTGCTCAACACGATGCGGTATCTATAGGAACCGTGAAGAAGACACTGGTCGTCCAATTCGACCAGTCTGCCTACGAAGACATGCTTCGAACCGGGGGTATCTCTCACCCTCTCTCCGTCCAAGACAACAGGAAGCTGCGCAAGGTCTGGATGTCCAAGACATCCTCTACCATTCCTGTGGACTCTCCGATCTCTCCGGTCTCTCCGACCAATGAGGTTGTAGCCTTGCTCCCTCCGTGCCCTGCACGTAAAATTCAGTCTCCCGCTACGCGCAGTACAGACGAAACTTCGGGCAAAGCCTCAGCGCTAACCCAGAAGTATCCACTACGCTCTACGCGTAGAAACCAGTCTCCCGCTACGCGCGGTACAGACAAAACTTTGGGCAAAGCCTCAGCGCTAACCCAGAAGTATCCACTGTGCTCTACGCGTAGAAACCAGTCTCCCGCTACACGCGGTACAGACCAAACTTCTGATGATACCTCAGCGCCAAATCGGAAGTACAAATCACGCTCCGTGCGCAAGACAACATCTGACCTCTACGGGGAACCAGATGAGCGCTGTGATTTCCGCAAGGGAAAGCAAGCGGCAGAATACTCAACTTCTTGGCCTTTACGCCAGCAAGGGAGCAATCTGCTTACCCTCCGGATTACGCGAGAAGCCGACGGCCGACTGAGAACCTCTTCAGCTTTACGTCAGTCTGAGCAAATCTTCAAATTATGCCAGGCGAAGTCCCACGAAGCAAAGCAAGCTCAAGTTGTGGAAAGACACCCTCCCTGGGGATTATCCGCTACCCAGATGGCCAATCTGTTGTACACAGGTGGCATAGGAAAAACCATGGTGCCCAATCTCCGCATGCCCACTGATGGGAACAGAAGGAACAAGCAGTCATCTTCTTTCTCTACTCCTCCTGACTTGCGCAAATATCTAATCCAGAAGCGTAAGGAGAGGGGACCTTCCAACATGTCTATTATGCCCCCTGGCGAGCAATGTTGTAATAGTCATAAAATTATGATTGACTGCTGCTGTTCTAAAGCAAAACGGTCGGTTTTCGACCGATTGAGCTACTCTCAGTCTTTTCAGGAAGAAGAGCCCGCGCATGCATCCGTGAACATGGCTTCACACATACCTAGAGGAGGGTCGAGCTCAAGACGTCATCCCTCTAGGCCTCCATGCCGAAGGAGATTCGAAGACCTCCTCAGGAATACTGAAGCTGGGGTATTCCAAAACAGCCGTGCAAGGTCACAACAAACAGCTTCGTACTCGTCTGATTCCGACGCTGGGGGTCGCCAATCTCCAGGATCAGATGCTGAGAGTATAGAGTCGACTTCTGCGGCGACCTATACTAATCCTTCGATGACGCCCAGGGAAAAGGGAGTTTACGCCGTTGAAGATGAACGCGAGGAAGCTTTGCCATCAGGAAAACGCGGAACAACGCATCACTGTACTAGAGACATCTCTGAAACAAATGCAATCCATAATGGAGAACATGCACCAGATGATGCTAACTCAGCACGCAACTGCCATGGCTCAAGCATCGGTCCCGCCAACTCAGATACGTGTGGGGGTGGACTTACCACCATCCAACCCGAGCCAAGAGCCTGCTCTAGATCAAGAGTCAGCAGTCCCTCCGCTTCCTCACTCGAAGAATATATTACCCACCGTTGGAGTCATGATACAACCAACTCCGCACTACACCATAGTCCCGCCACCAACTGAAAATCTGATGCAGGCAGTACGGGAGTTGAAAGCCCAGTTTGACGCCTTGAAGCACAAAGATCAGCTCAAAAAACTGGGAATCAACCAGCCTTACCCAGCTATCTGGGAAGAGGTCCCTTTCCCTCCGAGGTACAAACCTCATACTATGGCTCTGTTCAAGGGAAAAATATCACCAAGTCAATACATGAACTATTTCAGTATGATGACGGTATTGCTACAAGGGAACGACGCCCTCCTCACTCGGGTGTTCAAAGGCTGCCTCTCAGGAGTAGCCTATCAGTGGTACCGTAGCTTGGCGGACAACTACATTACTTCCTTCGAGGACTTCAAAGCTTTATTCTTCACGCGATTCTACGAGGGAGGAATGGACATGTCTATGTCCTCTCTCATCGAAGTCAAACAGAGGGAAAAGGAGGACGTTCGCACCTTCGTCAAACGTTTTCGTCAGGCCACCTTACAGATGCCTCCAGGAGTTCCAGACTCTGCGTTAGTAAACATTTGCATAAAGAACCTCCTTCCCGTAGTCTCGGTATTTACAGGACCATATCAGTTTCATGATTGGCCCTCGTTCATCGTCTCGGCAGCGGCCGCCGAAGACAACAGACGCAAGGCGCGCGACAATGGCATTATGATCTCCGCCTATGACAGAGACAAAAGGTCATCTCCCAGCAGTGACCATCCTCGCAGCTCAAAGGGAAAAGAAGCTCTGGCAATCAATACGTCCAGACAAAAGACTGCGGCGACCACGCAGACGAGAACCGGGATTTCCAGGCCCGTCGAAGTCTACTCTTTTGACGACGACGATATCCCAAGTATATTCGAGTGTCTCGTCAAGAGTGGCAAGATCACCCTTCCGGAGCTAGGCGGCCCCAAGAAGTCGGCAGTACTGACGACCCCAAATGCTGCATCTTCCACAGATACGTACACCACCCAACAAAGGCGTATTACATACTGAAAAGGAAGATCCAGGGGTTAATCGATGCTAAGGCCATCACTCTGCACAACACCGAGAAGACGGTCACGGCCAACATGATCTCTCTGCGGTTTGGCAATCTGCCTTTCCAAAAGGTCTCGGACGGTGTCACACCCATTTCCCGGACCACGATGAACATCATCAATCTACCTCCAGCTAGGGGTCAAAATCATGACCTGGTACCCCTAACCACCCGGCAGGGCGAGATTATGTGGGTTCATCCGGATTTGGTGTCAGAGCTCGAGAAGGAGACTAAAGCTACTAAGGCTACGTCTAGAAAGAGCTCCAAATACAAACCATGCCATATGGTCGCAACTTCTTTGCCATCAGACGAAGACGAGATATTTGTTGCAACCCGTTCAGGTTCATGCAGACTTCATACACCAACCGTCTGAATATCTACATCCTACGGTTGCGTCCTGGCCTTTCAAAGTATGGGGTATGGATATCATTGGTCCTATTCACCCGTCTTCTTCCAGAGGTCACCGGTTCATACTGGCCATCACGGATTACTTCTCCAAATGGGCAAAGGCGATCCCTCTTACTGACGTAAAGGCATCTAATGTAATCAGCTTCGTCAAGCATCACATCATTTATCGCTTTAGGATTCCCCGAAGGATAATCCATGACAATATACCTCAGTTCATCAGCCAAGCATTTCATCGATTTTGCGATAAAAATCGGATACATAATATTGCCTCTATGGCATATTATCCAGTTGCTAATGGTTTGGCGGAAGCTTTCAACAAAACCATTATCAAACTCTTGAAGAAGTTCATCTCTTCAAACAAAAAAGATTGGGATGAGAAGCTGGGCGAATGTCTCTGGGCGTACCGCACAACGGTACGAACACCAACAGGTTGTACCACATTTTTACTGGTCTACGGGAGCGAAGCAGTTCTCCCCATTGAAATCCAGATCCCGTCACTCAGGATAGCCGTGACTAATGAGCTGACTCAAGAAAAGAATGACCTGTTAAGGCTTCAAGAGCTAGAGGGATTAGACGAGAAATGCCTCCAAGCTCAACAGCGCATCGCGCTATACCAAGCACGCATTTTCGGAGCTTTCAATCATAAAGTAAAGGAAAGAGTGTTCAAAGTCGGCGAGCTAGTTTTAGCCGTAAGAAGGCCGATGATTCTTACTCACAGGAGTAAAGGGAAATTTCAGCCTAAGTGGGAAGGCCCTTATGTGATCGAGACAACGTTCTCGAACAGCGCTTACAGGTTAGCCCAGCCTAATTGAGACCTGTTCATGGCTCCTATCAACGGTAAATTCCTGAAGAGGTACTATGCTTAAACCTCCTCTACTCAAGTGGAATATAGCGAGAATCTCAATCCTGATAAAACTACTTCCAAAACGAAACTAGTTAGGTCATAGTCTATCACATCCATACTACCTCTGATATCACTCTCGCCCAAACCTGTCATTTATATTCCGAAATGATGGGTCCACAAAGTCAGAAAAGATTTGCTTTATTTATTCCCGAAAAGAGCAGAATTACATCGGGGAAGCAAAAAGAAGAAAGGGTACATCATTGTGGGGGAGCGGTCAGATCGCGAATCAGCTTTGCCAGTGCAGCTACCCTCTCGTCCCTGGAAACCAAGGCATCAGCGCGGGCCTGTTCCAGCCGTGCCTCGGGATTGTTCATAAAGGACAGTTTGGCCCTTGCCCGAAGAGAGCCAGCTCGGGCAGCTTCTGCACGCTCCAGATCCCATCGTGCTGTGCTCAGTCGACCAGTCGCTACATCTAGACCTGCCAACGACTGAGAAGCCCACTCCTCTGCCTGAGCGAGTTTTTCCTTCAACTTGCGGGCCCTCGCTATATTCCCTTCATGCTCGGATTGGCACTTCGTCTGAAGAGCAAGAGCCTCCTCCACGACAGCTTTTCTTTTATCCATCTCCAGCTTATGTGCTTTGATGGAGTTATCTAGAATCTCCAGCTATTTGGTAAGCCACGCAGTCATGAAGTCGTATTTGGCCTGGACCTCAGCTTCAAAACTGTCCCGAGTCAGCTGCAAGTATTCGTTAATGGGTTGCTCCAACCCATTAACCATTGCCTCCAGGGCGTCAGCTACCCCAGAATCGCCAAACTCCCTGACCGCCCCAATCGAAAACTGGGAAGCCTTCTTCAGACGCTCAAAATCCAGATTCTTCGCCAACACCATTGATATCAGTATTTTCAAACTGGTGTAAAAGAGGCTGGTATACAGCTCAGTCAGCGCAACCAGATCTGGTTGAACGCCAGGAGTGGCCGCGATATTGGCGAGTTCCCCTCCAGGAATGATTGCAGACGAGGTGGACACAGCCGCCGTCTCGACGGGTAGTACGACCGAAGAAGGTGCGACAACGACGGTCGAAGTCATCGGCATACTCGCAAGAGGCGAGGTCACGATAACGGGTTCGTCCTCCTCTTGAGGTGACGAAACTACTCCGGGCGAGCTGGCCCCCGAAGGTATTTTCTCCTCGAAGTCGAACGCCTCCGTATCATCGCCAGGAGCCCGAGCAGAGCCAGAAGGCGCTTCAACGCTATACTCCCGTTGACACCATCCCCTGAGAAGAGGACAAGAAAATTGATATCAATATGATAGTAATCTTTCTAAGAGGAGACATAAAGATGACCTTTACCCGTAGCCAACGGTATATATGCCGCGTCTGTAGCCGATGTAGCTATATCACGCCTTAATGACGCGATACGAACTGTCACACATGGAGAAGGAGGTGGGCCAACCGACATTGCCAGGAGCTCTACCAAGCCTTCACCAAGACGTAGTCGAGGTTCGTCAGCTGGAATCTCGCTAGTCATGCTCACGGACGCGACAGGAGTTTCATCCGTTGCTGGTCTAGGGAAAGATTCTTCCATTTGCCTCGGCCACGCAGGCGATTTTATTCCACTACCGGAGGCAGCGGCAGCAACGGCAGCCTCAAGCGGGAGTTCTCCGGCAACACCAGCCGAAACTGAGGGTCCCTCTCCGAAAGGCAGGGAACCTCCAATCAAAGAGACATCCCCAACAGGAGAGACAGCAGGTTCCTCTCTAGGAGCCTCGATGCCAGAAATCCGGAGAGAACGAGCAACCGTCTTCTTCTTCCTCTTGCGAGGGGAATTCTGCTTCGAGGCAGGAGCCCTTCGTTTCTCGGAGACTGCCAAAGCCCCCGCAGGCGGAGGCACTTCACACCTCGGCACCGACACCAGGGGCTCATCCGGAGTGACGGACCCCTCACCCTCGTCGGACGAAACCGAGGGGACTTCGACTCTTCCCCCAGACTCGGGAGAAGGCACCCTAAAGCTTCCACGTATGTCAAAATCGCGATGGAAGGTGTTGATCGCCACGTAGAACTGGGCATACGAATGGAGGATGCGCAGCTCCGTGGAGAGTGTGACGACCGGCACGATAAAGATTGCTCCCGTGCAGCCCATGATAAAATACTGCCATCCTCTGGCTCCATCAATGAGTCCGACCCTGGACCTGAAGCTGGTGACGGCATTGCCCACGTGCAGCTGATCGTACCCAAACTGCCTGGCAAACTGACTGGGCAAGTAAGGCTCGAAGAAGCAATGATCTTCGCTTCTGTACAGCAAATGGGAGGGTCTAATGCAGACCAACCAATTAAAAGCTTCTGGAGAAAGATTGGTCTTCTCTCCACCTAAATCCTCAAGCCTAATCCCCGATTGATTGCGATGCACAGAGGGGACAGTGCAGAGGAGCTTCCAGCAATGACCGAGGCTCAGCACCAGCCGATAATCTAAGACTATGTTCACGTTCCAGAGGGAGTTCCTGTAGTTCAGCAAGAAACTACCCCCCGAACGACTGCCAGGGCCGGGAGACATCACCCGGGGGTTGTGGAGAATTAACCATCCCATCAAGTACAGGTATGGTAACTCTACCCGGGGAAAGCTATCACGCCGAGCTTCATCAACGAGCAGTCCGTTAGTCATGGCCCTCAGGCCAGCCTGTATACGACACACCATGGCAGGGAGCAAGCCCAGTCTTACCCCGAACACCAGACGAATGGCGGGCCACAGGATGTTCCGGTGAATGCGGTCCGCGGACGCAATGTCGGGCACCACTACTCGACGCAGACACAGGAAGAGAAAGCCCGCCAGCCGGGCTTCCTCAGACAAAGGCCTGCGACAGCGCCTTAAGTAACTATAGGCCTTGGTGCCTTCAGGGTACTTTCCTACCCCGTCATTGAGAATCTGATCTGGAGCTTTAGCCTCCTCCATAAGATCCTCGATGACCTGGGCACTGAGCAGGCCAAAACAGTTCACAGGCTCATTCTTGCCCCCCGAAACTTTCTCCGACTTGACGGCCCTGGCCCGGTGGAAGAAGAGGTAGGACATCCACTTAGTGGTGTGAGCCAAATCAGAAGGCTCATTATAAAAAGCAGTGCACGCGAAGTAGTGGCACATCAGCTCCTGATACACCTCCACAACTCGAGGGTCCGAGTCCTCCAACTCCCGGTTGGTGGGAACATACTCTTCATATGGGGTGTCCCCCATCGGCAGTCTCGAGATCACTACCATTTCGTGGAGGGCCTACCCCAACTCCCCCAGTGGAGTGGCGAAGGTCCCGGTGAGCGAAATGTATCGCTCCATTAGTGCCAGAAATAGGTTAGGGTTGGGAGGCAACCCAACACTCGTCGCACTCATAGTAGCATACAGTCCGATGACCTCCAGCTCTCTCCGAAAATATTTCAAGACCCAGTCAACTAGGCAAGTCCATCGGAGGTTTGTTGGGGTAATCCACCCATTGCACCGAGGATTCTCCTTAGGGTATACCCCCCTCGCACCATGAAGTCGTTGCAGAAAGTCGGCAATTGGACCGGCTGGATCACTGAACTGTCTTCACTCGGGACGCTGCCCGGGCACAGTCCCCTGAACAACGTCACGACGCCAGAGGGACGGCTGGCAAACGACCCCTGGTCAGCTCCTTTCAGATAAAAGATCTTCCCCGACTTGACGTGAAGATCGGGAGTCAGCGTCCACGACATCCTCCTGGAATGTGTGGCATGGAAGAAAGCCGAGATGGGATAATCTCTCGGCATCGTGGGCAGATACAAGACCACACTCTCGGCGGGAAAAACCCAGGGTTCTCTCTTGGGCTTCGTCTGGGACTGTTTGTCAATCATGTCCCCAAAGAGAAAGGCCTGCTTGATGTACGGGTCCCCGTCTATGTACGTCAGGGGCTCTCCCTTAATCATGTTCAGCAATGTCCGCTCGCCCTGAGCCGATATCAAGATCCCTCGTCCTTCGGGATACTGGGGTCCGGAGATAGGAAATGTCACGTGCGACAGATCCTCCAGATAGTTCGAGTGCAGCATCCCAGCAGCGGAACCCATCACCTCGGCCAGTGGAGACTCATGCAAGTTAACTACGAAAGTGCAAGAAAAATACATCATTACAAATCTTGCAACATAAAGACCAAGAGACGACAGTCTGTGCTTTACGTCAATACTATACAAAATTTGGTCATTTTATGCCGAAAGTCACATCCAGAAGCGTAATTGGCGGTATACAGTCCGTGCTTTACGACAGACTGCCAAAATTCTAGTTATTATGCTGGAGGTCCCATCCACAAGCGTAAAACTAAAACTTTATATAGTATACACCAAGTTTTCGGCAGTCAGAGCTTTTACGCTCAAAACTGCAAAAACATGGAGTTTTTACGCTGGCACATTAGAAATGTGGGCGTAAAAGATGAAAATGTCTCCGTGCGTCATCTTCCTCAAAGAGGCTATCAGCACAGAAGACGACCTAGCACGGTCACGTTCAACGTGTGCGAAGGATTTTTCGTCGTTCTTTGTCATCCCAAAGGCTATACCTCTAAGGCCGGGTGCGCTACTCGTCGGCAGGATGCTTTGCTCAGAAGGAAGTTCACCTTGCCCGACCGAAGACTCTCTCGCCGGGGCAGAAGAACGAGAAGAAGAGCCTGTGCTCTTTTCCTTAGCGAAGGGGGTTTATTTCGGCGCCATTTCTGAAAACTCGGAGTGCTCGGAGAAAGAACGAGGGGAAAAACTCAAACGATCGAAGGCTCTCTTTCGCAGAAGACGGATAAAAAGTTTTTTTTCTCTCAAAGGTTTGTGATATATATAGAGTTCGGGCTGACTTCTCGAACCCTCGGACGGGCTTCTCGAAACCCCAACCAAATCTCACAAATTAAATATTTGGTTATGATTGGGTACTACGTCAGCCCACTACTCTCAAAAGACGGACAGTCAGCAAATTCGAAAAGTTTTTTCGTGCAAAAGCAGGTCAGCGGTTCCTATGCTAAGGAGCTTTCTACGCTCGACAGCAACAGATCTACGATTTTACGCTCGCAAGCTATAAGTCTATGATTTTATGCCCGGATGCCTTTGTGCTCGGTAGCTTTTATGCTCAAGAGGCTACAAACCTACGACTTTACGCTTAGCAGATACCAAATCAATGATCTCACGCTCGGTAGCGTTTAGTTTACGCTCGGAGGCAATAGATCCGCAACCTTTATGCTCGAAAGATTTCTTTTATTCACAGGCTACAAATCTACAGTTCTACGCTAAGGAGCTTTCTACGCTCGACAGCAACAGATCTACGGTTTTACTCTCGCAAGCTATCAGTCTATGGTTTTATGCCCAGATGCCTTTGTGCTCAGTAGCTTTTACGCTCGAGAGGCTACAAACCTACGACTTCACGCTCAGCAGCTACGAATCTACGATCTCACGCTCGGTGGCTTTCTACGCTCAATAGACTACGAACTCAGGATTTTCAGCTCATCTACACTACGGATCTCTGACTTTCCGCATGTCCAAACAGTTCTCAAGACGGTCGATTACAGGAGTTCACACAGAAGATACTCCTTCTTGACCTCAAAATATCCTAAGTACTCAAAGTATACAGAGTTCAAACATTGAGAAAATACTCTTCTCGGGTCAATTGGAGATTCATCCAGGCTCCAGTCTGAATATCTCGTCTATCAAAATGGCAAACTCAGCTCGACAGCCATTCCTCGACCCTGTTCCAAGGGATTTTTTGAGAGGTCATTCTTGAAGACGAAGTCTGAACAAAAATTCTATTCATCAGAAGTAAAAACTCTACGCGGTTCCTCAGTCTTAGCAGCAGAACAGTTCTTCTAAATATTTAAAATGCTCAACAGCGTTCTATGGACTATTCGCTATGCATAAAGGACAGGACCTAGCACTCTTTCTATACAGAGTCGGTGTAAAGAATCAGACGTGTCGAAGCTACACATATTCAGACTTCACAGTAACGTATGGCAAAACGATCATATGCGGAGAAGAAAGACAATCTTATTAAAATCAAAATCATGATTACATATGAGGGAAATCCTGTCTACAAGGGGTTTTTTCTTCATTTTTCATGGTTACATCTGAGGGAAACTCCGTCGACAAAGGGGCTCCCTCATCATCGTCGAAAGACCGCACCGAGGAGCTGTTTTGACGGGTTCTCACATTGGTGACGGTCTTCCTCTTCCTCGAAGAAGATGATCGGTGGCAAGAGGATACAAAACTGGGCATATGACCCATCCTCCAACAGAAGAAAAGCAGGGTAATTCTGCTTTCCTATAGACCACCGCCACTCTAGCCGGTCTGTCTGCCTCTCGTCACCAGAGGTAACTGGAGAGGGCGCCACTTGCAAGCAGCGTGGTGAAATACGATTTTCCGTCTCTCCCGAAGAACCACCATATAAAGTTGTTGATTATCCCGAGCAAGGGAGGCTAAGATATCCTTCCATGATCCATCGTTGCAGTGGACACTTGCTCGAAGATGCCGTCTTTTTTGGCTCCTTACACGCTGGAAGAACATGATCTCCTTCTTCCTCAGATCGACCCGACGAACTCCAGCGATCATCTCTGCGTGGTGATGGAAATGTGGGGAGAACAGGTTAACTCCCCCAGCCTTTTTATAGGCAAAAGAGGTCACACCGGTCCCCAATAAATCCGCCATAAAGTCAGCATCGACCGTTTCAACGTCCCATTTAGAAACGTTTCGAGTTACGAGGATCAGTTCATGCTTCATTCAAAGCGTTCCAAATTCCGAGGAATTTGAAAGCTTTGAAGAGGGTCTTGTAGAAGCATAAAAAAATACGCCGGATGGCTATACGCAGCATATTGGTGCAGAGCAGCGTAAGCAGAGGCCTTCAAAGCCACCAAGCGTGCAACAGAGCTTTTTCCGCTAAACCCAGCATGAAATATTAAAAGCTCAAAAGGCCATCCGCGTAAGGCAGTATGTCCAAGCTACTTCAGCGTAAACGGGGTGCTTCATCGCCTCCAGGGCGTAAAACTCATCCTCTTTCAGACGCAGCATTGAGGTGTACAAGAGACGCTTCGTATTCTTTGAAGTGAACCTGTCAGAACCTGCAATGAAGATCCTGCAATGAACCTGACGTCTGGACTTCTGACAAAGGGATACGGCTCGACTACCCAGACGACGGCTATAATGATGGCACAGCACTACGACCCAGGCTGTCATTTACCGCCATCCCCTTTGCGTAAACTGCTTTTACAAAGCATGAAGGGATACGCTGCCCTATTTTATACATGCAGACACGAGCTGTTTACGTTCTGCAGTAGACAAACTGCCTGCCACATCAAAAGCTGCACTCCGTACGGGGTTCGAGGCACGTCTCTGCGTCCAATGCACAGAGCGATGACAGTTGCTCGAGGCACGTCTCTACGTCTAATGCACAGAGCGGTGACAGTTTCTCAAGGCACGTCTCTACGATTGACGCGCAGAAGGGGTTGCAGACCTTCAAAAATACGCCTCCACATTTAATACGCAGGATGGTGGCAAATCTCGATATTTAATACAAGAGATTTGATTATATCTTTAAAAGTCGTAATTCCGGCTAAAACGTCCACATCAGCACTCTGACACGGTACGCAGCGGCTTCTACGCCCATCCAGCTCCTGTGCTTACTCGGCCTCTATGACCGCTCGGCTTCAACGCCTATTCGGCTTCTACGCCTGCTCGGCCTCTATGACCACTCGGCTTCTACGCTTGCTCGGCCTCTATGACCACTCGGCTTCTACGCCTATTCGGCTTCTACGCCGATTCGGCTTCTATGCCTGTTTGATAACTATTTGGCTTCTATGCCATGGTGACAGACATTTGGCTTCTATGCCAACCTCTTCTACATAATGGATATCTACCTACGTGGCTTCTACGCCGTGATCTTCGTAGCGATTATACGCATTTTGTCCCCTAGTTGGACCCGCGTCACACGCTCATTCAAAGGATCATCTATACGCAGGTATTGGTTATTTTAACCGTTGTGTAAAAAGGTGTTGTACTTTCTACTCCTCGGTTTCTACACCGACGGAGTGGTCACTGTCACTAAAACTCTATAAATAGAGACCTCTATCAATGAGGAACAAAGGTGGACAAATTGGAAGGTCAGAAAATTGGTCAAGAAACCAATATCAGATCCAAGGTCAAAAGAGAGAGAAAGAGAGAGATTGAGAGAGAGAGAGAGAGAGAGAGAGAAGAATCCGGAGCTCAGGCAAAGAGTAGGGATCGACGACTTTGGCATCGTGCATCCACCCTCTTCTGCAACCTTCGAAGCTGCTTCCTGTCTTCTACGGCACTTCTTCAACATCGTGTAGTCCAAGGGCTAAAGTGATCGACTGCAGATCAGACACCTATAGCAATCATCTACCCAGATTAAATAAATTGTACTCCCATATCCTCGTATAGGATCAAATTGTACAAGTTTGTTTGTAAACCAAAGAAGGCGGGTCTCGTATAAACCCTATCCTGAATACATTTTCATTCTTTCGTTTAATACCACAAACAAGCGTAGCCCTCAAAGCCTGTCCCTCTAGGTGGTGCATCGGGATAGTCTGAGAAGTCTGGCCCTCGTGCTGCTGCGTCGGGTCATCAGGAGAAGTCTGGTGCCAATGTATCTGCGGGGCTTGTGGGATCACCGGGGCCTGGGGTAGTGGCTGATGTCTGGGTGGTCCTTGGGATGTCTCCTCCCTCGGTACGGTGGCGGATGACACTATGGCACCGTATGCCTCGCATCAACTACGCAAGTTCATCTCACTGCAAGAGGTAGAACTTCATTAAAAGAGTACGAAAACAAGCAAATATTTAAAAATACGAAGGAGGTTCAAGGACGTAATCAAGGTGGATGAGATCTAGTCATTTCTATCCTACTGCAGGCTTGCTGGGCATGTTACCATACCACAAGAGATAAATATAGATACCTGCATGGGCCACCACTAAAACCATGTCACGCCACAGTCCCAAAATATACGGGACCTGGCCATGTGGCAATGTCCAGCTAATACGACTCCGTGGGATTACCCAATTTAATGGACCCAATGAAGCATACTACGTTGTCCTAAAATACTAACAAGTCTAATATACTAACATACATCAGGTGATGTCTAATCTCATCCATAAATATAAATAAAGAGTACTAAAATAAATACTAGAAAATAAGTACGGAGTCTGAAATGTCATAGTACAATCCAGATATGTCTGATGGAAACAAACCCACTACAATGATGAAATAAGAGTACTGAAAGACAGATAAGATAGTTCGACTAGAGCATCGGCTAAGTAGATAAGGATGCTCCAGCCTTAGAAGAAAGGCCTACCAGTGATCAAGGGAACTCTGATGGTAGAACCTAAAGCTCCTCCTCGGACGCGTACCTCGTCTCCTGCCCGGGCCCGTACACAGTAGGATAGTAAGTCTCGTCCAAATCTGGAAGGGAACCAGGTCCTTAGAGGGACGTAACAAGATACAAAAATGCATGCCATATATAAATACTGAATAAAATAAAAGGGGTGTGCTAACCATCTAAGTGAATGCAATGTGAGGACAACCTTGGTACGTATGGTTAGGTGTAGGCATAACGTCCATACTACGAAGAGCGTGGTATCTGTACGTGTAACGTCCATCATTCTGAAGAATGAGATATCTGCAAATATATACGTTTGTATCGCTCCGAAGAATGCGGTATCTGAATAAAGGAAGTCATTGGATCTGTGGCTCCTCTGGATACTACAGATTTTAATGTGTGTATCCCATACGCCTACCAGTTGTCCTCCCCACCCAATGCAGATATACAAGTCGAATACACGACGTGCATACCACGTAACTATATGCCAAGTCTTAATTAATTAGATAACCCTGATTACGCACTAAATCGTGATGCATGTCACACGCACCGATAGCTAGTCCGGTATACGAACCAGTATCCCAACATGAGTTTGTCATCGTGATGCGTGTAAAAGTATCAGGGTTTAGGAAGATATCAGAATATTCTCACAATGGTAGGTGAGTCTGCTAGTGACTAAGTCAATTATACTACACATCGACGCATTCGTCGACTGCACCCGAGTCATTCTCGGACGCGCACAGTTATATGTAATATTGCAACAAGATATCATACAACAGTTTATAATTTAAATTAAACAGTAAATCAGGCAAGGTATATTTGCCTGGGTCCTCAAGCTGCGAGTACCAAAATCTTGCTCCCGAAATCTCTCCTGAATGGTCCAGCGACCCTATACATATAATATAATATAACATAACATAACATAATATAATATAATATAATATAATATAATATAATATAATATAATCATCAGTCTTTATAATAGTACGCACAGGAACACAACTACGCTGCACTTAGGAACTAATGTAGGGGGTCACAACTGGTCAACTAGCAGGGTCGCATGTGCACGCAACTAAGACGTACACGTGTCATATCCTCAATTATCGTGCACAGCAAGACAACAAATTATCAAAATATATTACGAAACCAAATAACGTATAACACAAAAAATACAAGTCCTAGCTAACATGTTAGTGTGCACAAGGCCAGTTTGTCTAAACCCTAGCTCAACACAAGTATTCACATTAAATAACCATATTTTTATGAGGTAATCACTAAAACTAATTTTATTCCAACACATGTACACCTATACACAATACACAAGGGTTCACAACTACACATATAGAAAGGAAGGTTAAATGTATACCTAGCCTTGATCGTGTCCGGGGGGGGTGTCCGTGGCTCGTCGGCGGCCTGCCTCCGGCGAGGGAGTGCGGTTCTTCGGCGAGCATAGAACGCAGCAGCAGCAACCCTGGCAGCAGTTGTGGCAAAGACAACATCTTGCAGCGGCAGCGGCAACGTTTGGGTTGGCGGTGGCGGGTCACTGACGGTGGGGGGATTGCCGTGGGAGGATGGCGGCTAGGGTGGTGGTGGTCTCCGACGAAGGTCTGGCCGCGGAGATGGATGGGTGCGGGTGATGGTGATGATGGCATTGGTGATGGTGATGGTGATATTGGTGACGGGGACGACGGTGCTAAGGTGGTGGCGGTGGTTACTGATGGTGGTGGAGACGGTGAGGTGGGGATGACGGTGGTGGAGATGGCCGGGGTCAAGGTGGTTGGCTGTGATGGCGATAAACGGAGAGGGAGCTGTGGGTAATGCTGGTGATGGTGTTGTTGATGTTGGTGTTGACGATGATGTCGGTGGTGATGGTGACGACGGTGGCAGTGGAGATGGTGATGATGGTGGCGGAGGAGATGGCGGTGACGGTGGCCGTGGAGATGGTGATGAGGGTGGCCGTGGATGGTGACTGGGAAGGAGGGGAGTCGGGTTTAGGGTGGTGCGGGTTGGTGATGGTGATGATGCTGAGGTGAAGGGAGGAGGCGGAGACGGCCAGTGGGGGTGTTGTGGCGGCGGGTTGATGTCGAAGGGGGGGATAGGCGGAGGAGAAAGGTCATGGCCGAGGCGGCGTCTGTGTTGGAGGTGGTCGGGTGAGGGGGAGGTGACCGGGTGAAGGGTGGTGGCCGGGTTGATGAGGAAGGGATGAAGTAGGTTTAGGGTTTTGTCAGGGATGGTGGTGTGGGTTTTTGGAGAAAGAGTGTAGGTTTATATGTAAGAGAGAAAGAGATGGGGGCTCTCCTTGGGATTAGGGCCGGTTGTGGGTATTTTTTTAGGGTTGAGGGAAGCCTTCACATGATGAATAAGTGGCTAGGATGATGGGGATTTGAAATGGAGGGTGGAGAAGTAAGGGGATAAAGTTGTATGAAGTACAACAAATGGGGGAGAAATTTTGGGTGGACCGGTCAAAGAGGAGGGAAGGGTTTCTTCATATGTTGGGTCCAATGAGGGGTGGACACCTCATTGTACTTTTGCATAAAAGTCCCTTAACAATTGAGAAATTGCACAATTAATAGAATTTGGGATTGGATGAGGCAAAATACCATGTTTGGTGTGATATAGTGGGCTAAAATGGTGTGTGATGTTTAGTATGAACCTTGAGGGTATGAGTGAGGGTTTGGGTTAGAGTTGGGTCTAGTTTTGGGTAAGGTTGGGTCCTTACACCAATTTAATTAAAATTAGTGTAATAGGTGCTCTTTAATTAATTGGAAATATATAGGGCTAAAATTGGGTGGGACACAAGTATCATGGATGTAGTAGGCTCAGAATAGAATATTGTCATAAATTGGGTTGCACAAAATGGGTTGAGGTTGTGTCTCCAATTTTGATTGGAACGGACAAAGATGCAAAGTTAGATTTATTTGGATTTAAAAATGGACGTTTGTAACGAATATTGTGCGACTAAAATGAAGTACAAAAGAGGGTATTTATGAGTCACAAAAGGGTCAGAATGGAAGGTTGGCACGTCTAGAAAAAGTGTGTAAAATTTGTTTGAAGGCAAATGCTAGTGTAGCGCTCCAAATATCGAAGCAACGGTAAGGTGTACTAAGTGATACAAATATTGCATAATTAATCTAAAATACTGTGTTCTAATTCTAATTAGCTTCAAACTAACCCTGGTCTCTCTATCTAAGCTAAGTAGACCTAAAATTTGGTCGAGGGGGTTTACAGTCCAGAGCATTGTAGTTTCACAAATTGTGAGGAGAGCATCCAAACGCTCTTAAAAATGACGTTTTTAAAGACATTTTTGAGCAAATTGTGTATTACTAATTTCTCCACCGGTTTAAATAACGATTAACAATTAACAAAGCGGATATATTAATCTATCGTATCAGAAACGTCCATTTTAAGGATATTTATGAGAGAAACGTCCATTTTAAGGACGTTTATGAGCAGAATAATTTTGATACGCCCAAAATCTACCGGTAGGAAAAATAACGGCTATATTATGATATTTTACAATGGTTATAATTTTTAACAATGGTTAGAAAATTTTTGTTATCTATATATACACATACACATTCATTCAAACTCATAAACTTGTTCGTCTAAGCTACACCTTATAAAAACTAGAAGCTGTATACCATCATTTTACAGTGAAGTTGCTACAGCTGAAGTTCCAACCACAACAACATTATTATTCTTTCAACAATTCATAGTGAAGCTATTTATTCTAATACCCAAAGTTTTAGTTATGGATCAAATTATAACACTAATTTGCTATCATGGAGGTACACTGAATGGATTATCTTATGAAGGAGGTACAACTTCTCTTATATCTGCGTATCAGAATATCACATTATATAATTTATAAAATATTATTGTAGAATATTTTTCTATTGCCCTATGAATTCATAATAAGGTGGATTTATATAGATCATTTTATGATAATAGATAGTGAAGAAGCATAAAAATTTGTTGTTCAAAATAATTTAGGTGCATCTTGTGTAAATATTTATATTAATGTAGTATTACCAAATATTGACACAAATAATATTTATAGTAGTCAACCTTTTGATAATAGCCAAGTTTTTCATGTTGGTCCTATTTCATCAAACCAAATAGATTTAGTTGAAGAAAACATTGACGATAAAAATAATGATAACTTAGTTGAAGATTTATATTATTATTTACCTAGTAATGATGATAATTTAGATGTTAGCACCCCCGAATTATCTGATGGACAAGAGTTTTCTTATTCATCTTATGTATTTAGAAATTTTATTAGTGATTTATCAATTCTTCATCATTTTAGCTGTAGAGCTAAATGGAACAATTCTACAAGAATTGTATATATTTGTAACTCTCTAGATTGTTCTTGGAGAGTATATGCTAAGATATTTGCTAACAGCGGAAGGTTTGTGATTACTACATTCGAACCTCGACATTCATGTACAGGTGGATTAACAAGTGGATGCCATCTACAAGCTACTGCTACATGGAATAGAGATAAAATAATTGGTTAAATTAGAGAAAACAATTTTTACAAGAAAATGGGACTTTTCAACATTTATAGAAAGGTCGACAAAGACATGATATATCGACGTTTTGAGAAAAACATTGAAAAATACCTGTGTTTGATTATAAACATCAAAAAATTTACCCACATTTTATCAAAAATGTTGAATATTTGGAAATTTCTTGACGTTTTTTGTCGTTTGTGGTTAAGTCGGCTTACACATTTTTTTCCTTGGCATCTTTGAGATAAACGTTGGTGCTTTCTAAAATTTTGTTCTGAAAATAGTTTTCTGAAAGTAAGTTATAAAGTTATTTTCTGAGTATAAATTTTTTGGCTTTGTGTTTGGTTATTTTCATCTGGAAAGTTATTTATAAAATTAAAAATTTAAGATTCTATTTGTTAAAATATTTTTAGAAAGTAAATTTTTTAAGTGTGGACTATGTCCACACTATTCTGTGTCCAACTGTGTCCCTCCCAAATCGTGTCCTCACAAACTCTCACAGTCCACCATATCCAGTCCAATCTATCGTGTCCGGTCAACCATCGAATGTGTCAACCTCGACGCAGATGGGAGAAAGGAGAGGAAGTTGGAGGGCTCGTCGAGGAACGTCGGTCGTGGTCCAGGGAGGGTGGAGTTCCCTCCGATCGTGGTCGTCGAGTTGAGAAAACCCTAACCCTTATCTTTGTGTCCTCCGGTCGTCGAGAAAATCCTAACGCCGGTCGTGGTCGAGGGAGGGTCAACGCGGTTTGCCGGTCGTGGTCGAGGGAGGGTGGATTCCCAATGGTCGTCGAGTCGAGAAAACGCTAACCCTTATCTTCGTGTCCTCGAGTCGTTCATGTCGTCGTCGTTGGCCGGTCATGGTCGTCGAGTCGGTCGGTCGTTCATTTGTGTCGTGGTCGTCGAGTCGGTCGGCCAATCGTCGAGTTGAGGAAGGGTCGACACGGTCCGGCGGTCGTGGTCGTCGAGTCATTTGTGTCATCATCGTCGTCGTGTTCTCGAGTCGTTTGTGTCGTCTCGTAGAGATCGTCATGTAGTCGTATCCTCGAGGTTGACCTTCGTCGAGGTTGAGTCCGACATGTTCCGAGTCAAGGGAGAGGAAGAACCGGTCCCCAATTTTTCCCTGGAGGAGAGAGGGAGAGTTTGGAGGGGTTGGTCTTGGGGGGTGGGCCCGCAAACAGTGCAAAACACAAAAACCAAGTTTCAGAAACCATGTTTTTTTTTTCTCCTAAAAAAAGAAGTTTAAACTTCAATTTTTGAGAGATTTTCCAAAAACCAATTTTCTAAGCGGAGGCAGCCTAACAAAATTTGGTCGGTTTTTGAGTTTAAACTCAAAAATCTGCTTTATAACTTATAACCAAATAAGCCCTCAACATTTGTTGTTAAAATCTCTCTCTTAAATATTGGCTTGTGATAAAGGCACTACAAAAAATACTTGGGGCTAACCCATTAATGAATAAACTTTACTCATACTAGCCCAAATGTTACTCATACTAGCCCAACCTCACCCCCAAACCCCCACCACCGTCAGCACTTGGCCAGAGCCCTCCTCATCCACTCTTCCATTTGAAGACCTAAAATTTTACAATCTCTATCTCCTCAAATTCCAACCATTAATCGATGGCTCCTAAACTCTCAAAAAAATTAAGGTACAATTCTTCCTCCTCCTTCTCAATTTTTTTTATTTTTTATTGTATTTCAAAAAAATTTGAATTTTTTTCTTTCCAATCTTCGTTAGAGGCTTAAAATTATAGTGAAATAAGCTAAAATAGGTTTTTGATGTAGTTTTGACGTATTTCTGGAGTCTCGAACCCTATTTTAGGGTATGCAAGTTCGAATATCCTTGAGCGTTCGGGACAAAAAATATGTCAGATTGTAGACATTTCTACAGTCCTATATACATTGTGGACTGTTAAAATATCTACAGTCCTTTATGTATAGAGGACTGTAGAAATTTTAACAGTCCTAAATACATATAGGACTATTGAAATTTTATAGTCCTGATTGTTCAATTATTTTTGGACTGTTATAATATATATCTTCTTTGTTTTATAGTCACGACCCTCGGAAGGGCATTGAGGATGAAGGTATCATAAGAAGATGCCACACTGCGTCGATGTATAAAGAACGCAATATTGAGCGTGGTATTGAGACAGCCCTCACTATCGTCGACCCCGAGGCACCCCGTCAATTTAGGAAACATCGACTGAAGAAGAATGTAACTCGTTCGAAGAGATGTGCTTCTAGTACTTATGGTTCTTCTTCCTCCTCCGATGAAGACATACCAACCGCCAAAAATTAGCCAATTTATGGTTCAAGACCTTCTCAACATGCAGATAGTCCAGTCGAGACTCGTCCACCAACCCTTGAAAATAGGCCTATTGATGGTTCAGGACCTTCTCAGCAGCCAGATAGTCCAGTCGAGACTCGTCCAAATGGTTGCTCTATGTTGCCGTCGATCGAGAACCATATTGCATACCAAATATGGAACAATCCGGTAAGTACATTACATTATGATAATTTTATATATAGTTCTAAGTTCTATATATATTCATCCAATTATTTATAGATAACTATATTTTATATATAGTTCTAAGTTCATCCAAAGCGGATAATAGCGATAAGGTGGCCCGTGGATATATACAGTTCATCTTAGGGGCTGTCGGCATTCCGGATAAGTTTGAAATATTGATACATGCTAAATATCTCTTGAATTTTGACAACATAGACACGGTGGGAGAAATATCTTAGGGAGATGTCGAGCACCTTCCTAGAATGTGCAGATGGAAGCCAACTAAGGAAGATGCCAAACGTCCGCACACATTGGCCGCCCTACGGAATGCACTTGAAGATAGGACGATATAAGAGGTGAATTGAGACCCCTTTTTTTTGGTAATAATTTACTAAATTACGTTATGCTCAATTTTATGCATTGCAGATAGTTTGGAATCCATCTCGTAATTTATGACAGAGTAGTCATTGTCACGACCCGTACCGGATATTCGGGCACGAGTACGTGGGTACGTCCAACCTACGTCACAGAATCGGCGATAGAACGCTGTTTGGGTAATTTCTAACTATCTAACATCTCAACAATATAATATGGTACCTGTCAATCATCTCAACTCCAAACGGAGGAGCAATATGGTATCTCACAAATATAACTAAACTCAATCACAAAACAATCTAAGGAAGATAAAGCACAAATAAATTAGTGAAGAAAAGAACAAGATACAATCCATAAGTCTGAAATAATACATAAACTATGAATCTCAACAAATAGTCTAATACAAGGCCAACACAAATATAAACTAAACATCCTCGGGCTCTGCAACTAAGTCCTCCTGGTCTATAGGAGTATCCTCTAAAGGTACACCGTCCTGCGGCCCGTAGAATGTTGGATACTGCTCTATAAGCCAATCATTTGGAAAAATATATCCAGTCAGGATTGGAGCGAAGTACATACCTCTGAAAGCAGTTTCAATAACATAATCGAGCATATAAAACAGATAATAGAACTAAAATAAAATATCACTAAACATATGAATGAATGAATAAGAGAATACAGGTAATGTACGAGAATATAGAACAACAATATGAATATCTGCAATATGAGAAAATAAACTGAAATCTAACTATGTGCCTCAGAATACAAGTTCATTATGTGATCGGTTTAGGTTGAACATGATCAATAAGGTAAGACGATTACAAGTGTGGTATATAATCGATATGTACACGATGAACAATGGGGCTTTGATCACATAATCAACTTCTACTCTCCCATTCCCAACTAATACCAATAGATCCAATCACCACACGCTACGAACACAAATATGACCACTGAACACGAGCAATGGGTGTACACGAATATAATCATACTGAACACGAGCATTGTGTACAAGAATAAGCACACTGGATACGAGCAGTGTGTGAACACGAAATATAAATCAATATCCAATGTACACGATGAAATACATGTACAGGAGTACCCGCTGAACACGGTAGGGGATAACATCTCCTGACGGGATCCATGTAGTACAAGTCTGTAAAATTACTGTGTCAGAATTAAGTATACAATTCTAGATCATGAATATATACACTATTATGAATTAAAAACTAATAGAGAAATGTACTCGCCTGAAGTCCTGAGTAAGGTGTGTCTCTCGATGCCCAAGCTGGTGTCACACAGACCTATATATGGTATGTTACATTAATACAAGGTTCAGAAATGAATATAAGTTAAACTGATACAATTCTAAGTCATAAAGCCATTTTTAAGTCAAACCGACTATTTATAGGTTGTAAGTGTCCAACACTAGGATACTAGGTCAATACGCTATGAGACTAAGCTACACTAGTTAATCTAAGATACTATGAGACACACAAAATTCCGTATCCCAGGAAACACAAGTTTTAATATATGAAAATAGTCATTTATATATATATACAAGTCAATAGTTATAGTATCTTAACTAATTAATAAAATTAGGATACCTTGGCCTTGCATCAATGCGTATCACACTACCTACACACCAATCTCGATACTCAAACCCAATACCTTGGTACCGACCCATTACCTTGACATTACCTTGATATTCCAAGGTAATTCAAAACCCCATGAATATAGCTAATATATATATAACCCTCAATATACTAACTATATCAATATAACTAAACTATATGCTAAACTAATAGTTAACATTGAACACTAACTCATCTAACTAAACCACTAACTAAACACTAAGAACTAACTAACTACTAAATATATTATATATATCAATACAATACAATACCTACTAACTACTAACATATGATACCACATATCTACATATATACTTATAAACATATAGCTAAACTATATACTAATCTTTCTAACTATTAAAACTATTAACTACTAATACACCTAAATAACTAACTACCCACTGACTGAAACTGCAATGCTGAATATCTAACCCAACTAAGACATCTAAATTCAATACCTTGTTGAGCTACTGAACTGATACCTGTCTGATACTGTGCTCTGTGTGGAGTTGCCTTCAGTTGCTCATGTGCACTGCATCCCTGCCGCTGATGCAGACCTGCTGAACATGATGTGTCTTGAGGCTGCACTGACTTCAGTTGTTGGCTTGCTACTGTAGTGGCTCGAGCCCCTTGCTGCCACTATATATCCTGGCTTTGATGCAACTGCAATTGCTTGCTGCCTAGCCTTTGTACTGCAGTGCTTCTCAGCTGACCCGATCTCTTGCTGTGCATGAGCTGATTGGCTTTGCTGCTACCCTTTGCTATCTTGTTGATGATACTGTATTGTTTACTGCTGATACTGCAGTGTAGAATACAGTGGTGCCTGTGCTGATACTGCACAGTTGGTACCTTGTTCTTCATGTGCAGTACCTGTTAGCTGAAACATCAGCTGAACTCCCTGCTTTGCTGCTGAACTGCACACTAAAACTGTGCTGCTGACATTCCCCTTGCTGCTCATCTCTCACACACACACTCACGAACACACAACAAGCCACACACACATATATATATATATATATATATATATATATATATATATATATATATATATATATATATATATACACACACACACACACACACATATATATATATATACACGTATACATATAGTATCACATACATATATACATAGATAATATATACACTTATATATATATATATAAACACTCATACATATATACATATAGATATATCAATACATATAGATACACTTATACACTATTATATATATATACACATATAGCTATATATATACTCACCTATTCAATATCATATAATACATACTCATATATATATATATATATATATATATATATATATACACACACACACACACACACAAGCACACTAAAACTGTGCTGCTGACGTGAAGGCCGCGACTATGGGTCAGGGCAACCCCAGACAACTCTCATGAATATAGAAAAGTGCGCATGGCTAATCAAAAGCGTCGTCCCGATAGACCCAAGAACCTCTAGCATACTATGTGTGTTATTCTCTGAATCTGGTTCAAGAAGTCTGATTCAAGGCATAGTCCATCAAACACTTCTTCAGACAAAGATAATAGTCACTACGTGAGATTCAAGGCTATAGTCCATCTCATCTATGCATAGTATATACTTGCCCAGAAATTCTCTATTCGCATTCCTTTGTTATCTATGTTTTTCGAGCTTGGTTTTTTTTTTTTTTTTGGGGGGGGGGGAGGGGGATTGTTGGCTGTGTTACTCACACATAGCTAGCAAAACCAACTTTCTAAAGACATGCTCTTGATCCATTATCTCCTCAACCTATTCTTTCGGCTGAACCATTCCCAGCCACTTGTTTTTTCATGTTGGCTCCTTCATGGGGGGGGTGACTCATGAATTTGTTGCACAAGTTTAGCTTTTAGTTGAGGTTGGTAACCTATTTATACCATCCTTCTCTCAATTGATTAGTTAAAGAGATAGGAAAAATCATTCAAAAAGTTCACTCTTCCTTTGATCCTACAATCAAAAGCAAATCTATGTTTCATCTTCATTCTCTTTGTGTTTCGTTCTGGGCAAGGCTAAGCTCGGGTCGCATCTCTCGAAATTGTGTGCGACAACGAGAAGCCAGTAGTACCGGGGATTTTACCACTAGGAGCATCTGAAAACAGTCTGCACATAGACCTCGGATCAACTCTTAGAACAGTGCGTTCAGCACGACTTTCCTATAGGCCGGTAACTCTGAACTCTTTTTTATTTTTGATTGCTGATTTGCTGAAAGACAAAATAGAAGGTTTAATTATTGCTAACAAGAAGAGCGGAGGCTGTCGAGCTAGTTGGTGGAGCTCGACGATGACGACTGCTTCGATAACTCGACCGAAGCGATGTCGTCATTAAGAGACGCCAACAGCACCGGGCGGGGAGGGCCGAGAGAGGAAACTCACAGAGAAGAGAGTCTGTCTCTCTCTCTCTCTCTCTCTCTTCACTTGCGGTGGATGTGTGCCAATTTTTTGATGCAGATTATTGTGTGTGTGGTGGGGCAGGGGACAGCGACTCCCATGTCACAGATTCTCCATCTGCAGACCACTTGCAGCTCCAACCAAACAGTCGAACTGGGTGCAGTTTCACTGGCATTTGCGCAGCCCACCTACCTCTATCCAAATACCCCCTTAAGCAATCATTGTGTGAGTAAACTTGGATGTAATCTTATATTCTAAAATAAAAAGGTCATTAATTACATTTACATTACATGCCAATCAAATCAATTTTACGATATTGAATCAAATTCATTAAACAATAATGAAAAATTCCAACCACACCTTGAATTTCAATTCAGATTCACTGAACTCTAATTAACAGCTAATTACCATTTAATACACGGAGAAGTAACATCTCTACAATTCCGAAATGAGAGAATTTGCAAATACATACATATTAATCATATATAACACCATAAATTAATTTTTACAATATTATAAATACACCAAACGATAGTTTTTGGCATCTAACAAAGAATAGTGTATGTTGGAAATCGGAAACGTCCTGAAAGTATTCCAACATCGTGTCTGAAAGTATCGCAGTAAAAACTTTAGGCCAACTCACATGAGATAACTAATACATGTCTAACGAACACAAAGTACAGACAAAGACAAGTATCTGGCGGTGACTACGTCACCTGGACAAATCTTAACATTAATAACTTAGGTGAAATTACAAGATTGACAAAATCAATGTTGAACACTTTACCCTAATAGATTCAACCCCCTCACCACACTCAAGAAAAAAAGAAAAATATTACAATTGAAATCACTCACCAACCCGTAGCAATCTCCATGAGCAAAGGCGACGACTCCACAATCAGGTCTCTTTCTTTCTTCTGTCGTGGATGGCGAAGTCCTAAGAGCAAAGCACGGACTTTTTCTTAGATTTTTTGTGGACGAACACCCCGAATTTCCAACTTGTACTATACTTTGTGCCTCCACACTCCTCCTATATTTATAGGTAAGAAATCATATTTTAGGTCATAATAGAATTTTCTAAATAGAAAACCTTAAAATAAGAATCATATTCCACCTAAAATAGTCCAACACCAATTATGGACGTCCACACACAAACATATACACGTATACATATAGTATCACATACATATATACATAGATAATATATACACTTATATATATATATATATATATATATATATATATATATATATATATATATATATATATATATATATATATATATATAAACACTCATACATATATACATATAGATATATCAATACATATAGATACACTTATACACTATTATATATATACACATATAGCTATATATATACTCACCTATTCAATATCATATAATACATACTCATATATATATATATATATATATATATATATATATATATATATATATATATATATATATATATATATATATATATATATATACACACACACACACACACACACAAGCACACTAAAACGGTGCTGCTGACGTGAAGGCCGCTACTATGGGTCAGGGCAACCCCAGACAACTCTCATGAATATGGAAAAGTGCGCATGGCTAATCAAAAGCGTCGTCCCGATAGACCCAAGAACCTCTAGCATACTATGTGTGTTATTCTCTGAATCTGGTTCAAGAAGTCTGATTCAAGCATAGTCCATCAAACACTTCTTCAGACAAAGACAATAGTCACTACGTGAGATTCAAGGCTATAGTCTATCTCATCTATGCATAGTATATACTTGCCCAGAAATTCTCTATTCGCATTCCTTTGTTATCTATGTTTTTCGAGCTTGGTTTTTTTTGTTTATTTTTTTTTTAGGGGGGGGGGGAGGGGGATTGTTGGCTGTGTTACTCACACATAGCTAGCAAAACAAACTTTCTAAAGACATGCTCTTGATCCACTTTCTCCTCAACCTATTCTTTTGGCTGAACCTTTCCCAGCCACTTGTTTTTTCATGTTGGCTCCTTCTTGGGGGGGTGACTCATAAATTTTTTTCACAAGTTTAGCTTTTAGTTGAGGTTGGTAACCTATTTATACCATCCTTCTCTCAATTGATTAGTTAGAGAGATAGGAAAAAGCATTCAAAAAGTTCACTCTTCCTTTGATCCTACAATCAAAAGCAAATCTCTGTTTCATCTCCATTCTCTTCCGTATTTCGTTCTGGGCAAGGCTAAGCTCGGGTCGCATCTCTCGAAATTGTGTGCGACAACGAGAAGCCAGTAGTACCGAGGATTTTACCACTAGGAGCATCTGAAAACAGTCTGCAAATAGACCTCGGATCAACTCTTAGAACAGTGCGTTTAGCACGACTTTCCTATAGGCCGGTAACTCTGAACTCCTTTTTATTTTTGGTTGCAGATTTGCTGAAAGACAAAATAGAAGATTTAATTATTGCTAACAAGAAGAGCGGAGGCTGTCGAGCCAGTTGGTGGAGCTCGACGATGACGACTGCTTCGATAACTCGACCGAAGCGATGTCGTCATTAAGAGACATCAACAGCACCGGGCGAGGAGGGCCGAGAGAGGAAACTCACAGAGAAGAGAGTCTCTCTCTCTCGCTTCACTTGTGGTGGATTTGTGCCAATTTTTTGATGCAGATTATTGTGTGTGTGGTGGGGCAGGGGACAGCGACTCCCCATGTCAGAGATTCTCCATCTGCAGACCACTTGTAGCTCCAACCAAACAGTCGAACTGGGTGCAGTTTCACCGGCATTTGCGCAGCATACCTACCTCTATCCAAATACCCCCTTAAGCAATCAATGTGTGAGTAAACTTGGATGTAATCTTATATTCTAAAATAAGAAGGTCATTAATTACATTTACATTACATGCCAATCAAATCAATTTTACGATATTGAATCAAATTCATTGAACAATGATGAAAAATTCCAACCACACCTTGAATTTCAATTCAGATTCACTGAACTCTAATTAACAGCTAATTACCATTTAATACACGGAGAGGTAACATCTCTACAATTCCGAAATGAGAGAATTTGCAAATACATACATATTAATCATATATAACACCATCAATTAATTTTTACAATATTATAAATACACCAAACGACAGTTTTTGGCATCTAACAAAGAATAGTGTATGTTGGAAATCGGAAACGTCCTGAAAGTATTCCAACGTCGTGTCTGAAAGTATCGCAGTAAAAACTTTAGGCCAACTCACATGAGATAACTAATACATGTCTAACGAACACAAAGTACAGACAAAGACAAGTATCTAGCGGTGACTACGTCACCTGGACAAATCTCAACATTTATAACTTAGGTGAAATTACAAGATTGACAAAATCAATGTTGAATACTTTACCCTAATAGATTCAACCCCATCACCACACTCAAGAAAAAAAGAAAGAGATTACAATTGAAATCACTCACCAACCCGTAGCAATCTCCATGAGCAAAGGCGACGACTCCACAATCAGGTCTCTTTCTTTCTTCTGTCGTGGATGGCGAAGTCCTAAGAGCAAAGCACGGACTTTCTCTTAGATTTTTTGTGGACGAATACCCCGAATTTCCAACTTGTACTATACTTTGTGCCTCCACACTCCTCCTATATTTATAGGTAAGAAATCATATTTTAGGTCATAATAGAATTTTCTAAATAGAAAACCTTAAAATAAGAATCATATTCCACCTAAAATTGTCCAACACCAATTATGGACGTCCAAATATGGTCAAATTAAATATTTAATACAAATTTGAAATCTAATCAAATCTTACATTTAATGTAGATTTTTAAATTATATCCAATCAAATCGTTAACCATATTTGGGCTCCAAAATTTACCAAATCCAGACTGGACCACAACAATCTTTCCCTCTAGTCTGATGAGAGGGTGTTGACCCCATGGTTTATAACTGGACTTCATGCCTATCGTCCCGCGATAGAGTTCCTGCTCCGCCATGCCACCGATCTCCGATCCCCCGAGTTATTTTGTATCTTCATTCGTCTCCAGCTCCTCGACCGTCACGTCGATGCTAGCTGTCATGCATAGCACCTTCTGTACTACTGGAATTCTGCCGACATTAATTACACGGCTGAGACTAAAGTACCTGACTATCAGCCTCACCGTGAGTCTTGGTTGCCTATCCCCGACTTCCGTCTTCCACCAAAATGTGTTAACGTTCCGACGAGCTTCTTCTCTCCTGGCTCGCCCAACCAAGCGGACGGTACGATTCTTTCGAGATTCGAACTCTTGAATCTACCCACCTTCTTGTCCGAACTTGAAGCTCCCCCATACATATGCGTCCTCGAGCAGAATATCACGTACTGTGCATATCGTCGAAGACCCACAGCTCCCCCGGAACTGTGTGAATGGTGACTCTCCCGCCTCAAATTGAGTTTACTGCAAACCTTGATCTCCTTCCTGGCCTCGAACTGCTGAAACCAATGTCCCTCCGTGAAGCTTTGGCAACCAATCCGTCGCCCAAACTGTATCCGTGAAGCAACCCCCACATAAAAACCAACCAGCTGTCATGGGACCAATATACTGACCCTTAATTTTTGGCTCATCACCATTCGTCACTTTCTCGATGAACCGAATCCTCCATAATCCTCAAAATATCTCGAAACCCCTCCTCAGTTAAAATTTTGACGATCCAACTTCTGTCAAATATCCCTCGAGCCTCCGTCCGATGTCTGTCATCTACCTGTGTAACTCAGCGGCTTGAGCCTGTACATGACAGAACATAAATCTCCTCGAGCCAGTTGTCGGAAAACCTTCATAAGCATCCAATCTTTTTTCCCAAACAAACTGTGACTCTATCATCATCCAGCCTCCCTACCGAAACTCAGTTGTAGCACAAACTCGGTACATGTCGCACATCCTTGAGAATGAGCTTCTCACCAAGCTCTGTTGTCAAGTGCACATTACCGATGCCTACAACTGCAGTCGTCCCCTTGTTGCCCATCTTCAAACGTCCAAACCTGCTGTCGTGGTATGACATGAAGATCCTTCTATATGGAGTGGCATGATATGATGTCCCTGTGTCCATGACCCAATCGCCATTATGCCACATGCCACAAGGTTCCTCTGCGTCGGTTATTGCGATGATGAGATCTTCCATAACCGTGAGATCCTCCTGATCATCCTTGCCTTTGGCCTTCTCAACTTTGAGCTTAATGCAATTCCTCTTGATATGACACCCTTCGTCCCAGTGATAGCAGCCCTCCTTACTGTCCACAGTCGCAAGATCCCGAGAACTCCCCCTTGTCCTCGCATGTGACTTGGGTCTTCCCTTCCCGTAGGAATCCACCAGAGCGTACTCCTGCGATGATTCCACTTGCATATATCGGATCTCCTCGTTCAACAAGCTGCTTTTGACTGCCTCCATCATGATAACTCCACCAGACGGGGAGTTGCTCACCGACACCACCAACGTCTTCCAATTTTTCGGTAGAGAACTCAAAAGCAAAAGGGCCTGAAGCTCATCATCAATCACCATCTTCATCGCGGATAGCTGATTGATAATACCCTGAACCTCGTTCAAATGTTGTGCCACTAGGGTACCCTCCGTTTACTTCGAGTTGATGAATTGGCGAATCAGAAATGCCTTGTTGCCAACCGTCTTGCTTTCGTACAACGAATGCAGCTTATTCTACAATGCTTTTGTCGAACTCTCCATGGACACATGATGAAATACCGAATCGTCTAACCATTGGCGGATGAATCCAACGGCCTTCCGATCTAGGCATTTTCAGTCTTCAGCAGCTTTGTCCGATGACTTAGCTTTGTCGTCCTCCAACGCAATATAAGTCCTTGCACCAGAGTAGATTCTCCATCCTTGGCTTCCAAATCGTCCAATTCTCCCCTGTGAGGGTGATCCTACGAGTGTTCATCTGCTCCATAGACATAGTTGCCAGAACCAAAACTAGTAACTCTGATACCATATGTTGGAAATCGGACACGCCCTGAAAGCGTTCCGACACCGTGTCTGAGAATGCCCGCAGCGAAAACTTTAGGCCAACCCACCTGAGATAACCAACTCATATCTAACGAACACCAAGCACGGATAAAGACAAATATATGGCGGTGACTACGTCACCTGGACAAATCCTAACATTTATAACTGATCCGGTAAAATTATAAGATTGACAAAATCAATGTTGAACAATTTGCCCTAATAGATTCAACCCCCTCACTACACTCAAGAAGAAAAGAAAGATATTACAATTGAAATCACTCACCAACCCATAGCAATCTTCCTAAGCGAAGGCGACGACTCCTCAATCAGATCTCTTTCTTCCTTCTGCCTTGGATGGTGAAATCCTAAGAGCAAAGCACGGACTTTCTCTTAGATTTTCTATGGACGAGCACCCTGAATCTCCAACTTGTGCTTTGTGCCTCCACCCTCCTCCTATATTTATAGGATAAGAAATCATATTTTAGGTCATAATATGATTTCCTAAATAGAAAACATTAAAATAAGAATCATATTCCGTCTAAAATAGTCCAACACAAATTATGGACGTCCAAATATGGTCAAATTAAATATTTGATACAAATTTGAAATCTAATAAAATCTTACATTTAATTTAGATTTTCAAATTATACCAAATCAAATCTTTGACCATATTTGGGCTCCAAAATTTACCAAATTCAGACTGGACCACAGCAGTGTACTAGCCGTCTAGCCTACCGGTTAAAACGTGGGTCTTGGTCTTCCGTGGTGAAGGTCGCGGAATCGAATCCCACCCCCCTCCTATGAGGGCCTAGGCACGGAGGGTAGGACACATAAAGTACATATAAAAAAACAAAGAAAAATAAAGAGTAGTCTCCTGTTTTCAGTAGTTGTCCAAAATGAAGTAAAAAAATAATAAAATAAAAACAAGTTTCTGTTTCTGTTCTCAAATGCTACTGAAGATTAAAAAAAGAAAGGAAAACCCAACAATATTTTGGTATTTTTTTTCTCCTCAAAATAAATGCAGAAGGTTCCTATACAAGTTTCTATTTATCTTTTTTGAAAACATTTTTAGAATTGTTTGATAAAAAAATAACTTCAAAAATAATAACTATTAATAAGTAATTTCTAGCTTTTGACAATGGACAACGCTACCACTAGAACCAAATGCTTACAATCCACTTACAATCGATGACGTGACGGCCACGTGACGATCGTCCATTGGGGGAAGGAAGAGAGGTGGCTGTCCGGTGGCCATCCGGTGACAGAAATATCATGCGGCGACTGCTCATTGGGAGAGAGGTAGAGCCGGGTGGAACCCAAATAGCAGGAGAGGAAGATAGGGTTGTAAGCAATCGGTAGTAAACTTAGCATTATTGTTTGACTATAGTGTAGTGTGGCTACTGACCTTCTTTCCACTCGCACTGTTTTAAAAAAAGAACAACGGAAATCACAAACCAAACAACAAAATTACAAATGCAGGCTTTATGTAAATTAGTGGATTTTAAAGAGGTAAATATGGAAATGTGTTCATAAATTCCTATAGGGTTATAGTAAGTACTCATACTAATGAATTCCATAGGTCATAGGTGAGGCCAGCAGGAGGCCAGCTATGCAGCGCTCTTCCTATAAAAGGCGAGCGATAGCTGCATACAACATTCTTCTGTCTCTTACTTTCTCTTTCTATATATATATATATAAAGTGTGTGTGAGAGAGAGAGAGAGAGAGGGGGAAATGGCGCCGGTGGAGGTGATGGAGAACGAGAAGAAGTCACCGGAGACGGAGCACCAGCGCAAGGCCTTCGGGCTGGCGGCAAGGGACAGCTCCGGCGAGCTCACCCCCTTCCACTTTTCCAGGAGGTTTACTTTATTTACTGATTCGCCATTTTCCTTTTCATTAAAACCCTAGCCTATAAGTCAAATTTTTTTTTTTTTGAGATAATATAAGTTTTTTTTTTTCCTTTCTTTCAAAACAAGTCTTCTTAATTTATTTATATACATATACGAGGAGGGATCGAAATATCCATATTTTGTGTATCCCCTGAGTATCTCTAAGATTACAAACGTTGGATCTTGTTTAAGTTCATCTAATCTTAACCATAAAATTGAATGATCTAAATCAACGGTGAAGATCGGGTGACTTAAACAAAATTCAACGGCTGTTATCTTAATTTGTTTTGGATACGTATCGTTATTGACACTCCTAAAATTTTATCTTGCACTCCTCTTCTAATTTTATTTATCCAAATTTCAATTCTGCTCCTTTATTAAATATGACATTAATTTGAAGAGCAGTGCAAGATAAAATTTTAGGAGTGTTGGATGGGATTTTAGGAAGAGATTTTAGGAGTGCTGGGTGAGATTTTAGGAGTAGATGATGAGATTTTAGATGTACTGGGTGAAATTTTAGGAGTGGGTGATGAGATTTAAGAAGTGTCACAAATTAATTTCAGATTTAATGCAGGAATAGATTTAGAATTTGAATGAATAAAATTAGAAAAGTAATAAAGAATTAGATTGTAAGAGTGTATATATATATATATATATATATATATATATATATATATATATATATATATATATATATATAGAGGATAAGGGAGGTGAGGTGGCACCTTACTCTCAAAACAAGGGTGGCGGTGACGTGGCACAATCTCAACCACACAAACAAGGGGAGGGGGTTAAGTGCAATTTGCCAATTATGAAATGTGTGGTTGGAATTGTGCCTCGTCACCGCCACCCTTGTTTTGAGAGTGAGGTGCCATCTCACCTCCCTTATCCTCTATATATATATATATATATATATATATATATATATATATAACGGGATATGAGCTATAGTCTTTATATTCCTACAAAAATCATGTATATGTGGACCAGGCTCCTAAATTTTATGTGGATTAGTACTCTATTTCTATTGGTACACACGTACATAGTTTATATAAGAATATAACCACCATAACTCATATATATATATATATATATATATATATATATGTGTGTGTGTGTGTGTGTGTTTTGCGGGATTATATTTACGAAAAATATAAGGAACTAGATTCTAAAACTAGATTGTAAAATCTAGGATATATGTTCACCAGAATGACACTGACACTTGTAAAACTATTAAGTCAAAACTAGTGTGGATGAAGTGGATATTTACCGAACCACTTTCAAATTAGACTGGGTTAAAATTCTGGTACGTCGACCTGCCACTGTTCCTAGGTCTTGTTTACGTCAAAACTTTCCTTTTGGGTGCTTATTCCTTCTCCACTCACTTTATGAATGGCCAACATGAGAAGACAGTACAATTTATTCATTTATATCTTTTTAGAATCATCATCATTATCAACTTCTTTTGTTAAACCAATGGTAGGCTAACAAGTATCACTTAACTAGGGAAATGGTTGTCGTTTCGAAAGTCATATCAAAATCAAAATCGAAGGAGTCACGTGACGATTTCTGATTGATTCCGCTCGCTTTTCCAAAAAATTGAGTCTCCCATACTAGCTTGGTAAATCGAATCCGACCAATGGAAAGACGAAACGTGACGTACGGTCTAGCCTGCGATCGTCCTCTCGATCTGGATAGCAGCACCGACTTAATTATACATTTTTTCACTTGCATTCCATCGATAGACTATCAACTTTTATCACTTTGACATGAACGTTTTTTTTGGCCAAATTGACGGGCTAACTTTTTATTTTCATTTAATAACATAAAATATCATCTTTTCTTCTTCTTCTTCTTAGAGTAAAGAGGTAACTACAAGATAATGTCTACAAAATAATTGATTAATTATTTTAAATGTTCTAAAACGTACTTTTCTTTTCTCTTTTAAGTACAAGTAATTCAGTTTCTCCCTAAACATAAACCATTAGATCACATGAGGAAATGTATAAGGAGTGAAGATTACTAGATATATTGATTTGGGTCTGTTGTTATCGGTTTGCTGTGAATTAAAAATAATAAATAAAGAAATAAAAGAAAGAAAGAAAGAAAAAAGAAAACTTTTTGGTTTAAATGCTTGCTCCAAATTATCTATGCTTGTATCCAATTTCAAGTTTGCATTCTTTAGTTAAACTCGGTAATTATATACTTTACAGGAACAATGGAGATGACGATGTCACCATCAAGATACTCTACTGCGGGGTCTGCCACTCTGACCTTCATAGCATCAAGAATGACTGGAAAATGGCAACCTATCCAATAGTTCCTGGGTATGTTAATTATAGAGTACTACTTAAATATGTTTATAGTCTCTTTGGGCCTTTCCACTGAATAGACTCGATTAGTAAGTAACATTGGACGATATTTGGAGGCCTCGTCTATTGAGCAAATTCAACTAAACTGACGTTTTTTTAAATTTGTTCCTTCCCTTCTCTGCAGGCATGAGATTGTGGGAATTGTTACTGAAGTTGGAAGCAACATAAAGAAGCTCAAAGTCGGAGACAGGGCCGGGGTTGGGTGCATGGTTGGCTCCTGCCACTCGTGCGGCAGCTGCGAGCAGGACCTCGAGAACTACTGCCCGAAGCTGATATTCACCTACAACTCCCGCGACACGGACGGTACGAGAACCCAGGGTGGCTTTTCCGACGCGATAGTCGTCGACGAGCACTTCGTGGTGAGGTACCCCGACTGCCTGCCGCTGGACAAGGGCGCGCCTCTGCTCTGTGCCGGGATCACGGTGTACAGCCCCATGAAGCAGTTCGGGTTCGATCGGCCCGGGATGCACCTCGGGGTGGTCGGGCTCGGTGGGCTGGGCCACCTGGCGGTAAAGTTCGGCAAGGCCTTTGGGATGAAGGTGACGGTGATCAGCACCTCTCCGAAGAAGGAGAAGGAGGCCATTGAACAGTTGGGGGCTGATGCTTTCCTTGTCAGCAGTAGCCCTGAGCAAATGAAGGTACGCATATGTGTGCGCTGCTGTGAATTCATTTTGAACAATATGATGTATCAGTGAATATTTTTTTTTTTCTTTTTAGTTCATTTCCTTTAGTCATTAGCAAGTCCGGTAAGATGATCAGAAAGCATTGCTGGTTGGAATTTTGTTCGGTAATTGATGTTCTTGATTTCAGGCCGCCATGGGCACCATGGATGGTATCATCAACACCGTATCCGCGGACCATGCCCTCGCTCCGTTGATTCTTCTGCTGAAAGTCCATGGCAAGATGGTCATGGTTGGCGTACCGGAGAAGCCATTGGCATTACCTGTGTTTCCTCTGCTCATGGGTAAGTATCCTGAGTTCTTGCTCATGGGTTATGTATCCTGAGCTAAAACTGAAAGAATTTGAGTCCTTCGCGTGAAAGTTTTAATTTGGCTCTGGCTCTGGCTCTGGCTCTGGCTCTGGTTGGTTGCGTGCAGGTGGTAGGATTTTGGCAGGCAGCCTCATCGGAGGAATGAAAGAAACTCAGGAGATGATAGAGTTTGCTGGGAAACATAGCATAACTGCAGATATCGAGCTCATTCCTGCGGACTACGTGAACAAGGCCATGGAGCGGCTTGCCAAGGGCGATGTCAGGTACCGGTTTGTGATCGATGTGGGCAACACCCTGAGATCTACTTCTTGATTGGATGCTGCTGTGCTGATGATTTTGGTTGACAGTTTGGGGAACTCTAATTTGAGAGTTTTTTTTTTTTTTTTTTTTTTTTTTTTGAGTTTATGATGATTGAGCTGTTGTTGAAGGTTCGAATACCTGATGCCCATATAAACATCCAACTTTTTTGAGGGCAAACAAATGTTTGTTGAGCAAAAGAGTTTTGTTGTGATTGGACTTTCTTGAGGAATGAGAATGATAGTCAGATTTTGCTAATGGCGCAAAATGTTGAAGAAAATATAGTTCTGAGCAACATAACTAACCGGCTCCGCATTTGGGATAGTAAATCTTAAGTAGAGAGATTATTTGAGTGAGTCGGAATTACCGTGCGTCTTCATTGTCCTCCACTTGATGGCATAAAAATGAGTGCATGCAGTGGCACTATATAGAACAGATGCACTCATCTCCATGTCATCAAGTGGAGGACAATGAAGATGCATGGTGAACCCGGTTCATTGAATAATTTTTTCTCGTTAATGTTTACACAAGGGGACCGAATCTTAATTTCGTTAGAGGCCAATCCACTTGTGGAAACTTGGACGATAATTTGTGCCGGGGCAAGTCAATTTTGGGAATCCAAGTGACCGAGTCACTAATGAAAATTCGAGTGTTCATTTGCCATAATCATTGTTGGAAACCCAAATGTTTATTCGGTGGGGAAGAGGTCCGGTTGGACTGAGAAATTAAGTGGAGGTTAAGTGAAAGAAAGTCAAGTGAGGATAATAAGTTTGATTGTGTTTTAATTAAAATTTGTCAAAATAAGAAATATTTACGGCTTTTTAAACAACAATCCCTCATTTCTCATTGTTAACCCTTCGATTTGGGGGTGAAAAAAAAAAGACAAAATAAGTTTAAACTTTTTCTCACTTAACTTTTTTTGACTCCCCCTCCTAAATCCTCATCCTAAATCAATCAATTTTTCCTCATTAATTTTTTTCTTTTATTTAACTATCTTCACGCTCAATCCAAATAGACCCTAACACAAAATCCTAAGTTCTCAAAGCAACTATTGTAGTCTGTATCGAAAACCCAAATGCCCATTCAGGGAGGGGCTGAATCACTAAGTAGGAAAAGCGAGTGCACAATTGCCAAGGGAACAAATCGTTTCGATAGCTGAGACTAAAATGTTAATGGTGTTAACCCACTAGTCTTGTGAAGTTTGGCATCATTATCTTATCGTTTGGGCTTTTAGAGAGGGCAATATTTTTTATTCCTCATTGTCTTCTGTCTTGTCTTCTATTTTTGTGGTGTGATATATTTTCTATTTCTAAATGTTGTGGTGATCCGTGTTGGATTGAAAGAAGCTTGTAGAGAATGTATTATCTTTATTTCATTAGTGGAGGTTCTTCAGGATTGGACTTAAATTCTTTGTGTCTGCGTGGATTATTTTTCTGTGGTTTGGTATTTGATTTGTGCGTCGTATTGCTCTGTTCTCTCACAGGTACTCTCTGATTTTGGAAAAGATTTTCGTACTTTTTTTTCAATCAGAATCTCCCACAAATAATATTTTGTTCTACTAGAAAATTTGAGCAGCACACCATAAATCTTTATTCTGACCTCAAATCTTCTACTCGGATGTGTGAACTTGAATTTAAGTTATATAACACGATGTTTGAATAAAATAGTGCATCTGTTTTCTATTTTTTAAAACCTCTATTTGAAACTCAATTGCCAAACTATTACAAAACGCTGGTTAACTTCCAAGTGGTTCCCACAATGGAGTCGGATGGGAACGTAAACTGCATTAACGTAATATATAGTACATATAGACATGTCGGCTCAAAATTTCTCTCGTGACATGGAATATATATATATATATATATATATATATATATATATATATATATATATATATATATATTAATTATTTTTATGTCGGCTAAAAAAAAAAAATTTCTAGTAACATCATATATATATATATATATATATACTCTCGCATGTCGGCTCAAAATTTCTCTAGTAACATCGAATATATATCGACTGTATATTCCAACTGACTATATATAGTCGACTATATATTCCACCTGACTATATATACTCGAGTGATATATATATATATATATATATATATATATATATATATATATATACTTCGAGATCCTGGAGATTAGGTACAGCTATCGCTTCCTCGGATGATCCAGCATCTGCAAACAAGCAATGGTGGGTCAACACTTTGGAGAAAGCACTGATGAGTATAAAATCAACGAACAGAAACAATATTCACTAAAACCAACACTAAGTAATTTTGTTATAAAATATTACATTACTAGTGATATTTCTAGCTTTACCTAGGTTCGTTACATGAAGTACAGGAACGTGGTCATATTACTTCTTTTGGAAACATCTTTGAAATCGGAATTCAGTTCAATACAACGAAGCATACAAGGCAAACAGTTCAAACACGATGTACCAATCAGGGTGTGCGCAGCGTGTCTCGTGAGCTATACTCAAGATTCTAGGGACAATGCAGCATTTAGTGGACTATCTTTCAATCAAGCACACAAGCAGGAACTATTTATAAGAATTCGGTCCCCGAAAAACTCATGATTAGTAACGGTAATCCAGCTAACCAATGACTCTTTTATCTGATGCTATTAGCAGCTGTGACTCATGGTTCAGCTCTGCACTAATAGCCATTGTCCGACCGATACAAATGTATGAAACACTATCAGATAAACTCTAAGATGCACATGTTCATGAACAAGCATGCTTATATACATATATTCATTGTGTTCTTACCCCTTGCCGAACGGTTATCCCTGCAGCAGACATACAAGTTAGCAACATATGCATATATAATCAAGGTTATCTTTTTCTGTCCGTCTTTACATCAAACAGTTAGGTGTTTTATTAGCAGTAGTGTTTTTCTATTGATCTACACTTCTTTGTTGTTGACTCTTATCAATTTACACTTCTTTGTTGTTGACTCTTATCAATTTTTTGTGAAAGTTTTCAAATGGGACCTTGACGACCTAGCTATATTTCTCTGTTGTCAATCTGTCGTTTCGCTACTGGGTTACAATCTTCAAGTTTGGGATATGTGCAGTAAACATCTATTATACATCTCTGGAAATTTCTCTTATTTTATGTTTTTACATTTGTCTTTGTATTGGTTCTATATGATTAATACTACTCAATCACCAAGAAAGAGAGAAAAAAATCCTGGAAAAAAAAAATGAAAGGTGATGTACTTTGATTCTTCTTTTATTTTCTTTTTAAAAGCATTCCAAGACCTGGGGATCAATAACTGACCATAATTCTGCCTTTATTATATACTAGAGCTTTTGATTTTTTTTTTTTATCAGCAAATTCCTATCACTGGTGCTTTTCTCTTGGTTACGTTTGTTCCCAAAGTAAATGAGCAGGAAAGAACAACAATTCCAAAGGAAAGATAAGGAAAAAAAAGGTCTCCCATCCATCCTGGATTAACTTTTCCTTTCCGAGAATTCACTGTTTCTTTCAATTTGTTTGACCTTTCCAAAATAGATGAAAATTAAGATTTTCTAAAGGAAAGAAAAGAACGTTAAACATTGACCGTCCAAATATAGGGTTTCAGAATTTGGGAACTAGAATTGACTTACTGTAGAGCATTTCTTCTGGACAAACAAAATAAGGCTATTGATAAAGGCACTACAAAAATGACTCGGGGCTAGTCCAGTATTGGTGCTACTCCAGTTAGGAAGAAATTTTACTCAGAGTAGTTCAAATTTTACTAGAACTGTCCACCCTCTTCATCTTCCTCCTTCTCCTCCTGCTCCCCCTCCCGCACCTCCACCGCTTGTCGCCGTCCCGTGCGCAGCAACGGTCCCGTAATCCACCGCTCGCCATCGTCCCCACGCGCAGAAACGACCCCGTCATCCACCACTCATCGCCGCCCCCACCGCTCACAGTCCTAAACTTACATATAACTGTGCAGAGACAGTAGGTAAAGTTTAGGACTGTCAAAATTTTGACAATCCTAGTATCCTGACAGTTTTACATAAAATTTTGACAGTCCTAGTATCGATTAGTATCAATGCACAACATACAGTCAAAATCGATTAGTATCAATGCACAACATACAGTCCTAGGGTTTAGATAACTTCTTTCATTGCACAACATACAATTCAATATACAGTTAAACATACATGGCTCATTGCATAACATACATTTCAATATACAGTATCAATCAATTAGAATATCAAAGTAGTCCTTCGGCATAATTTTTGGATCCTCCATCTTCATCATCTTCTGATAGGCAGCCATTGCATCCGTGTAGGGTGTCGTCCATGTGATCGCTTCCTCTGGTGCGTGTTTATACCAAAGCGGAGAAGGTGGCAAAATAGGAGAATGACCGATCAAACTTGGGATGACGAAGTGTTGTCCGACAAGCCCTATCGAACATAGATTGGATACTACGTGTTCGACCTGGGGAGCACACATTAGAAAGAAAGTATTGTTAATGCCTTGTGAGATAATTACAATATGTATCTTATACCTATTTGAGAATACGTAAGCAGCAGGCGGGACATCCATGTAATGGTCTAGTCCGGTAACTGTTTTCGTACAAGGTAAGCTTGCCAACAAGTCTCCAACAATTTCTTCGCCGAGTATCTGCCTATAGAAGGGTAGTCGAGAATCCAACTCCTCGTACAGCTCTTTCCTAACCTGTCTCCATCATGCTTCAACTGAATAGCCTAGTTGTCTTGCTAGTGCATGATATCCATAATGGCCATCCTTAGGAACATCAACAATAGACCAAATAAAATTCCGTATCTCAGGTAGAAAATTTTCAATGTATAGACTATATGAATCAGAAAAGTTATCTAAACCCTCCGCCGTGACTGCATCGTTCGTTTTCTGTTTCTTCCCCCCTTCGAATAGTAAGCTTACTCTTTTTCTGCGAAAATACCACCCTTTCGATTATGGACTTTGCCTCCAAACCACGTTCAATATGTTCAAACAAGGATGTATCTCTTTTAGTTGACTCCTTCACCTTCTTTTTTGCTCTACTCATTCTTGAGTGTGGTCTTCCCTTAGGAGTTCGAACAACAGATGGCTCTTGCAATCGAGATGTTGTCGGGACTGCAATTTCTTGGATTTTAACCTCAATGGATCTTCTCTCCGGTTCTGATGTGACACACCACCTTGCGTGCAGGAGTTTCACTTGTGGCAAAGAAAAGAAATAATCTTGAACTTCCACCGTCGGCATTATCGACAGCTATCTCCAACGTTTATCAACAACATCTATTGGAATAGGTATAGATTCACGACGATATTCGTTAATCTAATGTGCACAAGAAAGTCCGAGTGAATGTCGATTTGAACAACCGCAAACCTCGAGATCATAACCAACCGACTTCGACCTACCAATCTCCTCAAACAATAAGCCTAGGCCTTGTGAGATACTACATGGATTAAACCATCCAAGAGGTGTTCATGCTTGTATTCATGCTTTGCAATATTGAGGCTCATCTCAAATAATGCTACAATTTCGTTCACCGTGGAAATAATCATCAAATGAATCGATTGCCAAACGGAGACAAAATTATCGACCGATGATCGTAGATATCTTTTTAAACTTGAGTGTGATCCTTCGACCCGGTTCGTAGTGATTGTGCCATAATGCTTCACCATGTTCGTCCATACTAAGACGAATTGCTCTTTATGTGGTTCTAGCCAAGTATCTTTGATATAAGATATGCATGTCGGGTTACTCGTCTCCCACTTTTGTTGGAACATGTACCATGTTGTATCGTAGCTATCTGTAGTACTTGCTCGCCATACAAGACTCCCATCACTGTAGAATTCTTTGAAGCGAAGCATGTCGATTTTACCGTCCACATTTTCAAATTTTCTCTTGCATTGAGCTTGGATATTTCGATTTATATGCCAAGTGCATAGTAGTCTATGCGCATGAGAAAATACAATATCTATAGCATTTATCAGCACATATTCTCTATCGGTAGCAAAAATAGAGGGCTCTTTGTATCCTGTGTAAAGGGATTATAGTTTTCTCAATGCTCATGTGTAATCCTCTATTGTCCCACTCTTCATAAAATAAAAAACGACTGTAAATATTTTTCCCGTAGACGTAAACCCAACAACGTGAAAAAGAGGCATCTTGAACTTGTTGGTCTTATATGTACAATCAAGGACCAACACGTCTGCGAAGGACCGAGCCAAGTGTGTGCAATCAGGATGAGCCCAAAACAACGAAATGGTTCATCAGTTTGTGGATGTCTTCTATGGTACTCCACGTAGTGATGCTCCCCAAGCAACTTTAATACTTGCTGTATCGCCATTCTTCCTTTCATACTATTATATTTCGCTCTGGCCAAACTATTATAGATCGTCCTCATGGTAGACTTGTTCCCATCTTTTTTTTGTCGCACGGCAGAATAAATTTGTTTCGGTGCAACTCCGAAAAGGAACAATTCTTCAACCAATTTTCTCTCATCCTCCTTTAACCGTGCCACGTAGGCATGACCCGTAAGTGTCCCTGGAATAGGATGATTGTGTCTTCCATTCTTAACTTCAATTATCCACTTCACATCTTCTACTTTTATAATCAACACCTTAAATGGACAACCACATTTTCTCGTCCCAACGTTTTTCTTAGGGATTTTTTTTCAACAACAACCTTTTTTTTTATGATGCTCCCTGAACACACCTCCTCTTTCGCAGCCCAGCTCTACATATTTTCGGCCTGGCCGAGATCTGATGGATCTTGCAATGATAATTATTATGTTATGTTGTCTTCCAACTTCTCTGCACCAATCTAATGCTTTTTCCTGGGTTGCAAATTGAATATCCGTTGAGAATATATCCTCCCCATCAACCCCAATAGCAGGATGTACCACAACATCTGTACAAGGTTGGTCCTATAATGTAAACTCCCTCACCCAAAATAGGTATTTTATGTATATTTTATATTATTATATTTATTATAGATGTTGAATTTATTTAGAATATTCTCTTAGTTAATTAGAAAATAATTTTTTTAGTATATTTACTTATATAAATATTTATTTAGAATTATTTTAGTCTATTTTAGATTATTGGAATTTTTCCATAATTTTTAGTTAATTAAAAACTAGTAACACTAATTTTCTAGAACTTTGAAGAATTTATTTTATGTTCAAACTTAGATAAAAATATTCCAAACTTTTATTTTAGGTTCTAAATAATAAAATATATTTTCTATAATTTTTTGGGAATTTTCTGATTATTTTTAGCATTTATTTTGAGTTAATTATCAAAAACTGAATTAAAAACTATTTTCTGAAAAAGAAAACCCAAAAAGAAATTATTTCTGCCTAGTCAGCAAACAGGAGGCCCACATGTCAGCCGCCCGCAGCAAATAGTGCCGGACCCGCCTGTCAGTGACTGCGGGGCGGGCAGCGTTGGATGGCTGCCACGTGTCAAGATCTGAGCCGCGACTGCTTTCTCTCTCCTCTATATATATATTAGTTTAAGTTTATTTCTAGGGTTTTTCTTCAGCCGAATTTTGGAGAATTGCCATCTAGGGTTCCTTCATCTTCCAGAAGCCATTGCGCATAGCTCCGGACTCCAAATGAGGCCTAGTTTTTTTGTGTTAGAAAGATATTGAGGTTAGCTTTCTGATTAAATAATTTGTTTTACGAAATTATTATTATTAAATTCTGGAAAATTCGTAGAACACAGCATATCCGAAAATAGACGTGTTTCGATGTTTTCGTGATTCCGGGAGAACCAGGAATCAGAATCACGAACCGTTTAATGTTTCGAAAAGCTAATGTCGAGATCATTGACATATGTTTTTCCCAGAATTTATTTTAAAGTATTTTTATATTGTTAATTCTGTAGAACTTCTAGGGTAAAATTTAACCATCGGTGCACGATACGAAACTTGTATGTGCCATAATTTCCAAACGAATTTGAATTCGGACGAGCCGTAAATTCCAGCATATTTTTGACGCTGAAATCTACAGGAATTCATGCATGAAAGTCAAGTTTGTGTCAGTTGACTTTTCGGTCAACAGATCGTCTCGATTTGCGTGCCATGAGTCTCGAGTCGATAAAATTCAATTCCTTTGGACAAAATTTAGGCATTAACCTAAAAATCAGAATAATAAGATTAAAATAGGATTTTAGAGTAATTATTACAGAATTAAATAAATTAAAATAAATTATCTTTTGACGTGATGAATTTGTAATACATAGGCTATTTGGACTGTGACTTGGACTCTGATTCATACCAGCAGCAGAACCCCAGGCAAGATACCTTGCCAAGTTGTTTACAGTATTTTACATGCTTAGTATATTTCTGTATAATTATTTCATTCTGTTTATTTATTGCATGTGTAGTTCCTTCAGTCATTACTATATATTAGATATGTTGACACACACTAGACACTTAGTATCATAGAGGACAATCATTAGGCGTATGGGCTTTTAACCACTCTGGTAACACCGTAGTCACTAGCATGCACTATGGTGGGTCGTGTCCGATGGTCGCTACCCCCGAGGTATGTCGATTGATGGAGTCCGAGGGTCGCTACCCCCGAGGTATGACGGCTGATGATGTCCACTGACGAGCGTGAGGTTGTGAGGATTAGATCGAGTAGCCTACCCTTGACCATACGTCGAAAAGTTGTCCTCATTTGCATTCATATAGATTGTCTTGTACAGCGTACTTATTTATTTTTAAATTATATGCATGTCTACTGTATTCAAGTTGGCTCGTATTTTCTGTATCTTGTTACGTCCCTCTGAGGACCTGGTCCGCTGCCAGGTGTACCTGTTCTTGAGTATTTGTAGGAGCGCAGATTTGGATGGCTATAGATGCTTCGTGGACGTCTTCTCTCGAGCCGTGATCGATAGCTGGTATACTTATATTGGGTTTGATTGTGTTGTACTTATTTTGTATTTGCTCTTATATTCTAGTTGGTAGTGGATTTGTTTTCATCCAACCATCATCCTTAGATACCTATATTGAGATCTAGTTTCATAGATATTGGTTATTTATTTATATTTAATTTTCTGTGGATGAGATTTAGATTATACCCTGTGACTTGTGATACATTTTATACCACTTGTGGATTTGATATTCATATTACAGCGTACGTATGGGTTATGGTTTCCATATATTGGAGTTGTCATATCCATGCGGCTGGCATGCTTACGTGTCCTAGTCCTACGCATTTTTGAGACTGGGGCGTGACATGTTTTTGTGGTGGCCTATGCAGGTCGAGAGCATATTGTCTCGGTTACGTTATTGTACCGAACAAGCCTGCACCTAGGACTAGAGTATAGGATCTCATCCACAATTGACTATGATTCATCTTCCTCCTATCTGTTCTATTTGAACAATTGTATCCTGTTATATTCTTGTACTTCCCTAATAGTTCTTTGAGTATAGCCTCCTGCTAGAATATAGGAACCCATGTTATTAGGATAATGATTATGGTAGCACACCTATTAAGAATACAACGGGAATATAGACACACCACTAAATTTAGAATATCTAGTGAACCCTAGAATTTCTTTTCTATAGATTGGTTTACCATTACCCCTTGATGTATTATGAAGACTTGAGAGTAGTATAGACACTACTAGAGTTAGTTAGAAGTTTTACCATAATGTTTGAACCTAGTATAGAGGATACCCTAATAAGTACCAAGACCCCTTCTCGTAGACCTTAACAGGAGTTTCTACGGTATGCTTAAGATAATTACAGTACTAGTTTATTGTTATAAGTTGGGTAGTATACCTCACAACATAGTATCACATAGTCTTTTGCCCTATTATTGAAGTGTAGCTGGATGACATTAACTGTGTACTAGCATAAGAAGATAATGTTTTATCAGACTGTAGAACTTAGAGGCTATACCCCTACTTTGTCGACCATCGACTTAGACAAGGAATTAGTATGACAAATGTAGAGTTTGTGGAGTCTTATCTTTTGTGAACTTGAATTGTTATGTACCTTCTTTCATCATAATCCAGCGTATTTATGTTTGTTGTACTACCTTGACTTATGCTGCTATTATAGCCTAGTTTTTGCAAGCTTATTCTTTTATCGAGCTTGCTCATGGCATATGTATTATTGGGTGCACACAATGATACAATTGCCTAGTCAGAATCGGTGTATTAAGGTCTAGCTAACCTTAGTGCGCTTGGTTCGCTCTTCGCATGACTACTTTACGTGGATTGAGATATATGGTAGTAGACAGATATACTTGTCCCTAGATATGTATGACACATCGTATCGGTTACATAACTGTACTGATACGAGCAGGTAAATAGGAAATTACCAAAAATAGAATTTTAATCCACAACTGTCCTGACAACTCTCTTTTCGATTCTTTAACCTCTTTGAACCTCGTACTTGTATTCGGTCACCTTCACCTTGAGTTCTTTATTATTTCTCTCCGTCTTTCCCCTATTTCGGAAAGACGAAACCTCGTGCTGGTATAAGTTGACACTGATAGTACTAGATATACCCCATAAGGCTAATCACATGACTTAGTGACACTTTTTTTTAATTGATTAAGGGTATATCATAGGTGATATGTTTGGTGTTAAAACTTTGATAATTGAATAGCATGAGTAAATAAATTAAGGAATATTTTTTCTTAAAGTATATAGCCTTCTGTGATAGATGGATAAATTCTAAGTTGGGTAGTAGTGCATTGGCAACTCGAGAGGAATTTCTTTTAGATTGTGATCGAGTAAGATTAGATTGGGAGAGGTTCAAGCCATTTAATTTTGAGAATTTTAGAAGAATGACTAAGATGATGAGGATTAATGAATTTTAAAAATCTTGATATTGAGGACCCAATATTTATACCTTAAGTACATAATTTAAATTTTTGAGTATTGAAGGTAAAATCATCAATTTGAATTTGAAGGATAAATATATAATTTCAGACTTGAACATTGGTGGACTGCATTTAAATTATTTTTCAATTTGATGATTTAAATAAAGTAAAAAAAATTTGATGATTGGACTACCTATTTGAAATATTGAGGATGTGAATGGAATTTAAAAAGTTGAAAAAAAAAAATTATAAGTGAAAATAGGAATAATATTGGACTCGAATTACTTCTAGAGGAGATTATGATACTTGGAGATCGTGAGGTAAAATTTGATATGTGTTATTTAAATCTTGAAGATATTATATGGATTCAATTTAAATTTGGATATTGATGAGTTGGAAAAGTGAGAAGAGATTACAATAGGTTGAATTTTGATTTGAACAATGATTATCTTAATTTTGAAATGATCGCGATAGATTTGAATAGATTTTGTTATTTAAATTTTTGGAAGAGATTGCGATTGACGTACCTTATGTATGAATGTGAAGGATTTAACAAATTATGCCTTATTTTAATTTCGAGGACGAAATTGTTTTAAGTTGGGTAGATTGTAAACTCCCTCACCCAAAATAGGTATTTTATGTATATTTTATATTATTATATTTATTATAGATGTTGAATTTATTTAGAATATTCTCTTAGTTAATTAGAAAATAATTTTTTTAGTATATTTACTTATATAAATATTTATTTAGAATTATTTTAGTCTATTTTAGATTATTGGGATTTTTCCATAATTTTTAGTTAATTAAAAACTAGTAACACTAATTTTCTAGGACTTTAAAGAATTTATTTTATGTTCAAACTTATATAAAAATATTCCAAACTTTTATTTTAGGTTCTAAATAATAAAATATATTTTCTATAATTTTTTGGAAATTTTCTGATTATTTTTAGCATTTATTTTGAGTTAATTATCAAAAACTGAATTAAAAACTATTTTCTGAAAAAGAAAACCCAAAAAGAAATTATTTCTGCCCAGTCAGCAAACAGGGGGCCCACATGTCAGCCGCCCGCAGCAAACAGTGCCGGACCCGCCTGTCAGTGACTGCGGGGCGGGCAGCGTTGGATGGCTGCCACGTGTCAAGATCTGAGCCGCGACTGCTTTCTCTCTCCTCTATATATATATTAGTTTAAGTTTATTTCTAGGGTTTTTCTTCAGCCGAATTTTAGAGAATTGCCATCTAGGGTTCCTTCATCTTCCAGAAGCCATTGCGCATAGCTCCGGACTCCAAATGAGGCCTAGTTTTTTTGTGTTAGAAAGATATTGAGGTTAGCTTTCTGATTATATAATTTGTTTTACGAAATTATTATTATTAAATTCTGGAAAATTCGTAGAACACAGCATGTCCGAAAATAGACGTGTTTCGATGTTTTCGTGATTCCGGGAGAACCAGGAATCAGAATCACGAACCGTTTAAAGTTTCGGAAAGCTAATGTCGAGATCATTGACATATGTTTTCCCAGAATTTATTTCGAAGTATTTTTATATTGTTATTTCTGTAGAACTTCTAGGGTAAAATTTAACCATCGGTGCACGATACGAAGCTTGTATGTGCCATAATTTCCAAACGAATTTGAATTCGGACGAGCCGTAAATTCCAGCATATTTTTGACGCTGAAATCTACAGAAATTCATGCATAAAAGTCAAGTTTGTGTCAGTTGACTTTTCGGTCAACAGATCGCCTCGATTTGCGTGCCATGAGTCTCGAGTCGATAAAATTCAATTCCTTTGGACAAAATTTAGGCATTAACCTAAAAATCAGAATAATAAGATTAAAATAGGATTTTAGAGTAATTATTACAGAGTTAAATAAATTAAAATAAATTATCTTTTGACGTGATGAATTTGTAATACATAGGCTATTTGGACTGTGACTTGGACTCTGATTCATACCAGCAGCAGAACCCCAGGCAAGATACCTTGCCAAGTTGTTTACAGTATTTTATATGCTTAGTATATTTCTGTATAATTATTTCATTCTGTTTATTTATTGCATGTGTAGTTCCTTCAGTCATTACTATATATTAGATATGTTGACACACACTTGACACTTAGTATCATAGAGGACAATAATTAGGCGTATGGGCTTTTAACCACTCTGGTAACACCGTAGTCACTAGCACGCACTATGGTGGGTCGTGTCCGATGGTCGCTACCCCCGAGGTATGTCGATTGATGGAGTCCGAGGGTCGCTACCCCCGAGGTATGACGGCTGATGATGTCTACTGACGAGCGTGAGGTTGTGAGGATTAGATCGAGTAGTCTACCCTTGCCCATACGTCGAAAAGTTATCCTCATTTGCATTCATATAGATTGTCTTGTACAGCGTACTTATTTATTTTTAAATTATATGCATGTCTACTGTATTCAAGTTGGCTCGTATTTTCTGTATCTTGTTACGTCCCTCTGAGGACCTGGTCCGCTGCCAGGTGTACCTGTTCTTGAGTATTTGTAGGAGCGCAGATTTGGATGGCTATAGATGCTTCGTGGACGTCTTCTCTCGAGCCGTGATCGATAGTTGGTATACTTATATTGGGTTTGATTGTGTTGTACTTATTTTGTATTTGCTCTTATATTCGAGTTGGTAGTGGATTTGTTTCCATCCAACCATCATCCTTAGATACCTATATTAAGATCTAGTTTCATAGATATTGGTTATTTATTTATATTTAATTTTCTGTGGATGAGATTTAGATTATACCCTGTGACTTGTGATACATTTTATACCACTTGTGGATTTGATATTCATATTACAGCGTACGTATGGGTTATGGTTTCCATATATTGGAGTTGTCATATCCATGCGGCTGGCATGCTTACGTGTCCTAGTCCTACGCATTTTTGGGACTGGGGTGTGACATGTTTTTGTGGTGGCCTATGCAGGTCGAGAGCATATTGTCTCGGTTACGTTATTGTACCGAACAAGCTTGCACCTAGGACTAGAGTATAGGATCTCATCCACAATTGACTATGATTCATCTTCCTCCTATCTGTTCTATTTGAACAATTGTATCCTGCTTGATTCTTGTACTTCCCTAATAGTTCTTTGAGTATAGCCTCCTGCTAGAATATAGGAACCCATGTTATTAGGATAATGATTATGGTAGCACACCTATTAAGAATACAACGGGAATATAGACACACCACTAAGTTTAGAATATCTAGTGAACCCTAGAATTTCTTTTCTATAGATTGGTTTACCATTACCCCTTGATATATTATGAAGACTTGAGAGTAGTATAGACACTACTAGAGTTAGTTAGAAGTTTTACCATAATGTTTGAACCTAGTATAGAGGATACCCTAATAAGTACCAAGACCCCTTCTCGTAGACCTTAACAGGAGTTTCTACGGTATGCTTAAGATAATTACAGTACTAGTTTATTGTTATAAGTTGGGTAGTATACCTCACAACATAGTATCACATAGTCTTTTGCCCTATTATTGAAGTGTAGCTGGATGACATTAACTGTGTGCTAGCATAAGAAGATAATGTTTCATCAGACTGTAGAACTTAGAGGCTATACCCCTACTTTGTCGATCATCGACTTAGACAAGGAATTAGTATGACAAATGTAGAGTTTGTGGAGTCTTATCTTTTGTGAACTTGAATTGTTATGTACCTTCTTTCATCATAATCCAGCGTATTTATGTTTGTTGTACTACCTTGACTTATGCTGCTATTATAGCCTAGTTTTTGCAAGCTTATTCTTTTATCGAGCTTGCTCATGGCATATGTATTATTGGGTGCACACAATGATACAATTGCCTAGTCAGAATCGGTGTATTAAGGTCTAGCTAACCTTAGTGCGCTTGGTTCGCTCTTCGCATGACTACTTTACGTGGATTGAGATATATGGTAGTAGACAGATATACTTGCCCCTAGATATGTATGACACATCTTATCGGTTACATAACTGTACTGATACGAGCAGGTAAATAGAAAATTACCAAAAATAGGATTTTAATCCACAACTGTCCTGACAACTCTCTTTTCGATTCTTTAACCTCTTTGAACCTCGTACTTGTATTCGGTCACCTTCACCTTGAGTTCTTTATTATTTCTCTCCATCTTTCCCCTATTTCGGAAAGACGAAACCTCGTGCTGGTATAAGTTGACACTGATAGTACTAGATATACCCCATAAGGCTAATCACATGACTTAGTGACACTTTTTTATAATTGATTAAAGGTATATCATAGGTGATATGTTTGGTGTTAAAACTTTGATAATTGAATAGCATGAGTAAATAAATTTAGGAATATTTTTTCTTAAAGTATATAGCCTTCTGTGATAGATGGGTAAATTCTAAGTTGGGTAGTAGTGCATTGGCAACTCGAGAGGAATTTCTTTTAGATTGTGATCGAGTAAGATTAGATTGGGAGAGGTTCAAGCCATTTAATTTTGAGAATTTTAGAAGAATGACTAAGATGTTGAGGATTAATAAATTCTAAAAATCTTGATATTGAGGACCCAATATTTATACCTTAAGTACATAATTTAAATTTTTGAGTATTGAAGGTAAAATCATCAATTTGAATTTGAAGGATAAATATATAATTTCAGACTTGAACATTGGTGGACTGCATTTAAATTATTTTTTAATTTGATGATTTAAATAAAATAAAAAAATTTGATGATTGGACTACCTATTTGAAATATTGAGGATATGAATGGAATTTAAAAAGTTGAAAAAAAAAATTATAAGTGAAAATAGGAATAATATTGGACTCGAATTACTTCTAGAGGAGATTATGATACTTGGAGATCGTGAGGTAAAATTTGATATGTGTTATTTAAATCTTGAAGATATTATATGGATTCAATTTAAATTTGGATATTGATGAGTTGGAAAAGTGAGAAGAGATTACAATAGGTTGAATTTTGATTTGAACAATGATTATCTTAATTTTGAAATGATCGCGATAGATTTGAATAGATTTTGTTATTTAAATTTTTGGAAGAGATTGCGATTGACGTACCTTATGTATGAATGTGAAGGATTTAACAAATTATGCCTTATTTTAATTTCGAGGACGAAATTGTTTTAAGTTGGGTAGATTGTAAACTCCCTCACCCAAAATAGGTATTTTATGTATATTTTATATTATTATATTTATTATAGATGTTGAATTTATTTAGAATATTCTCTTAGTTAATTAGAAAATAATTTTTTTAGTATATTTACTTATATAAATATTTATTTAGAATTATTTTAGTCTATTTTAGATTATTGAGATTTTTCCATAATTTTTAGTTAATTAAAAACTAGTAACACTAATTTTCTAGGACTTTGAAGAATTTATTTTATGTTCAAACTTAGATAGAAATATTCTAAACTTTTATTTTAGGTTCTAAATAATAAAATATATTTTCTATAATTTTTTGGAAATTTTCTGATTATTTTTAGCATTTATTTTGAGTTAATTATCAGAAACTGAATTAAAAACTATTTTCTGAAAAAGAAAATCCAAAAAAAAATTATTTCTGCCCAGTCAGCAAACAGGGGGCCCACATGTCAGCCGCCCGCAGCAAACAGTGCCGGACCCGCCTGTCAGTGACTGCGGGGCGGGCAGCGTTGGATGGCTGCCACGTGTCAAGATCTGAGCCGCGACTGCTTTCTCTCTCCTCTATATATATATTAGTTTAAGTTTATTTCTAGGGTTTTTCTTCAGCCGAATTTTGGAGAATTGCCATATAGGGTTCCTTCATCTTCCAGAAGCCATTGCGCATAGCTCCGGACTCCAAATGAGGCCTAGTTTTTTTTGTTAGAAAGATATTGAGGTTAGCTTTCTGATTATATAATTTGTTTTACGAAATTATTATTATTAAATTCTGGAAAATTCGTAGAACACAGCATGTCCGAAAATAGACGTGTTTCGATGTTTTAGTGATTCCGGGAGAACCAGGAATCAGAATCACGAACCGTTTAAAGTTTCGGAAAGCTAATATCGAGATCATTGACATATGTTTTTCCCAGAATTTATTTCAAAGTATTTTTATATTGTTAATTCTGTAGAACTTCTAGGGTAAAATTTAACCATCGGTGCACGATACGAAACTTGTATGTGCCATAATTTCCAAACGAATTTGAATTCGGACGAGCCGTAAATTCTAGCATATTTTTGACGCTGAAATCTACAGAAATTCATGCATGAAAGTCAAGTTTGTGTCAGTTGACTTTTCGGTCAACAGATCGCCTCGATTTGCGTGCCATGAGTCTCGAGTCGATAAAATTCAATTCCTTTGGACAAAATTTAGGCATTAACCTAAAAATCAGAATAATAAGATTAAAATAGAATTTTAGAGTAATTATTACAGAATTAAATAAATTAAAATAAATTATCTTTTGACGTGATGAATTTGTAATACATAGGCTATTTGGACTGTGACTTGGACTCTGATTCATACCAGCAGCAGAACCCCAGGCAAGATACCTTGCCAAGTTGTTTACAGTATTTTACATGCTTAGTATATTTCTGTATAATTATTTTATTCTGTTTATTTATTGCATGTGTAGTTCCTTCAGTCATTACTATATATTAGATATGTTGACACACACTTGACACTTAGTATCATAGAGGACAATCATTAGGCGTATGGGCTTTTAACCACTCTGGTAACACCGTAGTCACTAGCACGCACTATGGTGGGTCGTGTCCGATGGTCGCTACCCCCGAGGTATGTCGATTGATGGAGTCCGAGGGTCGCTACCCCCGAGGTATGACGGCTGATGATGTCCACTGACGAGCGTGAGGTTGTGAGGATTAGATCGAGTAGCCTACCCTTGCCCATACGTCGAAAAGTTGTCCTCATTTGCATTCATATAGATTGTCTTGTACAACATACTTATTTATTTTTAAATTATATGCATGTCTACTGTATTCAAGTTGGCTCGTATTTTCTGTATCTTGTTACGTCCCTCTGAGGACCTGGTCCGCTGCCAGGTGTACCTGTTCTTGAGTATTTGTAGGAGCGCAGATTTGGATGGCTATAGATGCTTCGTGGACGTCTTCTCTCGAGCCGTGATCGATAGCTGGTATACTTATATTGGGTTTGATTGTGTTGTACTTATTTTGTATTTGCTCTTATATTCGAGTTGGTAGTGGATTTGTTTCCATCCAACCATCATCCTTAGATACCTATATTGAGATCTAGTTTCATAGATATTGGTTATTTATTTATATTTAATTTTCTGTAGATGAGATTTAGATTATACCCTGTGACTTGTGATACATTTTATACCACTTGTGGATTTGATATTCATATTACAGCGTACGTATGGGTTATGGTTTCCATATATTGGAGTTGTCATATCCATGCGGCTGGCATGCTTACGTGTCCTAGTCCTACGCATTTTTGGGACTGGGGCGTGACATATAACCAATATAAAATAATATACAAATTAATAACTTCATATATTTGGCAGTTCAAATAATTTAGTCTTTAAGATTCAGGACTGTCAATATTTTGACAGCCCACTTAGTATATAGGACTGTCGAAATTCTGACAGTCCTACTTTTATATAGGACTGACAAAATTCTGACAGTCCTGTATTTATATAGGACTGTCGAATTATTGACAGTCCTATATTTATATAGGACTGTCTAATTTTATACAGTCCTTACACGATAACTTTCGAAATAGGGTAGTCATTTTACGTACCGTACGTGCTTCGGAACAACCGACATGTTCTTCGGAACGACCGAAGTGCATATTAGATGGATTGCATGATCCGACTTCGTCATCGAAGATAGTTTCATGTATCGTTGCTACAATAGTCAAATAAAACTAAAATTTTTTGTGACAATCGCAAAACTTATTCATCGTATGTTGTCGAATACATACCGGAAGAATATTCATTGGACAATCACCAAAGCAAAATTCTCTTCGACTTGGGACCACAACTATCATTTTCCAAATTTAGGTTTAGACTTAGAGAATGAGATTTTCTTCAAGTGAGGGTGAAAAGCCTAAAATAGAATTTTTTTTGACTTATATAGCTTGGTGTGGACTAGCCCTAAGTAACTTTTAAGAGTGGCAAACTTGTAATTTTTGGTAAAATTACAATGAGCTAGCCCCAAGTAAAGTTTGTAGTGCCCTTATCAAAAGCCTTGAAAAGTGTACAGTATAGATGGCAGCAAGGAAAACTGATGTATATATATAGACAAACAAAAAGTGTAGTAGTGGGACGCAGAGCTGAGCATACGGTTTATTCCGTTTCAAATTAAATCGGAATAATCAAAACAGAAAAAATCGGAATTCTAAAAATTCAAATTCGAAACTGAATCAAAATTAGCCAAAATTGAAACTGAACTGAATCGAACCGAATAAGCTATTCGATTTGTTCGGTTGGACTATTGTTATTGTTTAATGGATCAAACTCAATATTGAAATCATGGTTAAATTATAATTTTATACACACATATGTTATATTACAAATTTGTTGTCACGCCCCAGTCCCAAAATACACGGGACCAGGCCACGTGGCAATAGCCATCTGACACGTCTCCGAAGATATCCCAATTTAATGGATCCACGAAGAGTGCTACGCTGTCCTAAAATACTAACATGTCCAATATCAGTCAATAACAGGTAATCTAATCTCATCCACAATATAAAGAGCAAGAAGTACTACATAAACTGTTGGAAGATAAACACCAGTCTGAAATATCATAGTACAAACCAAGATGTCTGGTGGGAACAAACCCACTACTACGACAAAATAAAGTACTGAAATGAGATATAAAAGATAAAGACTAGGGCATCGGCTAACTAGAGAATGATGCACCCAATCTAGGCTGAGGGCCTACTAACTGATCACGGAAACTCTGACGGCTGCACCTCTAACTCCTCAGCTGTAGCGAATCTCGTCTCCTGTCCGGGGCCGTATACTGTGGGGTAGAAAGCCTCGTCCAAATCTGGAAAGGTACCAGGTCCTCAGAGGGACGTAACAAGATACATAGAAACATGCCATATATAAATACTGAATAAAATAAATACAATAAAGGGTGTGCTAACCATCTAAGTGAATGCAATGTAAGGACAACTGTGAGTATATGGGAAGGTGTAGGCTAGACATATGCTGACGTAATTCACCAGTCGTGGCAACCAGCTAGTATATGCCACACATGCCCCCTATAACACGGGCGCAGGAATACAGTAACGTCCGACATTCTATAGAGTGTGGTATCTGCAATGTCATCAAGTAACATCCAACACTCTACAGAACGTAGTATCAGTAATATATAATTACGTCTGTATCACTCCGTCGAGTGCGGTATCAGTGTAAAGGAGTGGGGTGTCCCATATGCCTACTAGTCGTCCTCCCTTCCCAATGTAGATATACCAGTCAAATAATCGACGCGCATACACCTTATCTAAATACCAAGTCTCTATACTGAGATAGTCCTAGATTTCTTGCTAACCGTGATGCACGTCACATGCGACGATAGCTAGTCGAACACGCGAACTCGCATCCCAACATGAGATTTATCACTATGAATACGTGTAAAAGTGTTAGGTCTTGGAAGATAACAGGATATCCTCCAATAGGGTGAGTCTGCTAATGACTACGTCAATGTATACTAATCTTCGACATATCCGTCGAATGCACCCGAGACAATCTCGGACGCACACAGTTGTATAAGGCAAAACAACAAGCATACAATACAATATTTGCATAATTTAAATTAGATAGTAAATATGGCAAGGTATCTTGCTTGAGCCTTCAAGAGGTGAATGCCAAAAGCCTGCTCCGGTAGCGTCTCCTGGCTGATCCAAAGACCCTAGACATACAATATAACACAATAATACAGACATCAGATGCTACGCATTATCTACATACGGTTAAGACGCTATTCTTGAATACTGTCGCGAGTTCACTGTTGCTCGAGTACAGCGTCACGTGTGCACGTAGCTAGGGTGTACACGTGTTCTATCTTCGATTAACAGGCGTCTCGAGGCAATAATTATCTAGTTACGGGTCATCCATGATTTCTGTTCTGTGCGAACATGTCTCTATTCTCCATGTTTGAACATACTAGGATTTATATCCAGGTGTTTCTACCGAATTACCTGTCCTTGGTAACTGGTCGCTAATTTAGAATAATTATTTATTAATTAATATCTAATTAAAAATCACTTCCAGCATAAAATATTAACTAGGGTTTAAAAGCTATTAATATTTACCCATATTGACACGGCGACACGAAGGAGAATACTAGGACACAAGAGAGACGGGTTCCACGAACGAGTACCTGATCGACCGAGCGAGGGGGTCCGCTCGCTGGTCGGTTGTTCCCTCCGACGAGGGTGGCCTAGGTCGACGTGGACGGATCCGGCCTCGCGGGTGGTGGGGCAATCGGGATCGGGGCACCGGCTCGGGTGGCGTCAGACGGGTTCAGGCATAGTCGAGGAGCAACCGGGCGGGTTCAGGCAACGTCGGGCTAAGTCGGGCGGCGTCGGGCTAAGTCGGGTTGAGGGCTGTGGGGGTCGGAAGCAGTCGGCGTGGGCGGGTTGAGGGCTGTGGGGGTCGGGAGCAGTCAGCGTTGGCGGGTTGAGGGCTGTGGGCGGTCGGAAACAGTCGGCGTGGCGGGTTGAGGGCTGTGGGCGGTCGAAAATAGTCGACGTGGGTGGGTGTCCGGCCGGTTGGGGGCTCGGTTTGGATGGGGAGGTCGGCTAGGGTTTGAAGGGAATGATGAATAGTTGGTTTTTAGATTTTTGCATGAGAAGGTTGGTATTTATATGTGGTGATGGGGTTATGGGCTGGCCTCGAGTGTGGGCCTGACCTGCCTTGTTGGGGGGCTGGTCCACATAGTAGAGTGCAAGGTGGGCTCGATCGGCTTGTTTGAGGTAAACTTGACCTCGAATTTTAATTAAATTAATAAATGCAAGGCGTTCTCTTAAGAAATATTGCGTGGCTAAAATGAGACGCAATAACGAGTATCTAAGGTTGCACAATGGCCATAGGGTAGTCTGGTATGTCTAAAAGATGTTCGTGAATTCGGGTGGAAGATACTAATGGTGGGGTGCTCCAACCTCGAAGCAACGACAAGGTGTATTAAGACGTATAATTTACTCACATTAATCCTAATTAATTCCAGTTAAATCCTAATGTCTTGATTTAATTCCAAATAATCCTGAATTGGTCGAGGGGGTTTACAATCTACCCTCCTTAGAGCATTTCGTCCTCAAAATTAAACATACGCATGGTAAGAAGTTCTGTCTGAATTTAAAAAAATGCTAATACGTACCTAGTCCTTCGAAGAGATGGGGATAGCGCTATTTAATGTCCTCCTCGCATTCCCAAGTCGACTCGTCTGGTGCATGATGTCTCCACGTGACGTGAACTAAGGGAATGGTCTGACCTCGCAGTACCTTCTCACTCCTGTCCAGAATCTCAACAGGCTCCTCTTGGTATGATAAGCTCGGCCCAACTGTGATCTCTGAGTGGTCAAGTATATAACTCGGATCCGGTATGTACCTCCTCAGCTGAGATACATGGAAGACGTCATGAACTCCTTTCAAGGTCTGTGGCAAGGCTAACTTGTAAGCAACCTCTCCGACGCGTTCCAATACGTCGAATGGTCCGATGTATCTCGGGCTCAGCTTCCCTCTGCCTCCGAATCTGATAGTCCCTTGAGTAGGTGAGATCTTTAGAAATACGTGATCTCCAACCTGAAATTCTATGGGTCGTCGATGTGCATTCGTCCAGTGCTTATGTCGGTCTTGTGCTGCTCGTAGATGTCCTTGGATCTCCTTCACCTTCTCTACTGTACGAACAACCAACTCTGGTCCGAGAAGTTGTCGCTCGCCTATATCGCTCCAGCATACTGGGGAACGACACTTTCTTCCATACAACGCTTCATAGGGAGCCATTTGGATGCTCGTCTGATAGCTGTTATTGTAGGAAAACTCGACCAGATGCAAATGGTCTTCCCATAATCCTCCAAAGTCAAGCATGCACGCTCTCAACATGTCTTCTAACGTCTGAATGGTGCACTCGGACTGGCCATCTGTTTGTGGGTGATACGCTGTGCTAAACTTTAGGCGAGTACCGAGACTCTCTTGCATACTCTGCCAAAAGTAAGACATAAACCTCGTATTCCTGTCAGACATGATGCTAACTAGCACTCCATGTAGGCGCACAATCTCCCTCATGTACATATCTGCTAAGGCCTCCGTCGATTGCCCAACTCTGAAGGGTAAAAAGTATGCGAACTTGGTGAGTCTATCCACGATTACCCATACTGTGTTGCGCCCACTAGGACTCCTCGGAAAGCCCGTGACAAAGTCCATAGTGATGTGCTCTTATTTCCACTCCGGTATAGGAAGCAGTTGAAGAAATCCTGCAGATCTCTGATGCTCAGCCTTGACTTGCTGACACACCAGGCACTTCGCTACAAAATTTGCTATCTCCCTCTTCATTCCGTGCCACCAGTAGTACTGTCTCAAGTCCCTGTACATCTTCGTACCTCCTGGATGAATAGAATAGGTTGAACTGTGTGCCTCTGCCATCAACTCCTGACGAAGTTCTCCATTTGGAACATAGAGACAATCTCCGCATCTCAAAGTTCCATCTTTATGTATACGCAGTCCTGTCTGCATTCCAGCCTCTGTCCTCTGTCTAAGCCTCTGAAATCTGGCATCTGTCGGCAAAACAGCCTTGATTCTCTCCACTAATGTCGATTGCAATTGGAAACTCGACAATTGTCCATCTACTCCGGGCATAATGATCTCTATACCCATCTGCTCTAGCTCTCTCAACAGATATTGTTGGGTGGTCATGAAGAATGCCATGGGTCTTCTGCTCAACGCGTCAGCTACTACGTTGGCCTTTCCCGGATGGTACTGTAGCTCAATCTCGAAGTCTGTCATCACCTCGAGCCAACGTCTCTGCCTCTGATTAAGGTCCTTCTGGGTGTAGACGTACTTCAGACTCTTATGATCCGTAAATATCTCCACTCTTTCTCCATATAAATAGTGCCTCCAAAGCTTCAAGGCAAAGATCACTACTGCAAGCTCCAAGTCGTGGGTGGGATAGTTCTTCTCATGTGTCCTCAACTGTCTAGAAGCATAAGCTACAACCTTTCCATGTTGCATCAAGATACATCATAATCCTTTTCCGGACGCATCGCTATAGATCACGAATCCTCCGGGTCCAGATGGTATGGCCAAGATAGGTGCAGTAGTTAAACGCTTCTTCAGTTCGTCGAATGCCTTCTGACACTCCTCTGTCCAGTGAACTCCTGCTCCTTACGGGTCAAGCGGGTCATCGGTTCCACAATTTTCGTGAAGTTCTCTACGAACCTCCGGTAATATCCGGCAAGTCCTAAGAAACTCCTGACCTCTGAGACATTGGTAGGGGTTGGCTATGTCTCTACTGATGAAATCTTCGTCGGATCCACTGAAATTCCATCTCCTGAGATGATATATCCAAAAAAAGCGACACGATCTAGGAGAAACTCATATTTGCTCACTTTAGCATAAAGACTCTCTCCTAAGAGTCTCTAACACTAGTCTCAGATGCTCTTTGTGCTCCTCGTGGCTCTTCGAATACACCAAAATATCGTCGATGAAGACTACCATGAACTGGTCTAAGTATTGGTGGAATACTCTGTTCATCAAGTTCATAAACACAACTGGCGCATTCGTCAGTCCAAAAGGCATCACTAAGAACTCGTAGTGACCATAACGAGTCCTGAATGCTGTCTTCTGAATGTCCTCTCTTCGCACCTTTACCTAGTGATAACCCGACCTCAAGTCGATCTTTGTGAACACTACTGCTCCTGTCAACTGGTCGAATAAATCGTCAATCAGCGGCAGGGGGTACTTGTTCTTGATAGTCAGAGCATTAAGGGCTCTGTAATCAATGCACATGTGTACTGTTCTATCCTTCTTGGGTACGAACAACACTGGTGCTCCCCATGGTGACGCACTAGGACGGATAAATCCCTTGCTCTGCAACTCCTCTAATTGTAGCTTCAGCTCATCTAACTCCTTCTTCGCCAATCGGTATATATTAGAAGATACCGGTGCTGCTCTGGGTACTAGCTCAATGGTGAACTCCACGTCTCTATCTGGCGGTAAGCCTGGCAGTTCTTCGGGGAATACATCTTCAAATTCTGTAACTATTGGAGGGGGTGCAATCTCTATAGTCATGCAAGTTCCAGCTATCTGCCCTACTCCTTGCTCGACAGTCCCTCGCATGTACTCGAACTCCGGTTGATCTGGCGGTCTAAAAGTGATGCTACCCTTCCGGCAGTTCAGTACGGCGTTATACTGGCTTAACCAGTCCATGCCTAACACAACATCAAAGTGCGGCATAGGCAATACCAAGAATCGCGCTCTCATATCTCTACCACATACAACTACCGAGCACGTTCTGATAGTACTGGTAACCGGTACGATACCTCCTCCGGTAAGAATCTTCCAACTCTTAGGTAAGGGGGAGGTCGCTACTCTATGCATTGCTACAAATCTACTAGATATAAATGACAATGTAGCTCCAGAATCAAACAATACAGTTGCAGGTAATGATGTAACTAAGATGGTACCTGTGATAGCTTCCCCTTCTGTTTCCTCCTCAGTGGCTGCTAAAGCAAGGCTTGTCCCTGCCTTTGTCCTCCTGTCTGCTATCGATTCCGGTTGAACTGTACTTTCTGTGGGGCCAAGGGTGGTCCCCTCTAAAATCCTCCGGGTGCTGGTGGTCGCTGGCCTCCTAGTGGGGGTAGTATCCTCGGGGCTGGTGCTGCTGGTCTCTGTCCTATCTGCAGTGCTGCCTCTCTGCGCTGTGGGCAATCCCTAACAATGTGCTGACTCGATCCACATATCATGCAAAGTCCCAACTTCTTTCGACAATCTTTAACGACGTGTCCCTTCTTGCCACAATGGTGACAAGTCGGGAGCTCCTGCTGTGGGTATGGCGCTGCCCTCTGCTGTGTCTGTGCTCCGGGTCGACGGATCGGTCCTCCTGCTCCGTGCTGTGCTCAGGTTGGTGTAGTCATGCTGGAACGTCTAGCTCCTCTGACGATGGCCTCCTGGATTCTTGCCTCTGCAAGAACCTCTTCATAAGAATTCCTCACCTGTGTAGTGGTATACCTCTGTAGCTCGAAATTGAGGCCGTGATGAAATCTCTGGGCTTTCTCAAGATCGGTGGGTATCAGGATGGCACCAAATCTGCTAAGGCGGCTGAACTCCGCGTCATAGGCGTCAACAGTCATATTTCCCTGCTCTAAGTGTAAGAACTGGGAGTACAGGGCATTTCTGACTGTAGCTGGGAAGTACTTCGCATTGAAGTATTCTAGGAATTGTTTCCACGTCTGGTTCTTCCCTACACTGCGCTCAATGGAATCCCACCAGTGGTGGGCATTGCCTTTTAGTTGGGCCCTCACTGCGGTCATCCATAGGTCGGGGTGCAGTTGTGAAGCCTCTAGTAACATCTCCGTGTTGGCGACCTAATCGGAGATATGCTCGGCAGTCTCATTGCTCGAGAAAGTATCTGGTCCCATCTGTCGGAACCATCTAACAGTGCCACCGGTCTGGGCTGGTGGAGGTGCTGGTACTGGTGTTGGGGCAGGTGTCCTCTCTAGTACTGTCATCAGACTCTGTCGCAATGTCTCTGTCTGCTGCCACTATGCTTGCATCATTGCCTGGAAGAACTGGAGCATCTGTGGTTGGCCATCTAGCTGTGGCATCTGGGGTGGATAAGGTGGAGGCGGTGGTAATAGAATCTCCGGCTGTGCAGTAGGCGTCTCCTCAGATGTCGGCCTCTCAGTTTGCGGCATCGGTGTAGCTCCAGAAGTCTGTCCCTCATAATGTTGCGTGGGGATTGTCTGGGAAGTCTGTCCCTCAAGCTGCGGTGTAGGATCGCCCTGCGATATCTCGTGCCAATGTATCAGTGGGGTCTGCAGCGGGGGATGCCCTTGGGGTACCTCCTCTCCTTGAGTGGTGTTATCTGGCACCGCGGCACGGGGTGCTCCTCGTCCACTGCGTAAATTCATCTTGCTGCAAGAGATAAGACTTCATTAAAAGAGTACGAGAACAAACAAACAGGATGCAGATATTTAGAAGCAGTATCAAGGAAGTTCAAAGAAGAATCAAAAGTGGATGAGACCTAGTAATTTTTATCCTATTGTAGGCTCGCTGGGCATGTTACCATACCTCAAGCGAAAAGAGAAGGACCTGCATGGGCCACCACTAAAACCATGTCACGCCCCGGTCCCAAAATACACGGAACCAGGCCACATGGCAATAGCCATCTGATACGTCTCCGAAGATATCCCAATTTAATGGATCCACGAAGAGTGCTACGCTGTCCTAAAATACTAACATGTCCAATATCAGTCAATAACAGGTAATCTAATCTCATCCACAATATAAAGTCTCATCCACAATATAAAGAGCAAGAAGTACTACATAAACTGTTGGAAGATAAACACCAGTCTGAAATATCATAGTACAAACCAAGATGTCTGGTGGGAACAAACCCACTACTACGACGAAATAAAGTACTGAAATGAGATATAAAAGATAAAGACTAGGGCATCGGCTGACTAGAGAATGATGCACCCAATCTAGGCTGAGGGCCTACTAACTAATCACGGAAACTCTGACGACTGCACCTCTAACTCCTCAGCTGTAGCGAATCTCGTCTCCTGTCCGGGGCCGTATACTGTGGGGTAGAAAGCCTCGTCCAAATCTGGAAAGGTACCAGGTCCTCAGAGGGACGTAACAAGATACATAAAAACATGCCATATATAAATACTGAATAAAATAAATACAATAAAGGGTGTGCTAACCATCTAAGTGAATGCAATGTAAGGACAACTGTGAGTATATGGGAAGGTGTAGGCTAGACATATGCTGACGTAATTCACCAGTCGTGGCAACCAGCTAGTATATGCCACACATGCCCCCTATAACACGGGCACATGAATACAGTAACGTCCGATATTCTATAGAGTGTGGTATCTGCAATGTCATCAAGTAACGTCCAACACTCTACAGAACGTGGTATCAGTAATATAATTACGTCCGTATTACTCCGTCGAGTGCGGTATCAGTGTAAAGGAGTGGGGTGTCCCATATGCCTACTAGTCGTCCTTCCCAATGTAGATATACCAGTCAAATAATCGACGCGCATACCCCTTATCTAAATGCCAAGTCTCTATACTGAGATAGTCCTAGATTTCTTGCTAACCGTGATGCACGTCACACGCGACGATAGCTAGTCGAACACGCGAACTCGCATCCCAACATGAGATTTATCACTATGAATACGTGTAAAAGTGTCAGGTCTTGGAAGATAACAGGATATCCTCCAATAGGGTGAGTCTGCTAATGACTACGTCAATGTATACTAATCTTCGACATATCCGTCGAATGCACCCGAGACAATCTCGGACGCGCACAGTTGTATAAGGCAAAACAACAAGAATACAATACAATATTTGCGTAATTTAAATTAGATAGTAAATATGGCAAGGTATCTTGCTTGAGTCTTCAAGAGGTGAATGCCAATAGCCTGCTCCGGTAGCGTCTCTTGGCTGATCCAAAGACCCTAGACATACAATATAACACAACAATACAGACATCAGATGCTACGCATTATCTACATACGGTTAAGACGCTATTCTTGAATACTGTCGCGAGTTCACCGTTGCTCGAGTACAGCGTCACGTGTGCACGTAGCTAGGGTGTACACGTGTTATGTCTTCGGTTAACAGGCGTCTCGAGGCAATAATTATCTAGTTATGGGTCGTCCATGATTTCTGTTCTGTGCGGACATGTCTCTATTCTCCATGTTTGAACATACTAGGATTTATATACAGGTATTTCTACCGAATTACCTGTCCTTGGTAACTGGTCGCTAATTTAGAATAATTATTTATTAATTAATATCTAATTAAAAATCACTTCCAGCATAAAATATTAACTAGGGTTTAAAAGCTATTAATATTTACCCATATTGACACGACGACACGAAGGAGAATACTAGGACACAAGAGAGACGGGTTCCACGAACGAGTACCTGATCGACCGAGCGAGGGGGTCCGCTCGCTGGTCGGTTGTTCCCTCCGACGAGGGTGGCCTAGGTCGACGTGGACGGATCCGGCCTCGCGGGTGGTGGGGCAATCGGGATCGGGGCAGCAGCTCGGGTGGCGTCAGGCGGGTTCAGGCGTAGTCGGGGAGCAACCAGGCGGGTTCAGGCAACGTCGGGCTGAGTCGGGCGGCGTCGGGCTAAGTCGGGTTGAGGGCTGTGGGGGTCGGGAGCAGTCGGCGTGGGCGGGTTGAGGGCTGTGGGGGTCGGGAGCAGTCAGCGTTGGCGGGTTGAGGGCTGTGGGCGGTCGAAAACAGTCGGCGTGGCGGGTTGAGGGCTGTGGGCGGTCGGAAACAGTCGGCGTGGGCGGGTGTCCGGCCGGTTGGGGGCTCGGTTTGGATGGGAAGGTCGGCTAGGGTTTGAAGGGAATGATGAATAGTGGTTTTTTACAGTTTTGCATGAGAAGGTTGGTATTTATATGTGGTGATGGGGTTATGGGCTGGCCTCGAGTGTGGGCCTGACCTGCCTTGTTGGGGGGGCTGGTCCACGTAGTAGAGTGCAAGGTGGGCTCGATCGGCTTGTTTGAGGTAAACTTGACCTCGAATTTTAATTAAATTAATAAATGCAAGGCGTTCTCTTAAGAAATATTGCGTGGCTAAAATGAGACGCAATAACGAGTATCTAAGGTTGCACAATGGCCATGGGGTAGTCTGGTATGTCTAAAAGATGTTCGTGAATTCGGGTGGAAGATACTAATGGTGGGGTGCTCCAACCTCGAAGCAACGACAAGGTGTATTAAGACGTATAGTTTACTCACATTAATCCTAATTAATTCCAGTTAAATCCTAATGTCTTGATTTAATTCCAAATAATCCTGAATTGGTCGAGGGGGTTTACATTTGTATTCAAAGTTGTGCCTCAAAACATATACATAGACCTGTTACATTTAAAATATACACATTTTTAATCATAAAATATGCATAGAATCGGAATATTTACATAACTACATTAATCTTATTCGGTTTTCGTTTTTGGACCGAAACCCAAAATCGAAACCAAATAAGAAATTTTAGTATTTTCAAAACCGAACCAATTTTTTTTCAAACCGAACAGAATCTCTTATTCGATTCAGTTTGTTTCAATTTTTGGTCCAAAATTGAATAATGCTCACGCTTGGACGAATTTCAGCTAATAGTAAATAGTGGACCCTTCACCAAATAAAAGCTCAGTGATTAGCCCACAACTTGTATGACACAGTATCTCTACTATTGTAGTACAGCTTAGAAAAAAGGAACCGTGAACGTATATCATCAATTATTAATATATTTTTTTAAATTAAATATCGCGTGGTTTATCTTCTCCACCTGAACATATAACAAAACATAAAATATATTCAAATTTAAAATTATATTTATGGCCGCTTGGTAACGATGTTTTCATCGGTTAAGGATTCAACATCCCCATCATTGTCAAAAACATAGTTAGAAGTTGACTACCTCCAGCCATTTCAAAGTAAAAGAGGGAGCCATCAACTGTAGCAAGGGCTGATACTCATCATCATACCAAACAAAGCTACAAGTTGGCTACGTCCTTCTATGGAAGGGGAAGCCATCAACTCTTGTAGGTACGGATCTTCCAATCCTTCATATCTCCAACAGTGAAAAGTATGCAACATTACATTCATATGATGTTGATAAATTTTTAAGTCAAAGTTTGCATAGAATACATAAAATCTAACAACGTTGGGGGAAAATAAATTCAAGAAATCAGAGAATACTTTAGAGAAATTTTATAAACGTAAAGACAAGAATTTAATGTGTTTCAGTCAACATCCACAGACGATGGTGATTTAGTTCCACTATGAAGAAGAAAATTAATTACAATAGCTCTCTCAACACTTCTCTTCTTTCTCTCAAGAACTTTCTATCACAACGATGATGATGAAGAAGAAGAAGAAGAAGAAAAAAAGCTCTCTCTCTCTCCAAACATTTGTATTGAACTTATTCAACAACTTTCATTGAACACAATTAAGATGTCCCAAGGAGAACCTTTAGACCCCTTTATATAGTATGTCATATGTCTATATATGAAAATCCAATATTAAAAATCTATATATAAAAATCCAATATATGAAAAGTCCAATCCAATCATTGTTTTGTGGTTAGTATCATTTATATAGGCTAAAATATTAACCAAATCATATTTTGGAGCATAATATATAGTGAGATCATATTATTTATACAGTTTTTTAAGTATTTTTTTCTTCATATTAATAAACAAAATATTACAATAATCGGTTCTATCAGTTCGACCAGAGTCCGAGACGACGATCCGATCTGATTGATGAAATTTCGGTAAGGTTCGGTTCGGTTTTTAAAAACATTGTTGAGTTACCCATACATGCATAGAGACTAACACTCGAAATCGGAGAGACGAAATGCTCCTAATACGCCGCCGAGTCCAAACCCTCCTCCTCCGCCACCACCACTCACTAAACCCTAAAAATCCTACTCTCCTCCGCCTTCTCTCCACCACCACTCCTCCTCCTCCGTCCACCACCGAGCAGCAGTGGACGGAGGAGATCCTGTACCTCGACGAGTCCGACAACCTCCTCTCCTCCTCCCCCGGCGCCCGTCCCTCCGACAACACCCACCTCATCTCCTCCGGCTCACTCCTCCACCCCATCCCCCCTTCCTCCGCCGCCGACCGCGTCGCCCACCTCGCCCTCCGCTGGCGCTGGGGCCCACAGCTCGACTCCGCCCTCGACTCTTCCTCCCTCACCCCCTCCCTCCTCCCCCTAGCCCTCTCCCGCCTCCTCCATCTCTCCGGCTCTGACCACCTCCCTCCCCTCTCCCTCCTCCGCTGGGCCCGCCGCCAGCCCTGGTTCCTCTCCTCCGCCCCGCTCGACGACTCCCTCTCCCTCCTCCTCGACCGCCTCCCCCACCCCGACGACATCCATTCCCTCTTCCAAGAATTCATCCTCCCAATTCAAGAAACCACCACCACCACCACTCCTCCTCCTCCTTCCTCCCTCCCCTCGCTCGCGGCCAATAAAGCACTGCAGTCTCTCTCCCAGTCCGGACACCTCGAGCTCTCCTTCTCCAACTTCAAGAAGCTCAAGCACCTCGGCCTCGACCGCCTCCTCCACACCCGCACCTACAACTCCCTCATCCACCTCTTCCTCGCCAAGGGACTCCCTTACAAGGCCTTCGAGATCTACGAGTCCATGGCCTCCTCCCCCTCCCCCTCCCTCGACGCCTCCACCTACGACCTCATGATCCCCGCCCTCGCCAAGTCCGGCCGCCTCGACGCCGCGCTTAAGCTCTTCCAGGCCCTGAAGGAGAAGGACGGCTCGTCCCCGGCCGGATTCCCGATCTACTCGGCTCTTGTCGACTCCATGGGCAAGGCCGGACGCCTCGACGCCGCGGTGGGCCTATACAGGGAAATGCAGGCGGCCGGCTACAAGCCTTCGGCTGCGATGTACGTGTCCATGATCGAGTCGTTGGTGAAAGCTGGGAAATTGGACGCGGGGAAGGGACTCTGGGACGAGATGAAGGGGTTTGGTTTCCGGCCCAATTTTGGGCTTTATACCATGATGGTCGAGGCACACGCTAGGTCGGGAAGGCTCGAGGCCGCCTCCGCCCTCTTTACGGAGATGGAGAAGGCCGGGTTCCTCCCAACCCCGTCGAGCTACTCGTGCTTGATCGAGATGCATTCTGCTGCGGGGCAGGTGGACGCCGTGATGAGGTTGTACAATTCCATGACGGGTGCAGGGTTCCGGCTCGGGATGAGCATTTACACTTGTATGCTGACTCTCTTGGCAAATAAGAAGCTGCTGGATTTGGCTGCCAAGATTCTTCTCGAGATGAAGGCAAACGGGTTCTCGGTGGATGTCAATGCGAGCGATGTCCTGATGATTTATATCAAGGAAGGTTCGACGGATTTAGCATTGAGGTGGCTGAGGTTTATGGGGTCTGCAGGGATCCGGACTAATAATTTCATCGTGAGGCAGCTCTTTGAGTCATGTATGAAAGCTGGGATCTACGATTCAGCACGGCCGCTTCTCGAGACCTATGTGGGGTCAGCTGCGAAGGTGGATTTAATACTATATACTTCGATACTTGCCCATTTGGTTCGGTGCCAAGATGAGAAGAACGAGCGGGCAATCATGGACATCATGAGTGCGACAAGGCACAAGGCACATGAGTTCATGTGTGGACTCTTTACCGGCCCGGAGCAGAGGAAGAAGCCGGTGCTTTCCTTTGTGAGGGAATTCTTTCAAGGAATTGATTATGAGGCTGAGGAAAGTGCGGCCAGATACTTTGTGAATGTTCTTCTCAATTACTTGGTCCTAATGGGTCAGATGAATCGGGCAAGGTGTGTCTGGAAGGTGGCATATGAGAACAAGCTGTTTCCCAAGGCAATCGTGTTCGATCAACATATTGCCTGGTCTTTGGACATCCGTAATTTGTCAGTCGGAGCTGCATTGGTTGCTGTGGTGCACACTTTGCACCGGTTTAGAAAGAGGATGTTGTATTATGGAGTGGTGCCCCGAAGAATTAAGTTGGTGACAGGGCCCACACTCAAAATGGTTGTGGCGCAGGTTCTCGAGTCGGTGGAGTCACCATTTGAGGTAAGCAAGGTTGTCCTCCGGGCACCAGGAGATTCAGTGCTCGAGTGGTTCAAGAAGCCGATAGTGCAGCAGTTCTTGTTGAATGAGATACCATCAAAAGGTGATGTGCTGATGCACAAGCTCAATGTGATGTTCCCTAGCTCTGCACCAGAGGTCAGATCCCTTTCCCCACCGAAGCCATCGTCTTTCTCCAAGGTGATGTATTGATGCTTTGTTGTTTAAACATCTTGGTAGATTCATATTGTATTAGAAACAAAAAAATGATATATTTATTTGAGGACTCCCTTTGTATATGGTTGTACAAGTAAACATTCCATTTTGATTCTCATTTCGGAGAAAATGAAGCATGATGCCTTGGGTTAGTAGATATAATTTGTCTAGTTGCTTATATTGAGAGGTTACACTTTTCAAGTTTTTTGTCGGTAAAACCTTCATTAGACATTTTTAGGGAGACCATCCAACATGCTGATCCTGATGTATTTCCAGAATAAAGTTCAGTCAACTTCCTCCCGTATTTGCTTCTTTTAATCTGGGGACCATTTGACCATAGAAATGTATTGTTGGCAGCCTTCTAAGTAATATGTATTCTATTTATCCTGAACTTGCGATGTACTTGTCAATTGATCCTCTGTGGATGAATGACTTTGTAGTGTTAGTCTGAGCTCTATATCCGATTTTTTTCTTTACAAAATGCAAATCTGCTCCTTTTGTTGGTAATCTTGCAATATGTCTGAGACTATTGTCTGAACTCTAGACCACACTAGCCTTTAGGAATGGGGATATAGAAAATTAGAAATGCATGTCCTGCTATGTTTTGGGAACTTGGAACCTAGAGACATTGGTACACCGTGTTTGATACATGTATCAGGTGATTATTGTGTTGAATGTCTCGGACACGAATATGGTGCTCCAGAGGAGTGTCTATGTAACCTAGATGATCACAAAGCACTCTTCTAGTTCAAGCATCCCACTTTATTCTTAGGTGCACCCTTCTCAGCTTATACTATCCTGTAGGATATACTTGAAAGCTTGACATAAATTGCGAAGGGCAATCATAATTTATTCCTTGGAGTTCTTCTTCAGAATCCTTGATCTTGGATCTTAAATTCTTAATTTTCAGTCTACTCATGCCTTCTAGTGTGATAGTGTACCCCATTGGAGTATTTTTGCTGCCTTGTCATTAAAGCAAGCAACCTGTGATTTCATGTTTCTGACGTCACTTCTGATCGATTTCGGTTCCTACTCTATCCTTTGGCCTTCCTTATTTTGCTCGAACCTTTCTTTCATACCACTTGTTCTAAGCTTGGCACTGACTAGTTACTGCATGAACCTGCCTGAGTGTTTTTTATTTTCTTTGGACATGACTCACCCACCCTTGCTTAAGTAGGGGCAGCATCAATTAGCAGAACGGATTGGAATTATGTAGAACTCAACTCTAAAAGCCAACTTCATGTTGAGTTATTTGGCAAAATTGGTAATTTTCATCTCCCTTCTATTAATGAACCCTATTTTCTCAACTGAACTTAGTCTGCATCTAATTAAGCATTTCTGGTTGACTCAATAAACATAAAGTAACAGTGTAGCACTAAATTTGGGTAATTGGACATTTGTTCCAAGTCATAGACGAATATACTACAATGATCTTCATGAGTTCTACATATGTGTATGTCTAGTTACTGTACCAGCTTCATCCTTCCTTTTTTTAAACTATGGAGCTGAATCCAAGACTTGATATTGGAGTTGGGGCTACATTCTTAGTTTTGAATAAGTGTATATAATGAGCTGATCTACCTTGGCCCATCTTCAGTCATATACCTTAAACCTACGTCTATAGCGGTAGACACTGAGGTACTCCCCAAATTCATAGTTCCATACTAACATGGGTATAATAATAAGTTAAATGAAAGCCTACTTATATTCTTTCAAATACTATGCAGGGTTCCTTTCCTCTCTAGATTGAATAATAAGGCCTTTTCCTCTCTTTCTCTTATATTTCTCAAGATTACCTTGTAAACAAGTGTTTCAGGTCAACTCGGATGTTATTATGTGGTCTGTGCACTTTCCACATCTCTGAAGAATTCTGGTACACATCTATAGATATGGTACCAAAGCAATATAAACAATCTAAAGAAAATAATCCTACTAGCTCTGAATCTTAGGATATTTATACAACTCTTCTACTACTTCTCAATATTATGAATGGGTATTTGTAATCTTTAGCATGTTTATCAGCTTCCTGATATCACCCAAACAATAAATAATAAAAAATCAAGGTTTAAAGTACTGTCTATGATGCTCGTAATGGTCGATGCCTGTGCTAGGAGGAAATGAACCTACTAGCTCCAACTTCTTGGATGTTTCTAGTTCCCTCTATCAGCCAACTTCAGTAACTTTTATTATTCTCAGAGGAAATATGTACATATTTAGCATTTTTATCAGCTTGCTGAAAGCACCCAATCATAGCAAAAAAGAAGGATTACAATACTGCCTTTCATGCCTGTGCCGCTTGTTACAGTTCCAACATAAGCTACATTTGCTGAGTTGTTAAACCAGGCCTAGGCACAAAGCACCTTGCTTCAGCCAAAGAGCATTGCAAAGGCAAAAGTGTCGCCTTGGGTGAGGCAGTGGGGTGCCTAGGTGCATGTCCTGGGTGAGTGCAAACCTGACATGAACCCGACCAGTTAAGAAACTAAAAGGTGAAAGAAAACCTAACACCCCCCCCCCCCCCCCCCCCCCCCCCCCCAAGTCTGGTTTGAAATCTGGAGCATTTCCCCTCTGTTCTCTCTGTTCTAGGCTTTGTCACCGTCTCCCGCGTGTCTCCCCTCAACCATTTTCCGCCAACTCCTACACTCGTCACTGCTCCTCACATCTACCACTAACGTCGACTCCTCTACTACGCCACTCATTGTCGACTCCTCACCTTCTGCACTCGTCGTTGACACATCCTCCTTGTCAAGACCTATTTGTACTAGTTACCTTTTTCCGTCCTCCCAAAACTTCATCCTTGTTCTCAATATCTTCGTCCTCTCAGCAGCAACTCATCTCCTCGGTGTCTTGTCCTCACGTTACCACCTCCTTCGTAAATAGATATACTTATGGCATAAACATTTTAGATTATGCATATGCCTTTCTTTTTTGCTTATGCTCGTTGGTTGATTTTCTGCTTTGTGCCTAGGTTTCCCAGGACCCTGACGCCTAATTTTGTTTTTTACCTCTGCCAGGTGTGCACTCCATGACACCGTATAATAAAGAGGCTATAGCAAATACATCGTCATAATAAAGAGAGCACTCAAACCTTATGATTTCTCTGAAGACATGTGCTCTTTTATAGAACTTCCCAAAAGAGATTATAGACTCATTTTTCTCCAAACTCCAAACATTGTCGCTAAATCTCTTGAAAACATAAAGTTGCCACTTAAAACATACTTTACCATTTCAAAGACTCGGGCAAAATAGAAATCTCTCTACCTCCCGCTTCACAACCTTACCCCCACTATTACACAATATAGTAAAGATACGACAACAAATAAATTGCCAACATAGTACTCAAACCTTACAGCTTTAATAAAAAATAGATTTTCTCCTAAAAATCTTCCCGAAAGTGAGTTCACAACCGTCTTTCTTAAAACACTATCATGAAACCTTCAAAACATAAAACGACCACACAAACCTTATTTTATCGATTCAAAGACTCAAGCGAAATATAAATCTATCTTCCACCCACTCCCCCATCAAACTCCATTTTACCCCACTACAACTCCCCATCAACTCTTATCTTACCCTACCATGACTTTATACAATAAATAGGTTAAACCAAACACATTCCTATCAAAGCGAGACCCTCAAACCTTACTATTTCTAGCAAAGAAAGACATTCTCTTAAAAATATTCCTACAAGAGAGTTCCAATTCATCTTTCCTCGAAACACTGTCACAAATCTTGAAAATTAAAGAAACAAATCAAACCTTATTTTACCTATTAGAATATTAGAGTGTTAGTAATCTTCTCTTTAAAATCTTCCCAAAATAGAGTTTATGCTCGTCTTTCTAACTATTTTATCACAAAATCATAAAACATAAAAAGACCACTCAAACCTTACTTCACCAATTTGTCAATCGAGCAAAATAGACATCTATCTTCCACCGCTACTTGTGTGGCTATCTTCCCCACTACCTCCCCCCTCCCCCTTCACCACCTTAACCCACCATGACACCGTAAGAAGGATACAACAAACACATCCCAACAAATAAAGTGCAAGCAAATCTTATGATTTTAATTAAAGACATGTCTTAAAATCTTCTCAAGAGAAAGTTTATATACTAGTCTTCCTCAAGACAATATTAAGAAATCTTGAAACATAAAAAGACCTCTTAAACCTTTACCGGTTTGAAAACTCAATTGAAGTAGAAATTTTTGATCCATCCTCTCATCATCCTACTCCATCACCTCACCACCTTACCCCGTTATGAAACCATATGGAAAAGAGAGTACAATAAACACATCCCCATAATAATAGACTACTCAAACTTTGTGGTTTCAATCAAAGGTAGTTATTGTCTTAAAGATTTTCCCAAAAAAGAGTTCTCACTCGGCTTCCTCAAAATGCTATCACGAAATCTTTTTATGTTTCAAGATTTTGTGAATAGCGTTTGAGGGAGACGAGCATGAACTCTCTTTTAACATTTTTAAGAGAAATTTGAGGTAGGGTGAGTGAGATAGGAGAATGTGTGGGAAAGAGATTTCTACATCGATCGAGTTTTGTAATTGGTAAATAAGGTTCAAGTTCTCTTTATGCCTTCAAGATTCCGTAATAGGCTTTTTGAGGACAATTATGAAATCTCTTTTAGGAAGATTTTTAGGAGCACGTTGTCTTTGATGAATCCGTAAGGTTTAAGTGTTCTCTTATTTATGTAAATGTGTTTGTTGTAGCCTCTTTTACTATTATAATGTCATGGTGGGGTAAGGTGGTGAGATGGTAAAGTGGGGTGAAAGAGAAATTTCTACTTGAGTGTTCGAATTGGTAAAGTTTGATTGATCTTTTTTATGTTTCAAGATCCTGTGAGAGTTTTGAGGAAGATAAGTGTCCGAACCTTCTTTAAGAAAGATTTTTAAGAAAACACATGTGAGGTGGTGTAGTGTGGAGCCGGTTGAAGATAGATTTTTTACTTCACTCAAGTTTCTAAAATTGGTGAAGTAAGATTTGAGTCGTCTTTTTATGTTCCAGGACTTTTTATGTCTTGGTGGGGTGAAGTGGAGTAGGACAAGGGAGTTGGTGGAGGAGAGTATTTTTTACTTCACTCGAGTCTTAGAATGGATGAAGGTTTGAGTGGTCTTTTATTTATTCAAGATTTTGTGATGACGATTGAAGGAGGACGAGTTGGAACTCTCTTTGTCGAAGATTTTTAAGAGTATTTTTCTTTCATTGAACCCATTTGGTTTGGATGGTCTTTTTGTGATGTGAATGTGTTTGTTGTAGCCTTCCGTCCCCTGATTTAAAGGGTGTTTATTTTTTGGTACCTTTTAGGCTTCTACCATCATCTTTTAGATAATTCGTTATTTCTCAGTAAATTTGTATATCTTCAACATTCTTATCAGATTCATGATATCACACATTATTGAAAATTCTCATCTTAGAGAATAAAGAATGATACTTACGAATCAGAATCATTGCCAAATATGCCTTACGTATTTATGAGCAAGGTTGTAGATGTCGAATGTTGGAGGCGCAGATATCAATAAATAATATATTGCATAATATATACTAAATTTTCTATATAATTCTAATTTATAAATATACTAAAGGTTCTAAATGTCCTAACACTAGCTACCAAGTAACATTTCAAGTCCAAATATAAAAAAAAAATCCACTAACATTAAGATATTGTATCGAGTAATTTACTAGTCTAATCAAGTTATGTAACCAGTATATTCATTCACAGTCTTTTTACTTATGACATTCACTCTAGAACAATTCTACATTGGGGGTTAACGAGTTGGGATCCGTTAACTCTTTAAAGTAAAAAAAAATTTTGATTTTTAAATATATCGGTCGATATTAAGCTATTTTGTGTTGGACGACATATCACTATCAACCAATATATCGGCGGACATTCTTTCAAATGATAATTGGCATATGGTATCGATATATGTTGTTTTCCTTGTGAAAATGATTTGTTGGCTCGACATGTCGGCGACATCTATAATTATGTTTGCGGGAAAGCAAATATACTTCCTACATTCAAGGACAACAGTATTCATTAACCGAGCTACTAACATATGATTCTACAAAGCTTGGCTAGATGCTTAGCCTTTTAGGTAACATCCAATAAAGTGATGGATCACATAACCGGCACAAGAGTGGCAATCGTAGGAATATAATGTGTATATGGCATAGTTTGTTGTATCGATTGAGACTCGTCGATAGGTATCGGTTTTGGCATGTCCCGATCCGATACCGTCCGCTACCGATACTGACTTTGTGAGTCCTTCCCCGGTCAATTTGGCGGAGAAAAATTGAAAGAAAAAAAAGAGAAGAAAGAAAATTTTGTGTCAACACAATGATTCAATTGTCCCGAACATTGACGTTGATAAGATTTCTTGATAAACTACTATTTATTTGATTCAACTAAAGAAAAAAGCTGGAATCAATCATTAATAAATAATGAATGAATTATGAAATTTTATAACCATTACCATCTATTTTGATTCCACTATGTCTAAAGACAAGTTAATAAACAATAGTATCTATTGCAAGTTGAATATTATTCCATTTAAAACTAACGAGAAACAATATATATTATATTAAATTATATATTATTGTATTAAATATTTTTCTAGTTTTTTTGAAATACTTATCATTTTTGGCTTCCCAAAACAATGAACCTGATGCTCCGATTCGAACAAGCCGAAACTGTTGATACCACATATACTGATACTTATAGGAAGGGTAGGAAAGCAATTCCTATACGGATGGCGCAACCTTGTACTATATTGAGAATTATGAAAAAGTAATCCTTAGTGGGAACACTTATTGTTTTTTGGTTAAGGATATAGTAGAGGTGATGGCATCTTACTGCAGCATGACTGTTTACATAGTCAGTTTTGTTTCAGATAAATGGAGACATACCGATATTTATAGGAAGGATACGAAAGCGATTCCGATACGGATGTTGCGAACCTTGTACTATATTGAGAATTATGAAAGAGTAGTCCTTAGTGGGAACACTATTGTTTTTTGGTTAAAGATATAGTAGAGGTGGATGGCATATTGCAGCATGACTGTTTACATTGTTTTGTTTCAGATAAATGGAGAGTAACTGAAAGAATAACCTTGAGCAATCTTATAGGAATATACCGATACTTATAGGAAGGATAGGAAAGTGATTCCGATATGGATGGTGCGAACCTTGTACTATATTGAGAATTATGAAAGAGTAGTCCTTAGTCAGAACACTTTTTATTGGTTAAGGATATAGTAGAGGTGGATGGCATCTTACTGCAGCATGACTGTTTACATAGTTTTGTTTCAGATAAATGGAGAATAACTGAAAGAATAACCTTGAGCAATCTTATAGGAATATACCGATACTTGTAGGAAGGATACGAAAGCGATTCTGATACGGATGGTGTGAACCTTGTACTATATTGAGGATTATGAAAGAGTAGTCCTTAGTGGGAACACTTAATTGTTTTTTGGTTAAGGATATAGTAGAGGTGCATGGCATCTTACTGCAAATGGAGAGTAACTGAAAGAATAACCTTGAGCAATCTTCGTAGTTCTTGATGATTATTGATGACAAAGCAAACAAGAGAGTAATTACTTTCGCCAACTCTAGGATTATGTAGTGTGTTGGCAATTGGAGACTCAGGATTCACAATTACATGTGCAGTTCTAGATTCTTCTCCTTTCTGAAGGAAACGTTCATATAATTTAGCATGATGGATCTGCAGGTCAGTATTTTGTGGTTTATATTCTTCTCGAATGACCAAATGTCTTGATTGGAGAATCTTATATTTCTTGATAAGCTTTTGAAGCTTATGCAGTACGGAATGTTATAGATCTCACTTGATGCGAAGATCTTGTAGGAAGATTAAAGACAGGAAGATAACAGAACTTTGCCCGGTAGGCATAGGATAGAAAAGGTACTCAATATGAGGAGGTTTGATAGGGAATACTGAGATTATTCATATGTTCCAAAATGCTTCTTTCCCTAGACACTATCAATTTAAATTATCTTCTTTTTGAATTAAATTTCTCTCTCAGTATTTAACTAACTAGTAACTAGGGTTATTTACACTAACTATCCCTATGTTTTTTGTTTATAACACGGAGTATTCCTGCCTTTAAATTAATTACACTGACCACCCCTCCCTTTAGAAAAAAAAATTAAAAATAGGGGTAGTTGGTGTTGTAACTTTTTATTTTTATCTTAAAATAAGGGTACCCCGTATAATAAACTAAAAAAGTAGGGGTGGTCATTGTAATTAGTTTAAAAGTAGGGGTGTCCCTTGTAATAAACATAAAACATAGGAGGAGTTAGTGTAAATAACCCTAGTAACTACTAGTTACAGATTATTGTATAGGATTTACATGAAACTATGTTGCATTGGCACTGACACGTGACACGGACACATCGGCACATTTTTCTAAAAACTAGGATACGACACGTTAACATTAACTAGGTATTTGATTTATAGGTATTTGATTTATATGTTAAAATCAAAGTTCAAACAATAACCCTAGTAACTACTAGTTATAGATTATTGAATAGGATTTACATGAAACTATGTTGCATGGGCACAGACACGTGACACGGACACATCGACACATTTTTCTAAAAACTAGGATACGACACGTTAACATTAACTAGGTGTTTGATTTATATGTTAAAAACAAAGTTCAAACAACATGTTCATAAAATTAACATAGCGGAAATGAAAATGCTAAGATGAGTGACAATAAGATAAGATTAGGATAATATAAGAAATGAATGTATTTGTGAGTAGTTTGATATTGCGCCAATTAAAGACAAGATGAGAGAAAATGGTATAAGATGATTTGGACATGTATAACATAAACCAATAGATGCATCGGTAAGAAAAGTAATAAGATAGTAGTTAAAGGAGCCGTTAGGACTAGTGGTAGGCCTAAACGGACATGATTGAGGTTATAAAGGACATGGATTGAGGTTATAAAGAATAATATTTAAATTAGCCGACCCCAAAAATTTTGGATAAAGGATTTTTGTTGTATCGTTACTAATACTTAATTGAGTTCAATTGTGAGAAATCATCAATTGGGCTAAAACTGCATCTATTATTGATGGCGCCTCTATTGTGAGAAATCATCAATTGGGCTAAAACTGCATCTATTATTGATGGCGCCTCTACCCTTGCACTTGAACCTAAGTTTGGCAGTCTTCTCATAAACCAAGCTATCAGGTGGTAGATATTATGTGTTGTACCATAGCCTTGACCCTTGTACGGTTACTGGCCTTGCACCGTCTCTCTTTTATCTTCTGAATTGTATTTCATCCATTATTTAGTAATTACTCAGCAAACCGAGCCCGCCATGAAGCAACAGATTATATAACTTGATTATTGTCAGGTATCATGTGATCTACTGCTTTTTTCCTTGGAAATCCCTTGGTCTCAAGCATTTCACTTGTAGAAGCTTTTCTAGTCTCTTAGTTTTAGAAGCATAAAATATTCAGATTAGTTATGCCTTGGCAGAAGTTTAATGAAATCTTAACTGGCGTTTTGGTTTGTTGATGTATGTTTTTTTGCATAAAGTATATGCTGCTGCTGAACTCAGAATGAGTATTGTAACTGGAATAGTATAACTATTGTGTGAACAAAATCTGCATTTGTATTTTATTTATTTATTTTTACTCAACAAATTCTTCTTTGTTTTGATACCAACGGAGTTGTTGGCGAGTAATTATCGTTTTTGCACTGAAATTAAGTGTTCCATTATGTAAATGGGATCTCTGTCATCTGTAATTTTGTGTAGTATATGGATTGAGCCCCTACAAGATGGCCACTTGCTACACTATCTGTTACAATCGATTTATTTACATCAAAAGAAAAAGACTTAGGTTTTAGGAAATTTGAACAAAAATATATTTTAGTCATCATCAGCATTGGGAATCAGCCAGGAGAATGAATTATTTCCTGCTTAACCTTGTTGCAAAGTTTTAAACTGCAAATGAATTTGTTTAGTTCAAATGTTCTGATGCAGCTTGAGCTTGGTTCATTTCAGTTTTTTTTTTATATTGCTTGGATAAAAGAATATCCGGTCGCGAGCATGGTGGTTGGCCACCACATAACGGTTTTAAACGCCATGGTTCATGTTTACCGGTTTCATCATATTAGTCGGGAATGGGTGTGATACACAGGATTTAGAACAGTTACTTTGCTTTCGACTGCAATAACAGGTTTTGCAAACAATGCCAAACTCAAAATAGAAAAATGTATACAAATCTACTCTGTTAATAAACTTATCAGAGTTGTTGGATGCCTTCATTCCCAGTCCCTGCAGGTGTGAGATGGAACCATACTAGTATTGATTCAGGGACATAGTAGACATCGGTTCAAGCATGGCTTCATCCCTTTCAGATATTATTACTCTGGCAATGCATACTGATAGTAGTTCCTTTTTCCTAAGCTCCCAGCCCTTTGAGCACTCAACAATTCATGATACATTAACGGAAAAATAAAACCTTTACTTTTTTCCAGACTCCAGCTCCTTCACCTTGATAGTTCACGACGTTGAATGCTGATATAAGCAAATTTCTAGTTGAGCCTCGTCTCTACTAAATTCACTCCAATCATAACAGAAATTTCTGACGTCCCAAACCATTCATAGTTTGGCAGCAAACACAAACTTGGCAACCTTATACCTATATTTTCATTCACCGATAGTTTCTCTTCTGGTAAGAGTGCACATCAAGACATCCAGACAACCGAGAAAAATAATATTTTTTTTGAAATTAAATAATTCTCCAAGGAAACTCTACATAATCATGTTCTATTAAAAAAAGAAAAAGAAATTACATATGACAAAAATATCCTTCCTTCAAATGTCTTGTATTTGACAATGGAACCACCATAATTCGTAGTCCAGAGTATCCTTCATAGTTTCAGAAAAATGATCCCACTTGAGCACCCAATTGAATAAGTTGACGATCTCCAAAGAAATGGTCGACCATAACACCAAAAAGACCTCTACATTATCAGTAATACATTCTATGTGATCCACCTTTGGGCATGAAGTCCTTCCACCTTGGGGAGGATAGAACGTGATTGGAATCAGCACTTCGCTGAAATACAACTAGAATGGCATTCGCCCAGCAAGCATGCTTTCGGATATTCTTCGATCTATTGCTGCATCAACGGAGTTCATCTGGAGACATTTGTAAACAGAAGACATCATTAATAACTGTGGCAAGGAACTTATTGCACCAAAAGATTGAATCTTTTAACTACATATAGTTATTAAGATACCAAACTTGCTGATTGAATGAAAGCTGACCTGTAACCAAAAGTCTGGTCGCACAACTTTGATCATAAACAGATAACAAGAAATGCTACGAATTGAATCGGCAAAAAAGCCTGCCGGCATATACCTCTTGTTGTTCCACACATAAAACCCCACTCGCCCATTAAAGAATCAATAGGGAGAATGAAACAGCATGGAGAAAGATGAAATGAAACAGCATGGAGAAAGATGAATAATAAAAAGAAAATCAATTTAAGCACAATACATACACATTTTCGGCCTGGTGCTATGTTGAGAACCCTTGTGTCATTTGCAGCACAATGCTTGTCGGTTTTGTAACACTAACTAGCAGCAAGAATGACATAAAAAACTAAATATAATATATTAATGGCTGGTTGCATCACAGGATTAGTAGTAGATCCTCTTCATCAACCACATGGTTGAATTAAAAACATGATGAGATCGTATGCTTGTTACATTCAAAGGAATGAAATGGTTCGTTATCTTTCAGAGTATGCATATTATAGTTTTTATGTAACTTTAACAGGATGGGTCATCAAAATACAGAAAAGCCTTCCGTGGTTAAGATTGAAAACGATATGGGAAAGCAAAGATACCTACCTATCCAGTTGGATCTGCTACATATGCACATCCTTTTGATTGAATAAAACAAAAAGCAGTTATTACTTACCTGGCTAGTTTCATCATGCACCTGATATTTCCCCAATGACATTCTTCTTTCCTCCTGCGTGAATGAAAATCAAAGGATTATTAGGAACAAATAAAGAACGATAACAGTACAGAAAAAGTTAATGCCCAGTAAACAATAGATACTGAGCTAAGAAGGCTAACCATGCACATTGCCTCGTCATCCCAAAGCAAGTAAACCTCATTGGTGGCTAGCTGAGTGGCAGGGGCTTTGTTTGAGATAACAGGTGGAGGTCCAATTGCAGGGGCCCCCGTGTTTGGGCCAGAAGCATACATATGTGGGTTGATTCCTAACACATGGTAAGACAAGTAGTGACATAAGAAACTAAGACTATCCCGTTACTTTCAAAGCCATCGATTGAACATTGTACAGTAGCTTGCAATAAAAAAGAAAGATGAAAAAGAGTTAAATAGTTCACAGAAGTTCAGACAAATCCAGTTTTCTTGCCACATATTTGTTTTATAAGTTATTTAAAAAGGGATGGAGCCAGTTTGAACTTTGAACCCAACAAATTTTTTTGAGGCAAAATCATTAGGAAAGAAAGTTGAGAAGTGCTAGAACAGTAACATAACAACCTGCCAAACTAGAGTTTCGATAATGTGTGTATTTTAATTTCAGATACAAATGAGTTTTCAAATAATATATGATCTCACCGAAAAATCAGCAAAAAGCATATATTTTTTATTTACTGAAGAGAAGAAAATTCATACCTTGATTGCTTGGAGCATTGTAGCCACCTTCTGCAGCAATACTTGATACAGAGTTTGTTTCGCCTTGAACTTTGAATATTGTTGGAGAGCTAGGTGTAGGAAGACTATTTGCCAAACTTTGTGCCGTTGCATTACTAGTATTACTGATAGGAAAGAGTGGTTGTGGTACAGATAGTGGTGCAGATGAGGTCAGACCCGAAAGGCCAGCTTGAAATGATGGTTGAATCCCAAGACCAGTGGAAGCAGCCAGATGAGTTGTGTTCTGGATAGGAAACAAAGGCTGGTTATGTACCAGCCCTAGATGTGGAGGAACTGGAACAGCTGTATGAGGTGGAAACCAAGTCTGTGGCTGAGCAGTAACAGGCCAAGTTGGAGGTCGCATTCCCATTGGGCCAGCATTGTAACTGGTCGAAGAAGAAATTCAGCATATCGAAATATAATATAATACAGTTAAGCTTGGAATGATCTATCCAAAATGATATCCTCATCAAGAAAGTACACTTCTATAAGTTTCTTATTACAAGATTTGAGCCTCTTCATACTAGGTGACTTCCAGTATAATTTCAGAGTATGGATATATTAAAGAAAAAGTATTTGACAAAGATATATGACATTTACTGAAAACACAGGTTGAAGAGTCGTACAATGGTGGTACAGCACCGTAAATTTGCGGTGGAGGATATCCAAAGCCTAATGGTCTAGGTACTACGCCACTAACAAGTCCAGTAGTCGGCAATTCTACTTTGGCCAGCTTTGATGAGGCATCTTCTTCTGCAAAATAATTAGCTAAATAAACATTAGGCTAATCCACAAAAATAAAGCAACATCTATATACCAGTTGGGCCTCTTCATAAATGATCTTTCTTAATGAATCAGTAATAACAATTTTTGATACTTATTACAACTAGATTTTGGCACGTAGTAGTATGAATTGCGAACATAAAAAGTTAAAGAGTACCTTGTATATGAAAAATAGCAAGCAAAGTTTATATATCAATTTTAGTATTACATAAACATGTGCAATAAAATTAGTATTTCGGACACTATTTGATAAGAGCGATACAGATATATATACACATAATTTTCATATCACCTTGTATGTAGAATAGGATAGTTGAGACCACATACTATCATACATACTGTCACTGGTAAATATTATGAAGTTTAGATTTCCTCATAGAAACAAGGGATTAATCATGAGGTGATCGTGAGAAAACCAGGTCCCCTCATTATAATAGAGAATTGCCAATTTCAGAGATGCATACAGAAGCATAATCAAAATTTAAATATTTACACAATTATAGTAGGCATGGAAGTTGCAGGACTGCAATAATATAGATGCTAAAAAATTGACGGAGAAGACATAATACAGAATTTTGTAGATTTAATTTTAATAATTGACTGCATGCACAATAGTTAGAACTAGGCTGAACTTTGATTAAGACCCAAACAAAAACTCACTCAATGGCGTGTGTATTAACTTCAAAAGGATAAAACTGGAAGTTCTAAAGAACTTGTGACGAAAAATATACGGGATAGCAAGAAGAGACCTAGAAGAAAACATGACATTTGACTGTCATATCCTGTTGTTTCTCTCTATTGATAAGGGACTTTGGCATATAATTCCCAATGCTTTGGAAATCTGTCCGATGCTTAATACTTGATGTTGACATGTGCTATGTGCTATTAAGAAATCATTCAGGTTTCCATCCTATGTTAGAGCTATCTTCATAGACTGTATATATCCACTATCCAGACAATGTTGAAAATTTTGCCATTATCAAGTATTGAAGGAACAATCTTTCATTATCCTTTTTGCAAAATTCCCAAAAAGCCAAAGAACACGATGTGTCATATGCTGCACCACTAGTTCTCTCATCCCTAAACCCTCTCAAAACATCACCTGCCAACTCATGTAATCAAACTCTAAATTCACATAGTTAAACTGAATTTGAAACCCAGAAGTATAGAGTATAGACTGAATTTACCAACACAAGCACAAGTAGTTCTAACACTGTTATGTTCCATGAGAGAAAAGGCAAAGAGCAACATAGAGAAGCAAAGCCAACAATGGCAGCAATAACGAAATGATGCGATTTATACCCACTCTCTTTTCTTTTCTATTCCTTGATATTAGAATAAGAATAGAACTTTGTCTTTTCTTCAAGTATTTTACCAGGAATTGACCAAAATGATAATAATTGATCGAAATTTTTTTTTGTTCTTGTGGACAACAATTAAACAATATTTTCAGGCACTTCTTGATAACCATTTTTAGGTCTTCTTAATAAGCATTGACAAACATTATGCCCCATCACTAGCCCACCACTCGTACCCCCATCTGCAGCCTGCATTGCATGCTATCCCAATCAACTATAACTTAGTGAATGCTTATCAAATGAATTATCGTGGGATTACGTCAGTCATTCTGGCTTTAAATCCTTGGGTCTGGATTTGCAGAATTAGGGTTTCATTTGATTTGTAAAGCCAACAATTGATGGTGATTAGAGTTTCAGATTGCTTTTGCAAACCTAGTCAATTTTACTTAACCTCTGCTTGGATTTGGTGTCTTTGCCTCAACTACTAAATGCTAATCCACAATAATAGTAAACTTTACAATTTTATTTTAAAATTGAATAATATAGTTTTACTCGCCTTCAAATTTAAATAACAGTTTTCTAGATATGAATCCTAAAACTTGCCTATTTCCAAAAACGGCTCCCAAAGTCCTATCATTTGTGCTTATGTACCTTATCAATTAAGCATAAAGCAAGAAACCAACCAATCCCCCAAAGAAAGAAGCGACAAGTTAAGGAGCTAAGTAACAGAAAAATCCATAAGATAATATGTTAGGTTTTATATTTTACCATGCCAAATACTTCCCGAAGTCTAATTAAGAATTTGTGTTTTTTTAAAACATAGGCATTTCCCTAGAAACATACAAAAACTAGTGTTTTAAAAAAGTGGCTTTTCAAAACAAGGTGATAATAAAGCAAACAATGCTTTCTAAACCCATAGTAATATTCTTGAAAAACTAGCCCCAAAAAATTCTAGATTAGTGTTTTCTAACATCTCAAAGAACATTCTCACAATCAGAAGGTGCATTAAAAAAACAAATGTCTAGGTTATCACTTCTAGACACAATATTCATTCCCTAAATATCCGAGTCGCAAGCAAATCAAGTAAACTCCGAACCTAACATAAGCTTGAACTTAGAACGATATATAGACCATCCGCATATGATACCAATCATGAGTGTTCTATATACAATACACAGCAGCTACAATAAACCCTCTATACCAAATTGATTGGAACAGCGCAATGGTTCCTCTACCATTCAGAATGCCGCCTCCACTTATACTATTATGAGCATATATATATATATATATATATATATATGGATTTGGCTAGAATACAAGCAACGTTTTTTTGGTATGCATACAAACAAGACAAATGCATAGTGAATTGTGCAAGTTGTTTCCTACACTTTGACTTGACTATAGCAGGTCATGTAACTTGCTAACTTTTAAAGCATGAAGAATGTAAATTAATGATAATTAATAAAAGAAATCATGACAAAAAAATGACCTATAATAGGTGGTAACAAACAAGTCAATAAAAAAAACAGCATTAAATGATGTTCCCCACAAAAATTGATAATTATTGCTCCTAGTCATATTATGAGAAAGCTCTTTCAATAAGAACCATTGGAGCATAAATCAATGGTTGAAACCATTGCTTGTATGGATACAAATTTCTTGTTGCTTGTACTATATATATATATATATATATATCAAGGTTCAAAATATCGGTATCGGAATCGGTATCGGACCATTCCTATGAGTATCGGGATCGGCGGTATCGGTAGTATCGGCGATTTCGGATCGGAGTATCGAATTTTTTGGTATCGGAGAGCAAACAACTATTAGTAAATTATTAACATTTTCGAGAATATATTTTATACATTTATGCATAATTTAAAGTATTTCCAGTATTGTTTCTTAGTATTTTTGATATTGAATGAAATAGTAGTCATCATTGTCGATTGATTTATATGCGATAGATAATTTTTTCTCTTTTATATGTTTTTACAACCTTACTATGCTTTTACACCCTTGCTAATTGGTTTTTTAATTCAATATTTTTTGCCGAATTGACCGGAAAAGAGACCTATAATGTCGGTATCGGTCAGTATCGGATATCGGATCGGGACATGCCAAACTGTATCGGTATCGGCCGTATCGGATCGGTATCGGCCGATACTTTAAACTATGATATATATATATATATATATATATATATATATATAGAGAGAGAGAGAGAGAGAGAGGGAGAGAGAGGGATCGGGTCCCCAGCACTTAAGCATCCCTAGTAGTCGTTGGATTGTTTTTTAACGGTTTAGATTAGATCCTTGTACCTAATTTCTCGCGAGATTTTGATCTAAATCTAAACCGTTAAATAAGACAATCCAACGGCTACTATTGCGGGGATGCTTAAGTGCTGGGATCACGATCCCTCCTCCTATATATATATATATATATATATATATATATATATATAGCTTTATCAAATTGTTCATATCCAGAACAAAAAAAAGAATGTGACAGGCTATGTTCCATTGCACAGACATGGAAAAATGGTGCCCATATCTGTATCATGTTTGTACTTGTATTTGTCCGTATTCGTGCAACATACATGACTACATTGTACCTATTCGAAAATGTATGTATTCCGTTCCCGGATCGTGTCCTTATCCGTCCGTATCCATGCCCATATTCGTACAACATAGGATAGAGGTCAAGCCATACTCAACTGATATGTTTGAAATTCATTAAAAGGAAAGGCTGATAATGTTGACGCCCCCTTATCTCGGTACACCTACCCCATGGTGAAACAATTATTATTGAAGGTGAAATGTGATAAGTGAAAAGCATATCCATTTAAAATGGCATGCCAAGTGTGCCCTTGCACAACCTTCAAACATGTTGCAGAAGCCATACATTACGTGTATGGGGAAGTAAAACATTCAAATGAAGGAAATGTGTGAAATTATGCAAAACCTCTACCAAACAAACGTTGCATCAGCAGTTACCTTCCCCATAATGCTCCGCTAATATTTCAGGCGGAATTCCCTGCATCCCAAATATTTCAATTTCTGTTGATTCTCTCTCGGGCTTAGCATTAGGGACCCTGAAAGAGAAAATCAAAGTGACAAATATCAGTCCAAGATAACAAAGAAAAGCACAGAATAGTATTCGGTTCCCTCAAATTTAAAAAGGACTACACTTTGTAGTCATCGTAAATAAAAACACATGGACTATTACCATTCTACAATTATAGCCAATAAAATGAAGGTTCCATAATGAGACCATAAAAATTTCTTGCTTAAAAGCGCAAATGCTCGGTTAAGCATGTGCATGTAGCAGAAACACATTGAAACAACTTTATTACTATTATGATAGATATACATGCTATCAAGACTTCCATATTGAATCTCCCACATAAGTCAAAGGCCACAAATCAACACCTAATGGATAGTCTATTAACCAGCAATAATACCCTCTACACCAAAGTAAAACCTAAAACATGTTGAAATCAACTGTATGTATTACTATTAACACCCTGGTTGGCCTGACCATTAGTCAGAAATTGTTCACCTATCACTGTCCAATAATAAGTAGATGAAAACAGCCATATGCACCAACAAGTTCAAATCCTCCCACAAGAAAAAAGTATTTCCAAACTATCACGCGCATAGGCAACCTTTCAAGCATGTCACTAAAGCCAGGGTAGAACTACGCAGTGGGGGTTTCAAAGAAAAAGAATTTTACAGTTTTTATTGATAATTCTGCTAAAGACACATACATTTCAGCCTTTACTACTTTATTCATTATCAAATTGTAGCCAATTGGTGTAGTTATGTTCTACGTTGGAGGTCTTAGGTTCAAATCTTGGACCTCTCACATACATTATTTTTTCTTCCATTGTTCAACCCCCTTATTTAACCCTATTATGAGCCCCCATTGACTAACTGTTTTCACTTTCCAACCCCCTTTATAACCCTATTATGAGCCCACTGACTAACATTTTTTTATCCACCCAAGTGAAGCTACTACTAACTGTTCAGTCTGTATTAGGTTTTACGTGTATTTAATCGTCAATTGGTAAATCATGCTATCATAAATCAATATATCATACTCTAATGGCTATTGTTGCATGGATGTGGATAGGACATGACATTGTAAAGACACAGGGACAAGGCACCTATTTTCGTGTGCCCTATTGTATTTGGAGTGTCCATGGCGTGTACGTGCTTCCTAGTTTGGGCTGGTTTGTTGGCTCAAAGGGCCCTGGATGGACTTGGAATCATACAGAGATATGGTGTTCAACACGAAGGCGGTGGTTTTGATTTTTCTCTCATTTACCTTCACACTTAATAAAAAGAATTGTTCTTATTCTTTGTTTCTATGCTGCATAAGAAAGTTTATGCTAAGTAAAAAAAAAATAAAGATAAAAGAGAGTATTATCATTGTTGTAAACTTGCTATATAGAAACATGAAATATTAAATTGTTGTTATAGACATGTAGAAAATAGTGTTGTTATGTTATCATGTGGAATATAGTGTTGTTGTTATGTTATCTTGTGGAATCCTTTGATGGAAAGTAGGCAAATGTGGTAAATCCTGGATTGGGAAGAATGGAAGCACGAGCGATGGCTCAAGAAATGTGAAAATGTAAGAAGTGAATATGTTGCATAGTTATTTCAAGTCTATGTTATCATGCATGTTATATTTTATAGCTAAATTGTACATGCATGCAATGCATGGACATGAAAAACTTGTGCACAAGGTTTGGTTCATCGAACGGTTGTCGGAACACCGGAACCGGTACGACCTAGGGGAAACATAGATAGTTGTGCTGACATACTAGCACGGGGGGATTCGAGAACTTTCAGAGGGCTCGTTACTCGTGCTGAAAGGATCGAGATAGTCCTAGAAGGCTCCCTCGCTAGTGACCATCATATAGATAGGCTGCATGCTAATGTCAACCTGTTTGCAGACCTATCAAGTTGTTTGCAGGGACGAACTCACGATACATTTATATTTTATAAAGGCTAACAATTTATGCAATGACATATTTGTGACACATTTATATATTATGAATAATAACATTGTTTGTAGGAAAGGATGGTAGTCTTGGGTAAGATTTATTGTGTCAAGTGACACATTTATGTTATATATATATGTTATGAAATTGTTAATCAATGACACTTTTATGCTCATAAACATATAAGTTATGAATTGTTAACTGGTCCTAATACAAAAATGGAAAGACAGTATAACATTTTTTTTACTTGTCCTCACATTATTACCGTGTTGGTTTAGGTGATTCGGCTAGAGAATGTTTACCAATGCATTCCCTAATATATTGAGCCCCTCCTCCACAAGTGTGAGTCGCTTGGACGTTCTGAGACGTTATAGCTCGTTTGGTAACTTGATGATGTTCGACTGGAGATGTTATCTTTTGTTTATAAAGGACACATAATGTATGAAACATTGTTAATTATATTAGTTTCATGAGTTGTAGGCCTTGTGGCATCGTTCATTGTAATAAGATAATTGAGTTGTTCTTTTGGCCGAAGAGTCGTAATTCCGCTGCAAATTATCAATAAAGAGAATCATTTTTCATATATCTTTTGTCTATCAATTTTTCTGCTTATTTTCGCTGCAATGACTTTGTTTCTGAGATGTTTAACGATCGTGTTTGTTCTTGTCATGTACAAATACAATTTAAACTTGGACGGCATCACATCCAATGGCAAATTTCGGTTCTGCAGAACCAAAGCGTGACAGTGATAACGCAATTCAAAGGCAACATAATTTATATATATCCGGAGAAAATACTAATAAGTATCAAAGGTATAAAATCTTTTGCAATTTAGATTCAATATGATTATCATGTTTTAAACTGCTTTAAACCTAGGATAACTTAGTAAAGAAATTATATCCAAGAAGAAGGCTCAACATATTCAGGCTTAAGTTCAATGATATTTTCCTCGGTATTAGGGTTGACATGAGAGCCAAGCTTGATGAGTTCAAAGTGAGCTCATAGATGGACGGTCGGAGCTCAACATGAGGTTCATTCAAGCTAAACCAGGCATGATAACTTACTGAACAAGTTCAACGTGGCTTGGTTAAGCTTGTTTATATATATATATATATATATATATATATATATATATATATATATAAAGTTCAAACCTATTACGTAAAATTTATGTCACATAGAATAGTAAATGATGTTATCAAATGTATTTCCATTTTAAGCTCTCCCATCTTCCAGGGGGTCCGAAAACATGATTGTGATCACATTTCTCAGGGTGTATATGTGTGTGTTAACGACCACATCAAGCTTAAACAAGTTGAGCATCTCTAGGGTTGAGCTCAGATTATTTAACAATCTAGCTCAACATTAGGCTCTAGCTCGATTGATTAGTTAAATAACTAAATACGAATGAGCTTGTAACAAGTTGAACCAAATTTTGTGATTTACAACCCTACCAAGTATGAGTTCAAAGTAACTTCAAAGTTCGAACACTTATTAATCAACATCTAGCCTATCATATGTTGTGAAAAGCGCGCTTAAGCGACACTTAAGCGAATACTGCAAGTTTGGCGCCTCGCTTAAGGAAATCTCGTCCTAGAAAAGCGATTGTCGCTTAGGCGGCGCTTAATAGCGCATCGCCTAGTGTTAGGCGCAGGAAAAAACGCCTTGGTTTGAAAAAAACGAACCAAAAAAAATATAAATTTCTAGATATTATTTACATAGTTGGATAGTTGAAAAACTTTAAGTAGAAACTTTGGAGACTTAGCTTTTATGTTTGATGGTATTTTGATGACTATGTAGTATGTATGCATTATGTGGCTTCTTGACTATTTTGACCATGGTATTTTAATGTCTATTTTGATGACTTTGCATTTTGATTCTAGTATTTATATTGTTACTTTACTTGATTGACAATTGGTATTGTTATTCATGCATATACTAGTAAGATTGTATGAAAAAATATTAAAATTTATGTGTATAATGAGTATTTTACATGTAGGAGGCTCCGTAGGTAAAAATGGGTGAAGTGCTAGCTAAGCGACGCTTAAGCTTCGTCGCCAGCTTCGTCGCCTCGCCTCACGCTTAATATAACATAGAGCCTATCACATGGACCCAATATTATAACCAAGCAATGTTTGAAGAAGATAGATCGTTCAAGTTGATTTGGCTCGATGATGTGTATTATCTACGACCAAAGGTGTGAGGCATGCATATCCTTTCGTAGTATATATGTGTTATGTTGTGAAAAGCGCGCTTAAGCACCGCTTAAGCGAGATTTGGCATTTTGGTGCTTCGCTTAACGATTTTTCACCTCAGAACAGAAATCAGCACTTAAGCGTCGCTTAGTATCGCCTCGCCTCGCCTTAGACGTCTCGCTTAACAATTTTTTTGATTTTTAATTTATAAACCGAGCCGAAGCTTTTGTTATTTACATAGTTGGATAGTTGAAAAACTTTAAGTAGAAAATTTAGAGACTTAGCTTTTATGTTTAATGGTAATTTGATGACAATATAGTATGTATGCATTGTATGGCTTGTGGTTTGCATTTTGATTCTAGTATTTATATCGTTACTTTACTTTGCTTGATTGATGATTGGTATTGTTATTCATACATATACTAGTAGGATTGTATGAAAAAATATTAAAATTTATGTGTATAGAGTATTTTACATGTATGATAAAAAAAAAATTGAGGCGCCAACTAAGCGTTATTAAGCGAAGCGACGGCCTCGTCGCCTCGCCTCGCCTCACCTCACGCTTAATACAACATAGCATAGGTGTCTACTTGTAGCAAAAAAATCTTAGTGGTTGAGCTATATAGGAGAGGCATTACAAGTAGATGATTAGTTCAAAACATACAGAGTCGATCTTGACAATAAGTCTCAGAATGTACCCAAAATGAACATGATCTCTCTCACAAAGGTTTGGAACCAATTACAAAAGAAAGACAAAATGCTTTAGATATTTCCTGTGGAGTAACATAATCTAAACATTTGAGATTAAATAAAAAAGGCCATTCAAGTAGAGATGTCAATCAAATGAGTGGTTCAAGCTTAATGAAATATTCTAGGTTGAGGGCAAGACTAAACTATACTTAAGAGTGAATCCAAAATGCTTTAAAGTACCTTTAATCCTAGTATCATGAATGCCACATCTAAGTGAAAGTAACAGGGATTAGACACTCAATCCTGATTTACTAAGCTATTTTTACCTTCTCATCCTCCTCAACCACAAGCAAGGGACCTTGGAGAAATAGTATATTGGTAAGTTCAGACTCAGACTCGTATTATCCACTATAAAGTATAAAGATGTTATGTTTGTTGCCCAAGCGTATGTTACTATAAGGTGTTGGAGAGTACCAAGAAACAAGGTTTAAGTATATGTTGAATACAACAAACTAACCTCCTGAACCAGTACTTGTAGGAAAGGTTCACAACCAAGTATTGAACCTTGCCTATAACTGAAGGAGTGTAAAGGTGAAACAAGACAGACAAATGGTATTTTAGGATCATTTTCAAAGCTATATTCCGAATGATGACAAGCTATCAGAACATACTCAGTCATCAAATCCTTTTAGCCATACAGATCCCAAATTTTCCAAATTTTACAAGAAAGGTAGATAACTCATTCTATAGTTGTAAACACAAGGAATATTTTCTTTTGCGAAACATCATCGCTCCTGTTATGGTTCAGTGATATTATTTATATTTGTCATGTCAAGGATCCTTTATTAGCATCAATACTATAATAAGGAGAATTAAACAACAATTTGGTGCTTTATACATAAGCTATAAAGTTTACTAAAAAGAACTTTTATATGTTGGCTCCAATGTGGCACAAGGCGCACTCGAGGCACAAAGGTTCCATATCACCCGAGGCACAAAGTACATTTAAGGGACACGTCAGAGAGAAGCGAGGCACAAAAATAAATAAATACATAAATAGATAAATAAATTAGTAATGTAATAAATAAAATCAAATAATATATTAAAAATTTTAAACCAACAATAACATGTTAAAACATAACCAAATGAACTGGCAAAGCAGCACTAGCAATCAACAAAACTAACAAAAAATTGTGTCCTCCCTACAATACTTTTAGTAAATTTTAGTTTTTTAAGTTCAATTGTAGCCAACTTTGGCTACCGTTGAAAGGGCTACCTCTCTCCCACTTGTATAAGGTAAGGGCCATCTCCCAGCCTCAAAGTCTTTTGTAAAAAAAAACATAAGGTGCGCATTTTCTTGGTTGCGCCTTGCTGAAAGGCTCACCTTGGGTGCGTCTGAAGAAAATGCACCTCGTCTAGGAGGTGCAAGACGCAGCTGCTGCGCCTTGATGTGAGACACGCCTTTGACTACCATGGTTGGCTCCATTAATTCAGTTCTTACCTCCACTAAAGCATGTCATTGATTATCAAAACACTTATCTATATATCTAGTCCGGAAGTTCTCACTAATAACTCACATCGGTTCATTGATGTGACTAGTTCCCAACATATATTAACTTCAAAATGACACACTACCATTCATTTAACTACTGAAGTCTAAGACAGGAAATAAAAGTTCAAGATTGAGGGGTTTATGCCGATTATTCGCAGTATCGAACCATTCTAAATTCAGTAAAATGATAATTCCCAATTGCATTATTGCAGTTGTGAACAAGTCAGTCCTCTGTATCTCAAAGAGATCATAACAATTCCAACGTAACCAACTAAAGTGACCAACAGTCTAGTCAATTTTAACACTATCCTACCCGCTTGATACAAAAAAAAAGGGTTTTCAACAATCTCAAAAATATCATTAACAATTATCAACACAACCAATTAAAGTGCCTGGAACTTGAATTTGCCCAAGTCAAGCATCATTTCTTCAAGTCTTTAACAAGTTTCATACAATCATGGAAAAAAGGTACTATACTTCATATCTAAAAAGTATCATGGATGCTTACCTAGTTCTATTTGACCTAAACTTATATTTACCACAACCAAGTTCAAAATTTTAACCCAATGAGCAGGTAACAACATATTAAAAGCACACCTAAATGTGCTTCTAGACAAAAAAAGTGTGCCAAGGGAGGTTGCATATAGCTTCAACCATGTGCATGCTTTGTTTTTACTATGGACAAATGTAACCTTATATAAGGACTCAAAACAATCATTGATCCTCCCCATCTAGGGCTAGGGCTGATGAAACATCATTGTTTTGTTGCAACAACCTGACCAAGATGAGAGCAGCACAAAATCACAAAGCTGTTCCGATGTCGAGACCTCTATTTTTCTTCTTATTGTACACACGTCTTGGTTTGCTTGGGCATACTTCTCACGTTTGTGCTGTGTCTATGCCCCCAAAGGTCCTTCCCATCTTAGTGCACTTTTTCACCTAAGACAAAATTGGGTAAATAAGAACCTATATAGGGCCCAATCTAACTAAAAAGCACCCGACAATGTACAACCAATATCAAATGATAAACTACATAATTTCAAGATACTAAAGCTACAATCAAAGATACAAACCTCAAGTTCTTCACACAAAACTGAAGAATTCAGTCACGTTTCTACGTTGCACGGGCACAAAAAGTACATGATTCGGACACACACCTACACGTCACTGTTCTGATGTCTCCTGGTGTATTTTGGAACGACTTGGTCAACTGTTCTGGTGTTTGATACGTGTGTTATGTCTTATATGTGTCGGAGACGACGTGATAGAGACACAGCACATACCTTCAAAGCGCCCATGCCTCCTAGGTCACATAATCTCTCATAAAATCACGAAAAATCCCAAACCCAATTCTTCTTGATGTTGTACAAGTTTCATCTAGCCAAAGAATAAATCGGTGACATTATATCTCCAAAAGACATTGCTTTCTTCCACCATAACCCAAACGTCCAATTGCCGCAACAAACCTCAGATCTCTTAGCCTAGAAATTTAGGTTTCTCGTACAAAAAATAGGGTTTCCAACAGAGATCGGGAAAAAGAAGAAAATTTATTATAGTTTTCGGGAGGGGGAGAGAGATAAGTTTATTACTTGGTGACGCTCTCCTTGTGGACCTGGAGGACATGGATGGCCATCCCTCCAGCGGTGGAGAGCTTCTTGTGGCAAACGTGGCACTTGAAGTGCTTGGCTTTCTGGTGCTGGACTAGAATCTTCTCGTCGTCGAACTCCCGATCGCAGTAGTAGCACCACACTTTCGACGCCCTCTTTTTCTTCTTCCCCATGAATTTTTTTAGCGTAGGGTTTCGGAGGGAATTATTTTAGGGTTAGGGTTTCTTTTCGATTTGCTTTTGCAGACGGGGAAGTAGAAAAAGGAAGAATATACGTCAGAGGGAAAGGATTAGGTGTGAGACAAAAAAGTCACGCAGCAAATTTAAAGCAATCAAAAGTGAGGCCAAGTCAGCAAAAGTGCTTGTTGGGCTCGGCCTCGGCTTGTTCTTTCTAGCGGATGTACGTGGGCCGGGTTTGGATCAAGTCCAATATGGCCTAGTCCAATGGTTTATCAAAAATGGATCGTCCGCTTGATTTACTTGTTCTTTTTTTCCATCCCTAACAATTTGCATTCACTAAATTTTGGTAATAAATTCTAGACATACTATCGTGATTCGTGAATTTATGTTTGATGCACGGGTCAATGGAGTCTCCAAACCAAAATCATTAATTGTGGATGAGTGCTACGTGTTTCACTAAGGAATTGTTTGGATAAAAGTAATTTGTTTAAAGTGCAAAAATGGTATTGTAGCATGTTGAATTATAGTACACTTGCAGTAAGTGACATTTTTTAAAATATGTTTGGATATTGTACTTTTTGTCTTCTGTAAGTGAGGAGGATGACTTTCAGTGTTTGAATGTCATGTATGACTCTCCTCTTTACTGTTCATCTTTTTAAAATAAATTTAAAAAGATTCATGGCATAAAATTTTTTTGGGGTATTCCACCGACTATAATATTACAATTGTTAAAACTAGATGGAACAAATTCAATTATTACAGTAACGCATATTTGTATATCCGAGAATAGATAGCCTTAGTTACTTCTAATCGAGAACTTTTATTTGGACGTTTGTTCAAATATCTTTTGTTTGGACGTTTGTTCAAATATACCATTCATCTGGACACTCAAATGAACATTTGTGGGACGTTAAATGAAACAAATAGTTTCAAAAGTAAATATTCGAGCTAATGTTGTTAGTTGTTACTATGAAACTTTTAGATTTCGAAATAGTACCACAAGTACATAATATATAGAGGTGGACTGAGATAAGAGGCTGTTTGGTTACCGGAACTGACGGTAGAACTGTGGTCTTTTTGGAACTCAGGCAGAAGTTCCAATACTTCGGGTGTTTTGACTACAAATCCGGATGTGGGTTCAGAAGTCACTGATGAGACACTTTCAAGTTCATGTCCTCCTTCCATGTCCCTCAGTCCACTTCTTAGAAAAAAGTCAGGATGTGAAAATGGAACTCCACTGATGGGATCCGCTCACCGTCCGACATGCGACATGTGGCAAGCAGGTGTCGGAGTCGTCGAGCACCAGACGGAGGGTGTTGGCTTTGCTTTCAAAAGCTCAAGTTCCTTCTTTTCTTTAGTCCCACATCGGATGGGCCAACCCCTTCTTGTGTACATATATTAGTTCCCCTTCTTTGCTTTCTTAAAGTTGTTGTGTGGGAAACCCCTTGGGCCACAAGCGCGCGGCGCGGCGCGACGCGCCTAACGGGTGCGGGTACGCGCCCACATCTGCGGGCGCCGAATGTCGATTCGATTTTCTCTTCGGGCTGGGACCCTAAAATTCTTTTTGCTCCTCTTCATTTTTTCATTTAATTTTCTGAACGTTGGAAAATTAATTTTGTCCGTTACTAATTATTTTTGAACCGTTATAAACTTTTGTGTCCAGATTCATTCCTCTGTGACTGTGTAACGGCTGAATTAATAGAAAATTAATTCAGACCGTTACATAGTGTATGGATTATTATATATATATGAGTGGTTCCCTTTGTGAACATTATCAGAAAAATTCTTTCCTACAAACAATTGCTGCCAACATTCTGTCCAATCTTCGTCGTTTCAATCGTCTCCAAGCTCTGGGCAGAGCTAAGTCCTGGTCGTTCTCTCCGAGTCGTGTGCGACTACGAGATACCGGTAGTACGGGAGTTTTACCACTAGGAGCTTTGGGAAACGTCTGCACACAGATCCCGAATCAACTCTTAGGGCAGTGTTTCGTGCACGACTTCCCCAGAGGCCGGTAACATCAGTCTAATTTTATTTTTATTCATAAATTTTTCAACAAGAAAAGGACAATATTTCTAACAATCTAAGAGTTGAGTTTTATGTTAGAATTGTTCATCTAAATCTTGTACAAAACTTCTGATTATTTGTTTCAATTGCTTAATAGTTGTTAATATACCATTGCTGCTAAAGAAAAAAATAAATTTCTGATTATTTGTTTCAGAAATAATATACCATTGCTGCTAAAGAAAACTTCTGATTATTTGTTAATATACCATTGCTGCATAAAACTTATGATTATTTGTTAATATACCATTGCTGCATAAAACTTCTGATTATTTGTTAATATACCATTGCATCTAAAGAAAAAAAAAATCTGATTAATATTTCAATTGCTAAACAAATATTGTTAATATACAATTGCTAGAAAACTTCTAGAAATTTCAATTTGCTTAGTATTTACCATAGCAAATTTCTGATTATTTGTTTACTTATCAAGTTGCTTACTATACTGTCAAATTACAAATTTGCTTAAAGTATTTTAAAAATTGTTAGCACATTTGATAATTTTGTCAATTGCAATTTTTGATCACAAAATTCCTTTCAATTGTAACATACAATTTGCTTCATTTTTAATCACTTAGTATTTTGAAAGCAATCTAGGACTAAAAAGAAAATAGTTTAGTAAAAAGGAAATTGCAAATAAAATCTTCAAATCTAAAGTTTCAAAGTAGAGACAAACTCAGGCACAAGCCGAAAGGATCCTTCTGTCAACCGGGTGTAAATAGCCTTAAGCGACACGGTACTTAAGAGTCTTCGGACCGCCGCTAGCTGGGAACCGGCCCCTACAGCTAACCTGAGTTGATCAACACTTGAAAAACTAAAGATTTTAAGATTGTTTAGCAAAGACCACATAAACTATTATCTTAGACATTGTTATTAAATAAATTTATATTTTCAGACTGCAATCATGACTGGTAAGGAGGAATCCTCTACTGCAAAACCTGCTAAGTTTGATGGCTCATACTTTAAAAGATGGCAGAGCCAAATAAAATTTTGGCTCACGACCTAAGGACTTATTTCAGCCATTGATGGGTCCACACCCATCACAAATGATTCTGATGATACTGAGTCTGACATAGGAGTATCCACCTCCTCGAAACCAAAAATCCCTAAAGAGATAGACTTCCACTGCTTTCATAGAATTCTAAGCGCATTATCTGAATCCTTGTATGATATATTTTTTGAATACAAGAGCGCTAAAGAACTTTGGAAAGCCTTGGAAGATGAATACGGTTGTGATGATGCCGGAATAGAAAGGTTTAATTCGTCAACCTTTAATAGGTATTTCATGGTAGATAACAAGCCAATAAATGACTAACTCCATGAATTCCAAGAATACCTTAGGCATATTCAAGCCAAAGGCACATCTTTCTCCAATGAGCATATATAGCATGCCTAATAGACAAGCTACCTCCCTCTTGGTCTGATATTTCTAAGGAACTTATCCATACACAAGGAGATCTTACCTACAATCAAGTCCTAAAGAAAATTAGAACCGAAGAACAAATTAGATTGAGGTCTAAGCCTAAGACTGAATCTAAAGCTAAGGTAAACCTTGTAGAAGGCCAAGGAAAACCCAAATCTAATTTTTCTTATAAATTCAAAAAGAATTTCTTCAAGAAGAAGAAAATCTTTCAGCCTAACCATCAAAACCATCATCACCAAAACCATAAACCTAGAAACTTCAGTCAGACTCAGGATCAAAAGAGATTTTGTTTTGTGTGTGGTAAAACAAATTATATGGCCACCAACTGCTACCACAGGAAGAAAGAAGCTGTCCAGACCTCCTACAAAGGAAAGGGCTCAATTAGACCAGAAGCGAACATGCTTCAAAAAGGTTCTTCGAGTTCCTTCAGGTCTGTAAGCTTTCAACCCCTTATTAACCTCTCTTACCATTCTGACGATTGGTGGTTGGATTCTGGAGCTAATGTTCACGTTTCGTTTGATCGCTCCTGTTTTTCAAACTATCAGGAATCAAGTGGAGGAGGTGTGACCCTAGGAGATGGCTCAACGGCACAAATTATTGGAAGAGAAAAAGTTGACCTGAAGATGACATCAGGAAAAATCTTAACTCTTCATGATGTTCTTCATGTGCCGTCTGTCAGGAGAAACCTAGTTAGTGGATCCCTTCTTGTAGCCTCAGGATACAAAATTGTAATGGAGGCAAATAAAGTAGTATTTTCTATGCATAACTCCTTTATAGGAAAAGGCTTTGTAAAAGACGGTCTTTTCATTTTAAGCTTAATGAATAAAATTTCTGATTGTTCTCTCATTGTCTCTAATATAAAATCTTTAAATGTTTGGCATGGCAGACTAGGTCATGTGAACCTAGGTTCTATTAAAAGAATGATGACTTTAGATCTTATTCCCAAGACTCCGATAGATGACAAACACAAATGTGAGATTTGTGTTCAAGCCAAACACACTAAATTACCATTCAAATCTGTAGAAAGAAATTTTGACCTTCTAGAACTTATCCATAGTGATGTATATGACTCAAACATGATTTTGACCAGAGGCGGTAGAAAATACTTTGTTACGTTTATAGATGATTATTCAAAGTATTGTTATATCTACCTTCTCAAAACCAAAGATGAAGTTCTAGATAAATTTAAGGTCTATAAATCTGAAGCTGAGAATCAATTAGAAAGAAAGATTAAGATCCTTAGATCTGATCGTGGTAGAGAATATACCTCAAATAAAATGATTAACTTCTGTGAAGAACATGGAATAATTCATGAGGTAACTGCTCCATATTTACCTCAGTCTAACGGAGTAGCTGAACGCAAGAACCGCACTCTGTTAGATATGGTGAATGCCGTGCTTCTCAGCTCTGGTGCTCCTGATAACTTATGGGGAGAAGCCATTTTAACTGCCTGTTACATTCTTAATAGGATTCCTAGTAAGACAAAAGATAAGACTCCCTATGAGCTGTGGAAAGGTAGAGCTCCTAGGATTAATTACCTTAGAGTTTGGGGATGCCTTGCTAAAGTCGGAATTCCCGAACCTAAAAAGAGAAAGATTGATCCCAAGACTGTAGATGATGTTTTCATAGGATATGCCTTAGACAGCTATGCCAATAGATTTCTAGTGACTCACTCAGAAGTAAATAAAATCTCCAACAATACCATTATAGAAGCAAGAGATGCAATTTACTTTGAAAATATATTTTCTTTTAAGGATAGAAGTTCAATCTCTTCCTCCATACCCTCTACTAGTTCTCATGTCCTAATACCAAGCTTACAATCTGAACAAGACTTAGAACCTAGACGGAGTAAAAGGAATAGGATTGAAAAAAAATTAGGAGAAGGATTCTTCACTTTTTTGATAGAGGGTGATCCTTCAACTTATGAAGAAGCAATGTCATCTCCTAATGCTCCCTTCTGGAAAGAAGCCATTAACAGTGAATACAACTCCATCATGGAGAATAACACTTGGTTTCTAACAGATATACCTTTAGGCAATAAACCAATAGGTTGTAAGTGGATTTTCAAGAAGAAACTCAGAGCCGATGGTAGTATAGAGAAATATAAAGCTAGATTAGTTGCTAAGGGTTTTACCCAGAAGAAAGGGTTAGATTATTTTGATACCTACTCTCCTGTAGCTAGGATCACATCTATTAGAACTCTCTTGGCCTTAGCATCCATTCATGATATGCTAATCCATCAAATGGATGTAAAGATAGCGTTTTTGAATGGAGATCTAGAGGAAGAACTTTATATGGACCAACCTGAAGGTTTCATTGCTAAAGGTCAAGAAAAGAAAGTCTGCAGACTAGTAAAATCCTTCTACGGTTTGAAACAAGCTCCCAAACAATGGCACAATAAATTTGATAAAGTAATTTATGAATATGGTTTTTTGTCAAATGAGTATGACAAATGTATATACTCTAAAGGTACATGTAAAAGTTGTGTCATTTTATGCTTGTATGTAGACATTCTTATCCTAGGTTCATCACTGGAATTGATAAATATTACAAAGAACTATTTATCTAGCCAGTTTGATATAAAAGACCTAGGAGAAGCCAACTTAATTTTAGGAATGCAATTGACCAAAGGCAAAGAGGGTTATACTCTATCTTTAGCACATTCAATTAAAAAAATGCTAAAAATATTTAAGTTATTTGATAAGAAACCTGTCCTTACTCCTTATGACAGCAGTATTGTACTAAAAAAGAATGAAGGATCACCTTTGGAACAACATAAATATTCACAGATGATAGGCTCCCTTATGTATATAACAAACATGACAAGACCTGATATTGCATTTGCCATTGGGAGACTAAGTAGATATACCAATAACCCAAATCCGTCACATTAGACTGCCTTGGATAGGGTATTTAGATATCTCAAGGGCACCATAGATTACAAACTTCATTTTACTAGGCACCCTGATATCATAGAAGGTTATTCAGATGCAAACTGGGTAACCGACTCACATGACATAAAATCTACTACTGGATATGTATTTACTCTAGGAGGAGCTACAATCTCCTGGGGCTCTTGTAAGCAAACTATCATAGCTAGGAGTACTATGGACTCCGAAATGATAGCTTTAGATACAACTTGCACAGAAGCTGAATGGCTTAAAAATCTTATTATGCATATACCTGTTTCTCTTAGTCCTGTTCCTGCAATTTCTATAAACTGTGATAATAAATCTATTATTGAACTACTAAAGCATAATTCTGTGAATGCCAAGATGAACAGGCACCTGCAGCTGCGCTTCAAGTCAATAAAAAGCCTACTAGGCAAATATGTGGTTCTTGACTATATAAAGTCAGAAAAGAACCTTGCAGATCACTTGACGAAGGGTCTGTCTAGGACTTTGATCCTAGAATCACCGAGGGGGATGGGGTTAAGCCCATAAGTTAGTCACCAGCAGTGGCAACCCAACCGAGTCTGACTGGAGATCCCAAGAAGCCGGTTCAATGGGTAGAAACAAGCTGAACTTAGGTAACTTTATGGAACACTGACTCGAGATTAAAGTCTCATTAAAATATAGCCCAAGCGGCTGTACATGTGTACAATGACTCCCCATCCCTATGGTGACAGTGTTCCTGTGTGATATGGTTAGGATGAGGTTAAACTCTTAATAGGTCCAAGCTGTAATGCTGGGTTAATTCATATCACCAACCATTAAGGACTTACCTATATGAGAGGTCGTGAATGCCGCGACTATAGGACAGGGTGATCCCAGACAACTCTCATGAATGTGAAAAAGTGCGCATGGCCATTTAAAAGTGCCACCCGATAGACCAAGGACCTCTAGCGTACTATGTGTGCTATTTTTCTAAATCTGGTTCAAGAAGTCTGATTCAAGGCATAGTCCATCAAGCACTTCTTCAGATTAAGGCAATAGTCACTACGTAAGATTCAAGGCTGTAGTCCATCTCATCTATGCATAGTATTTTACTGCCCAGGTGCTCTCTCTCTCTCTCTCTCTATTTACTTCACTCTTATCTATATTTCAGAACTTGACCTTTTGGGGGGATTGTTGGCTTTGCTTTCAAAAGCTCAAGCTCATTCTTTTCTTTAGTCCCACATCGGATGGGCCAACCCCTTCTTGCGTACATATATTAGTTTCCCTTCTTTGTTTTCTTAAAGTTGTTGTGTGGGGAACCCCTTGGGCCACACGCGCGCGCCGCCGCCGCCGCCCGGCCTGGCTCGGTTCGGTTCGGTTCGGTTCGGCGCGCGTAACGGGTGCAGGTATGCGCCCACATTTGCGGGCGCCGAATGCCGATTCGATTTTCTCTTCGGGCTGGGACCCTAAAATTTTTTTTGCTCCTCTTCATTTTTTATTTAATTTTTTGAACGTTGGAAAATTAATTTTGTCCGTTACTAATTATTTTTGAACCGTTATAAACTTTTGTGTCCAGATTCATTCCTCTGTGACTGTGTAACGGCTGAATTAATAGAAAATTAATTCAGACCGTTATATAGTGTATGTATTATTATATATATGAGTGGTTCTCTTTGTGAACATTATCAGAAAAATTCTTTCCTCCAAACAATTGCTGCCAACATTCTGTCCAATCTTCATCGTTTCAATCGTCTCCAAGCTCTGGGCAGAGCTAAGTCCTGGTCGTTCTCTCCGAGTCGTGTGCGACTACGAGATACCGGTAGTACGGGGGGTTTTACCACTAGGAGCTTTGGGAAACGTCTGCACACAGATCCCGAATCAACTCTTAGGGCAGTGTTTCGTGCACGACTTCCCCAGAGGCCGGTAATATCAGTCTAATTTTATTTTTATTCACAATTTTTTCAACAAGAAAAGGACAATATTTCTAACAGAAGGGTCACAATGAGCACTCGATCGAGCGTCGAAGCTCAGTCGGAGGGGATACGGCTGCGTCGAAGCCCTCGCTGGAGCTAGAAAGCTGCCGGCCGACCTACAGGCTTGAAGACGTGAGCTGGCGAGAGAGAATATTAATGATGAAAATATTAGTAGTAAATTATTATCAGTAAATACTTTTGATAATATATTATGGTTGAATAATAATAATAATATATTATGGTTGAATAATCAAGTATATAGGTTGGGGGTAACCTTATCCTATTCAAAAGTAAAAAACTATATCATTTTTCAACTACCACTTCAACAATCATTCAAACGAAGGAACTCATAAAATATACATACGCATGACGCGCATATGCAATGCGTACATAAACTTTTTATTTTCAAATTTTTTACTTCGTTCCACTTTCGCGAACCAAACAACCCATAAGTAAGGACACATGGAAGTAGGTGATCAAATATTGTTTCTATTATACTGTACCAAGTCATGTTCACGTACGTTATCCAAAAAAAAAATTGCTGCTATTATTAAAAAAAAGATAAAAAATTTAAAATTTTAAAAATATTTTAATTAAAATTTGTTATAGATATGTTTCTAGAACTTTGGATATATGATTTTAATATTAAATATACTTTTATTTAAATTTGTTATATATATGTTTAAAAGATTTTAGATATATATTCAAGTAGTTATAAGAATCATAAGATATCGTTTTTATTAATTAAGTAGGAATATAATAAGTTGGTAGTTAAAAGAATTTAAAAAAAATTAATTGATGAAGAATATATCGTTTTATTTTTGAGTCAATTCCAAATCGCATAAGGTCCTTACACTTTGCATTCCTAATATCCTATTGCTCTTGCATGAGATATTCAGGATTACTATAATATACAGAAAATTTAGGCATTTAATCAAGACACTACAAAAAAGACTTATGATAGTCCAAATTTTTATGCTTAATAATTACAAGTTTGTCACTTCCAAAATATTTTTACCGGACTGTCCACTTCCAATTGATTTTTTTATAATCATAACTGTCAAAATTTTGACTGTCCTACCAATTGAAAGGACTCTCAAAATTTTGACAGTCTTACAAATTGGAAGGACTCTTAAAATTTTGACAATCCTAACAATTGGAAGGACTGTCAAAAAATATGTTAATTTTTTAGGACTGTCAAAATTTTGACAGTCCTTCTAATTGGTAGGACTGTCAAATTTTTGACAGTCCGGAGGGAAGGGCTACGCGAGGTGACACGAGGATGGTGCTGCGTGGAGGCCGAAAGGGGGGAGGGTGCGGAGCTGCACGAGACGGAGGAGCGGGGAGGAGGAGGAGGTGGCGGGGGAGGAGGCGGAGGCGTGTACGCGGGGGCGGCGGCGAGGCGTAGGCGCACGCACTCGCCTCCGCTGTTGTTGTTGCAGTTACCGCTTCTGCTGCTGCTGTTGTCATCACCGGCGTGAGGCATAGCCGCAGCCCCCCGCGAGCACGTGCCTCCGTCGCGCGCAACCCCCCGCTCACGTGCCTCTCCGACGTGCACCGCCCTCGTGCCGTTCCAGCGTGGGCGTGCATCTCCGCCCCACGCCGCCCCCGCTCACCGCCGGCACGCGCCGCTCCCGCTGCTGCTGCTTCCTCTTCTTCTTCTGCTTCTTCTTCTTCACCGCCTTGGTGGCGAAGTCGACGAAAAGGTGCTCGAGGTGCGACGGCTAGGCGGCGGAGACATGGTCGATGGCGAGGTCGACGACGCGGAGAGGCAAAAAATCGTGAGAGGAGGGAGGAGGAGAGGCCGAAGGGGAGTGGGGGTGGGGTAGGAGCAGGAGGAGAGAGGTGAAGAGGATGGACAGTCATAGTAAAATTTGGACTAGTCCGAGTAAAAAAAAATTTGAAAATTTTCACCCAGAGCATCGAAATTTTACTAAATTCCATAAAAAACATTGAAGTTTTAAAATTTACAAAAAAAACATCAGAATGCCTATCCAAAGGGCATTTTATATTAAAAAAATTTAAAAAAATATAAAACGCCCTTCGGATCGACGTTTTTAAACTTTACATTTAACTCTGATACCCTCTCTCTCATTCTCCGTCAATTTTCTATATTTTAATATATATTTTTTACTCTCCTCTCTCTCTCACTTCACTCTCTTTCCTCTCTCCTCTCTCTCTCCTCTCTCTCTCTCACTTAATTTTCTATATTTTTTACTTTCCTCTCTCTCTCTCACTTTACTCTCTTTTCCATATTTTAATATATATTTTATTATAAAAAATAGAATGAGAGACCAGGGAGAGAGAGAGAGAGAGAGAGATAGGGGGTAGAGGAGAGGAGAAGAGAGAGTGACAAAGAGAGAGGGAGAAGAGTGAGAGGAGGGCGAGTGAGAGAGAGGGGGAGGAGAGAGAAAGAGAGAGAGAGAGAGAGAGAGAGAGAGAGAGTGAAATAGGAGAGAGAGAGTAAAAAAAAAATTTAATATAGAAAACGCCCATTGGAAGGACGTTTTCTCCATGAAAAACTGTAAACCCCCTGATTTTTTAGGATTTTAAAAATCAATTTTGAGAATTTTTTTGGAATTTTCTGTGATTTTTTACTAATTAAAATCAAAGTTTTCTGGTTTTAAATAATTTTAAATGTTTTTAATAAGTATTAAAATATTACAAAAATAATATTTTTAGATGTAAAATAAAATATTAGACATAGGGTAATTTTTCTGGAACTTATTGGACCCCGAAAATATTTTTAAAGACCTAAAAACTAATTATTTATTAAACCAAAATAAATCCTAAATAAACTCGGTTTATTTCTAACCAAAACCAACCCGAACCGGACCGACACGGTCTAGCTGAACCGGGCCTAAACCCTGCGGGTCGGATAGGGTCTGAACCTGACCCGAACCCGCCTTCCGCTAACCCTAAATCCCAAATCCCTAACCCGACGGAGCCGTTTCCTCTCCGCCCGTAACCGCCGGTCGACCCGCCGCCTCCTCCGCTCGTAACCACCGGCGATCCCTCGATTTGCCTTCCCGCAACCGTCCTGCGCCTTCTCCGCTCCCGCAACGGCCGCCCGCTCCTCCTATTTAAACCGCAGCCCCTTCAGCCACCGTCAGCTCCACCGCCTCTCTCCCCGTAACCCTAGCCCCGTCGTTCTCGCCTCTCCCCAGCACCGCGAGCAGCCCCGGCCACCTCTCTCCCCTGCCTCCAGCCACCACCGTCTCTTGCGGCGTCTCCTCCAGCCCTCGCCCCTCGCCGCAGATCTCCCCCTCCGCCGTGAACCCCCGAGCCCGATCCCCATCACCCATCACCGAGTTTCCCTGCGCCTCCCCCGCCGACGAGCTCTGCCAGCAGCCGCCTCCAGCTTCGGGACCCAGCCGCCACGACGACCCCGACGAGCCGCCACCGCCTCCGCCTTCCTCCGGCCGTAGCAGCTCCGACGACGAGAAACCCTAACCCTACCCACCGTGTCGCGAAGTCTCGCAAAGTACGCGGTTCAGCCCTCTGCGAAGCCCTGTTCAGGTAGCCATTTCTCTCTCCTTGCTGTCCCATTTCCCGTTTCGTCTGCTGTGACGCGAACCCTGCGTGACCCTCTTGATACCCGTGCAACCCGCTCGGTGTGTCGCGTCCTGTGGCGATCGTGAACTGTGATCCAAAATCAGGAAAATATTTATCCTATTTTTTCCCGGAACTGAGTGCGCCCCGCTAAACGGGACGACTTGGTCGTGTGTGGACTTCACCGAAAGGTGTGTGCCGTTAATACAGACGTGTGGAATTTTACAAAAGTTGATTTGAATGTGCGTGCACACCGGAATCAACGCGTATCCGTCGACAACACCCCATATCGGCCCTGTTCTGGAACTCGTTGTAACTTCGTGTACGTACATCGTATCAAAACGAAACTTGTGCCATCGGACTCGTAGCAATACGCTGGTCCTGTGATCCAAGTTTGGTTCGATTATGAGAACATTGACAAAATCGCGTATCGTGGGTCCTACGGCTCTACTTGACGGGCGATTTTGTGATCGGCTCATCGAAATCCAATTCTGGACATTCCGTTGGGTTCGTATCGTCGTTCTGGACTTGTGGACACTAAGTTTGACGAATTTGGAGAACATTGTCTCTGATACGTTTTTGGTGCGAAGCGGGCCACACGTGGACTCCACTTTGACCAGAAACGGTCAATTTTGCCCATGTGTCCAAATTGGACTTATGGACAGGCTATTCTAGCTATTTAATGTCTTCTGAATCTGATGGTAATGTTTATTACAGCATTTGGAGGAGTACCTGCAGATTCTGCTGAGACCAGAACTATTGTTGGAATTCAAACTCCAGGCAAGTGTACCTTGCCAAAACTTGCAGTACCTGCTTCATATTGTTGTCTTGATTTATTCATATGTTGTATATGCTTAACCTAGGACCGTGTGACAATACTTAGCGTCCGAATAATATTCGGGTGTCAACACTGTACGCAGAGTTGTGTAATATCACCTAGACATGAATATCGAAACCCTATACCTATTCTCGTGCTTGCCTTATCAAGTACGTCATACCTTAGGACATCTGACACCATTCATGAGACAGAATCTTCCTGAGATATTCATGGTAATTCTGTATAGGCTACAGGATTTATGACATAGACTTTTTATATATCATATGACTTGCTGCATTAGATATGATCTTGCGTGACATGGACATGAGACGTGTGATTATATTGGGTGGGGAGAGACACACAGGCTACATACTAATTTTATATATGTATTTATTATTGTGATGCCGTAGACTCTACATCAGAGCTAGGCACATTACGTGATATTACTGCTACCGGCTCCCCGACACAGAGCTTGTAGTGGTCTCAGCCTGAGTACTAGTGATGCTCTTACTTGCATATCACATAGCTGGTTACATAGTTTACCCTATTGTTTTATTATTATTGCACTGCATTTATTTTGGCTTAAGTTATTCTTGTACCTTGCTATGTCCCCTGAGGACATGGATCCGGATTATGTCTCCAGGTATAGCAGAGGAGTTCTATCCCGAGGTATACGGGACAGGAGCAGAAGCAGTAGCAGGAGCAGACACTGGAGCTGAACCGATCCCCGAGGACGAGGTGATCGCCGAAGATTTCTCCTGAGTATATGTTATCTATGCTCAGTACTTGCTATTATTAGACTCTTTTATTTCTGATCTGTTGAAACTTTGTATCAAACTTATTATCGGGTTGTTCCCCGATTTACTTTATTGAGACAAATTGTTGGTTATTTCATTATGCAGTTGATCATATTTATCTTTTATGGATGAGATTAGATTGTGACATGTTTAGTAGACCTTTATTATTATTTTACAGCTTAAGTATACATTGATGGGTCCATTAAATTGAGTTTGCCCATTAGTGTGTGCTGCTGGCCATTGCCACGTGTCTAGTCCCTCGGTATTTTGGGACTGGGGCGTGACATGATTTTTGTGGTGGCCCATGCAGGTCAACGACTAAATTGTTCAATTTCAACTTAGGAATCGAGCAAGCCTGCAATAAGGATAGGATAAGTTATAGGATCTCATCCACTCGCTTGAATCGTTCTTGCTCTTAATCTCGGATTCGAATTAATTCCTTGACTTGCATCCTGCCTTGATTCTCCTGTGTGCCTCTTATTGTTCATTTTGGATGCAGAGTAATGGATCCACGAGAAAACGACGAGACTCCTGCAAGATCACCACGAGATGCTGTGGTAACCAACGAAGATGAAGTAACATTAGTGGATGGAGGTCAATCAGCACACCGAAGCAGTCAAGCGAATCAGCATGCCTCGAGAATCCAGTAAGATGACAGCCCGCCTCCGCCGCAGTTTACTCCACCAATGCCCATATTCCCACAAGGGCAGGTTATGGACGGGCAACAGATGTTTCAAATAATCTACGCAATGATGCAAGCTCAACAACAGATTCAACACGAGGCTCTGTGTCACAGCCTAGCAATCGTACTGGAGCAGGCGAATCTACTAGCACGACGGCCAACGACGGGCTCTATCACCGATTTTTGCCAGCTGAAGCCTCGTACCTTTTCAGGCAAGGAGGAGCCCACTGAAGTTCATGAGTGGCACACCAATACTCAACATCAATTGGAAGCAGCTGAGCTTCCAAGGGAACGTTGGATGACTGCCGTCCGGATGCAGTTGACGAACAATGCACATCACTGGTGGCTATCTGAGTAAACACGGCTCGGACCAGACCGAGTTACTTGGGAAGAGTTTTCCAGACTCTTTCAGGAGATGTATATTCCAGCTATCGCTCGATCAGAACTTCGGGACAAGTTCAATCGCCTCACTTAGGACAGTATGACAGTGGAAGAGTACAACGCTGAGTTCATTCGTCTAAGTCGCTTCGCCCCAACCATGACCCCGACAGAAGAAGAGAAGGCTGAGAAGTTCTTCGACGGACTAAACTTCGAGCTACAAAGACTGATCGGATCCGTTGTACATACTTCTTACTCGAACGTTCTTGCTGCAGCCCGACGCATGGAACGCGTCACCAGGAGAGAGACCAGTCTGAAATGGTCTTCCACATCAGCACTAGCCAGAGCACCACAGGAAGAAGCTGCAAAGAGACCTCACATGCATCAGCTATCCAGAGCATCTCTGTAAATACTACCTACATGTCAATACTGTGGCAAGGTAGGCCATATTGAGAGGGAATGCAGACGCAAGTTAGGATTATGCTTGATTTGCGGAACCAATCAACACTTAGCCAAGGATTGTCCTCAGCATCGAGAGGGAGCACTAATGTTAAACAGACAAATTTTACCAGTACCAAGGCCAGTCTATCCAGCATTGGAAGTACCACAGACGGGAGTTGGAGGAGACAGACCACCAGTCCCAAGAGAGTATCAGCCGAGGCCACCCTTAGCACCACAAGCAGCACTTTTCCAGCAGGCCCAGCAGCAGCAGAGGAATCCACTACGAGGACGCAGACAAGCTTTCGCGATGACCTTGGAGGACGCGCAGACTCATGGAGTAGCTAATGCGCGTAAGTTATTCGTAGCTATCTATTCTAGTATTGCTTTAGTTCGTGCCTGTTGGTTCGTGACCTTAGCCTTAACCTAGTAATTTTGAACTTGCTAATAAGTGATAACCTAGTTTTTCTAAAATGTAGTTTTCTTGTTTTAACTAGATTTTCTTCACTCTGAAAATTGTATAACTTCCATTGCTTAGGAAAATGATGTTTTCATTCCCTATGTATTTTTTTCTTAAACCCTCATCCTTTTATTCTCCTGAATCATCATGATAGTGATGTGCTTCGAATAATGCTTGCAACCATGTCATCTCTGTTGACCGGTTATTCATTGATTGCGAGGACGCAATCATCTTAAGGGGGGTAGATTGTAAACCCCTGATTTTTCAGGATTTTAAAAATCAATTTTTAGATTTTTTTCTAGAATTTTTTTATAATTTTTCACTAATTAAAATCAAGGTATTCTGGTTTTAAATAATTTTAGATATTTTTAATAAATATTAAAATATTATGAAAATAATAATTTTAGGTGTAAAATAAAATATTAGACATAGGGTAATTTTCTTGGAATTTATTGGACCCCGAAAATATTTTTAAAGACCTAAAAACTAATTATTTATTAAACCAAAATAAATCCTAAATAAATCCGGTTTATTTCTGACCCAAACCAACCTGAACCGGACCGACCCGGTCTAGCTGAACCGGGCCTAAACCCTGCGGGTCGGATCGGGTCTAAACCCGACCCGAACCCGCCTTCCGCTAACCCGAAATCCGAAATCCCTAACCCGACGGAGCCGTTTCCTCTCCGCCCGTAACCGCCGGTTGACCCGCCGCCTCCTCCGCTCGTAACCATTGGCGACCCCTCGGTTTGCCTCCCCGCAACCGTCCTGTGCCTCCTCTGCTCCCGCAATGGCATCCCGCACCTCCTATTTAACCCGCAGCCCCCTCAGCCACCGTCAGCTCCACCGCCTCTCTCCCCGTAACCCTAGCCCCGTCATCCTCGCCTCTCCCAAGCACCGCGAGCAGCCCCGGCCACCTCTCTCCCCTGCCTCAAGCCGCCACCGTCTCCTCCGGCGTCTCCTCCAGCCCTCGCCGCTCGCCGCAGATCTCCCCCTCCGCCGTGAACCCCCGAGCCCGATCCCCATCACCGAGTTCCCCTGCGCCTCCCCCGACGACGAGCTCTGCCAGCAGCCGCCTCCAGCTCCGGGACCCAGCCGCCACGACGACCCCAACGAGCCGCCACCGCCTCCGCCTCCGCCTTCCTCCGGCCGTAGCAGCTCCAACGTCGAGAAACCCTAACCCTAGCCACCGTGTCGCGAAGTCTCGCGAAGCGCACGTTTCAGCCCTCTACGGAGCCCTGTTCAGGTAGTCGTTTCTCTCTCCTTGCTGCCCTGTTTCTCGTTCCGTCTGCTGTGACGCGAACCCTGCGTGACCCTCTCGATACCCGTGCAACCCACTCGGTGTGTCGCATCCTGTGGCGATCGCGAACTGTGATCCAAAATCAGAAAAATATTTATCCTATTTTTCCCCAGAACTGAGTGCGCCCCGCTAAACGGGACGACTTGGTCGTGTGCGGACTTCACCAAAAGGTGTGCGCCGTTAATACAGACGTGTGGGATTTCACGAAAGTTGATTTGGATGTGCGTGCACACCGGAATCAACGCGTATCCGTCGACAACACCCCGTATCGGCCATGTTCTGGAACTTGTTGTAACTCCGTGTACACATGTCGTATCGAAACAAAACTTGTGCCATCGAACTCGTAGCAATACGCTGGTCCTGTGACCCAAGTTTGGTTCGATTCTGAGAATGTTGACAAAATCACGTATCGTGGGCCCCATAGCTCTAATTGACGGGCGATTTTGTGATCGGCTCATCGAAATCCAGTTCTGGATATTCCGTTGGGTTCGTATCGTCGTTCTGGACTTGTGGACACTAAGTTTGACGAGAACATTATCTCTGACACGTTTTTTGGTACCAAGCGGGCCACATGTGGATCCCACTTTGACCAGAAACGGTCAATTTTGCCCCTGTATCCAAATTGGACTTATGGACAGGCTATTCTAGCTATTTGATGTCTTCTGAATCTGATGGTAATGTTTATTACAGTATTTGGAGGAGTACCTGCAGATTCTGCTGAGACCAGAACTACTGTTGGAATTCAAACTCCAGGTAAGTGTACCTTGCCAAAACTTGCAGTACCTGCTTCATATTGTTGTCTTGATTTATTCATATATTGTATATGCTTAACCTAGGACCGTGTGACAATACTTAGCCTTCGAATAATATTCGGATGTCAATTCTGTACGCAGAGTTGTGTAATGTCACATAGACATGGATATCGAAACCCTATACCTATTCTCGTGCTTGCCTTATCAAGTACGTCATATCTCAGGACACCTGACACCATTCATGAGACAGAATCTTCCTGAGATATTCATGGTGATTCTGTATAGGCTACAGGATTTATGACATAGACTTTTTATATATCATATGACTTGCTGCATTAGATATGATCTTGCGTGACATGGACATGAGACGTGTGATTACATTGGGTGGGGAGAGACACACATGCTACAGGCTGATTTTATATATGTATTTATTATTGTGAGGCCATAGACTCTACATCAGAGCTAGGCACATTACGTGATATTACTGCTACCGGCTCTCCGACACAGAGCTTATAGTGGTCTCAGCCTGAATACTAGTGATGCTCTTACTTGCATATCACATAGCTGGTTACATAGTTTACCCTATTGTTTTATTATTATTGTACTGCATTTATTTTGGCTTGAGTTATTCTTGTACCTTGCTATGTCCCCTGAGGACCTGGATTCGGATTATGTCTCCAGGTATAGCAGAGGAGTTCTATCCCGAGGTATAAGGGACAGGAGCAGAAGCAGTAGCAGGAGCAGACACTGGAGCTGAACCGATCCCCGAGGACGAGGTGATCGCCGAAGATTTCTCCTGAGTATATGTTATCTATGCTCAATACTTGCTATTATTAGACTCTTTCATTTCTGATCTGTTGAAACTTTGTATCAGACTTATTATCGGGTTGTTCCCCGATTTACTTTATTGAGACAAATTGTTGGTTATTTTATTATGCAGTTGATCATATTTATCTTCCATGGATGAGATTAGATTGTGACATGTTTAGTAGACCTTTATTATTGTTTTACAACTTAAATATACATTGATGGGTCCATTAAATTGGGTTTGCCCATTAGTGTGTGCTGCTGGCCATTGTCACGTGTCTAGTCCCTCGGTATTTTGGGACTGGGGCGTGACAAAAACGTCCTTCAAATTTACGTTTTCTATATTTTAATTTTGTTTACTCTCTCTCTCTCACTTCAATCTCTTTCCTCTCTCTCACCCTCCTCTCACTCTCTCCTCCCCCTCTCTCCTCTCTCTCTCTCTCTCTCTCTCTCTCTCTCCTCCCCCTCTCTCCTCTCTCTCTCTCTCTCTCTCTCTCTCTCTCTCTCCTCTCCTCTCCTCTCCTCTCCTCTACCCTACCCTCTATCTCTCTACCTATTGTTTAAATTTTTGGATGTTAAATTTTATTTTTTCTAATTTATTACTACAAAATTTTTTTGTAAAAAGAACTAAACCAAAATAAAACTAAAAGTATTATGGATAAACGGTTTCACCGTTTAACGAACGTCTCAAAATTTCTGAATGGTAAAAAAATGATGTTTTGACCTCCGAATTTGACTTTAATTAATTTTATTTATTTTCAAATTTTTTTCGGTATTTCCTTGTTAACGAGTAAAAAAAAATTGTTTCGTTTGGTTTAGTTAATTTTGCCAAACTTTAAAGAGCTAGTTTTTTAAAATAAGGATTAGTTTAAAAAAATAATAATAAATAGAATGAGAGACCAGGGAGAGAGAGAGGGAGGGGGAGAGAGAGAGTGAGTGAGAGAGAGAGAGAGAGAGAGAGAGAGAGAGAGAGAGAGAGAGAGGAGGGCGAGTGTGTGTGTGTGTGTGTGTGAAAGAGAGAGAGAGAGAGAGAGAGGAAAGAGAGTGAAGTGAGAGAGAGTAAAAAAAAAATTAAAATATAGAAAATGCCAATTGGAATGGCATTTTTCATGGCGAAAACAACCTTCCAATGGGCGTTCTCTATGTTTTAATTTTTTTTTACTCTCTCTCTCTCTCTCTCATTTCACTCTCTTTCCTCTCTCTCTCTCTCTCACTCGCCCTCCTCTCACTCTCCTCCCCCTCCTCTCACTCTCTTCCCTCTCTCTCTGTCACTCTCTCCTCTCCTCTCCTCTCCTCTCCTCTACCCCCTCTTTCTCTCTCTCATTTCCTGATCTCTCATTCTATTTTTTATAATAAAATATATATTAAAATATAAAAAAGAGAGTAAAGTGAGAGAGAGAGAGGAGAGTAAAAAATATAAAAAATTGAGTGAGAAAGAGAGAGGAGAGAGGAAAGAGAGTGAAGTGAGAGAGAGAGGAGAGTAAAAAAATTAAAATATAGAAAATTGACGGAGAATGAGAGAAAGGGTAACGGAGTTAAATATAAAGTTTAAAAACGCCGATCCGAAGTTTTTTTTAGATTTTTTTTAGTGTTAAAGATCAAAATTTATCATTCTTTCTTATCGAGAATGTTACAAGATAATCACCTCAAATGACAGTTGGGCAAACAAAATACCACAATCGCTGACATGGTAGTCATCATAGAATGAGCCATCTCCTTCGTTGAGCAACCGGCGCATTGGCCAGTGATCGCCCTCCTATGCCCATATCGCAAGAACGGACATAGAACCGCAAGGTGAGCCGATAACTGAAGCGTCGAGTTAGAACAAGGATAATGATGTAACTGTGGCTAACGTTGCTAGTAGTGTCTTTTATTTTCGATTACAGAAAATGGTACAAAAGTACGTAAAATACGTGGTACAATTTCTTGCTTACAACAACGCAGAAAATAAAAGATTACAATTGATTTGCTAAAAAAGAAACTTTGAAATAACAACAACGCAACAAAATTACAGCAGAAAACAAAAATAGAAGAGACATGTTGGAGGTGATAACGATCACCTTTGTTCAAAACAAGATTCGACCTTATTCCGTCGAACTGCTTACAAAATCCAGCAAGTTCACATACTTGAACTTCTAGAAATCTCACATGTCATCCTTCGTAAGCCGAACATCACTCGGACTCTCGGACATAACTTTGGTGCTTCTAGTTGCTGCTATTTCTCCTTTCGTATTATATTTTTTTTGTGCATTGTCTAAAGCTAACAACTAGAGAATATATAGGGGAGAGAACCCTCCCCTAGCAGCTATAACTACCAAGAATGACATTAAAATAGGAGAATAACTTTCCACTAAGTGAACAGTTACAATAATAACTTTCATTTAGGTTTGCAGTTACGAAGCTAAAACGCCCACAAAGCAGCAACTGGACGAAAATTCAACTTTCGCGTGAGCACATGTCACGTTGAACGCGTGAACATTAATCACGTGGACCTACAGTTTTCGTGTACACACAGGCCATCCGGAACTAAAATTTATGCATAAACACCCGTCACGGTAGACAGTTTTGAAGCTAAAATGCCCACATAGAAGCAGTCACGCAAAAATCTAGCATTCGCATGCACATAGGTCACGCTGAACGCATAATCATTCGCCACGAGGAACTACATTTTTTGTGTGCAAACAGGCCACGCAGAATTACAGTTTTTGCATGAGCAGGCTACGCATAACTAGATTTTTCGTGTGAATATAGGCCACACAGAACGACAATTTTCGTGTGAGCTGTAACTGTCACGTCCTAATCCCGAAGGTCCCAACCAGCGCCCCCACCTGGCGTGAATTACCGTGCCTCGGCGCTCCTGTGGGACGTATAGTCGTTTGCTACCGGGACGTGATGTCGTGCGAGCCTAGGGTTGCGTACGCACAAGGCAACATGTTAAAGTTTGGCTATCATCGAATCGAGTACGCAGCGGAGGGACATTGTTGCAAGCATTTATCCATCTGAGTATACGGGGCAAATCGAGGCACAGGGTTCTCTGAATACAATGGCATCATTCTATACATTATGCCAATTTATATGAAAGCAGCTCAAAGCAATCGATACCAGATTTTTGGGTCTTGGGGATGAGGCAAGCATATCGCTTCCTCGGACGATCCAGCACATGCGAACAAGCAAACTGTTGGTGGGTCAGCACTTAGAAAGTACTGGTGAGTATAAAATTAACTGAACAGAAGCAACATTCACTAAAACAAACACTAAGTAATCATGTTATAAAATATTACATTACTAGTGATCTTTCTAGTTTTACCTATGTTCATTACATACAGCACAGGAACGAAGTCATTTTACTTCTTTTGAAAATATCTTTAAAAACAGAGTTCATGTTTGATTCATTCAAGCACACAAGGCAAGTCGATTGTTCTACTATCAGGGTGTGCGCAACGTGTCTCATGAGCTATACTCAAAGACTCTAGGGACAATATACCATCTAGGAACTATCCTTTATCAAGCCAACACGATGAACTATCTATATGATTTTCGGTCCTCGAGAAACTCAGGATCGGTAGCGGTAATTCAGCTAACCAATGACTTATTTATCTGATGCTATTAGCAGCTGTGACTCATGGTTGCTCTTCACTATCATGGTAGCAGTCGTGACTAAGGTTCGGCTCTTCACCAATAGCCGTTGTCCGACCGATGCGAATGCATGAAACACTATCAGATAAACTCTAGGATGCAGACGAGATAAACCAGCAGACCATATATCTCTGTGCGGACTAGCGGCCCTCTCTGAACAAGTTCAAGCACGATATGGTTCTCTCAAAACACAAGCGATAGTGAAATATGTTCAAGCAATCTCTTATTCTTAGACAAGCGTTTCAAGTTCTCTTAGTTAAGCAGGCAAGTTCGTTTCAATGACAAGCTATGTGAGTTCTCTTATTTAGCATGCAAAGCAGGTTCTATCATTCTTTTTATGAAACTATATTCTTAAGCAAACAAGCATTCAAAAACTCAGATTCATTATTAAGGCGTGCAAGAATCAGAGAACGAAGTTTCTGCCCACTCACCTTGATCAGTCATCTCCTGCTTCAACAATGAGCTCTTAAGGAAGATATCATTTTTGAGTCAGTAAATCGATATCTGTTGTACATAGTGCCGACGCGGAGTGGGGTACTACATACTTATCCACCAACAAAAAGTTTCGTCCTCGAAACTTCAAGGAGAAACTTTCGATATCCCGAGCAGCGATAGTCCTCATCCCTCGCCATCCTCAATCGAAAACTCCAGCACGAAAGCACAACTCTCAAGCAACAAATCAAATCCAAAAAACTTTTGCATAACTTTGAGAATATCTATGGACTTATTGTATGTAACGCTCTATTGCAATACAATATCGAGCACATCTCAGAGTCGTAGCAACGGAATAGGCAAATGATCGAATCGCTTCAAAAATTCAGATTCATTATTAAGGCGTGCAAGAATTAGAGAACGAAGTTTCTGTCCACTCACCTTGATCAGTCATCTCCTGCTTCAACAAGGAGCTCTTAAGGAAGATATCTTTTTTGAGTCACTAAATCGATATCTCTTGTACATAGTGCCGACGCGGAGCGGGGCACTACAGTAATAACCCATTCCGTTCAAGCGGACAACCGATTCAAACGACGCAAGTGCAACGACCCGACCCGCTTTGCTCAGCGAGAAGACTCGTTTGAGGCAAATGATTCTAGACTTGGCCCTTCAGGAGTTCAGACTTAGACTTTCAAAGGCTCGCTTGGATTATCGCTCGACCGAGGCGAATCATCGCTAAGATGGGTGGCTACAATAAACTTGTCTTTGCTTAGCCAACACACTTAAAATATGAACGATACATGCTAGTCGCTAGGTGAATCACCCCTTGCATGCTAATAAAGAATACAACGCACCTAGCTAAGGAAATAATCTCATCTTGTATTGCTTGTGTTAGAACATGAAAATAAAACTTGACTTATAACATGGACCCTCGCATGCTATCATAGCTTCGTACAAGTAGACTCTGTTATGCCTCAAGTAGATCATTATATACTCTTCGTAGTGCACTGCTTCACTTGTTTACACTGAAACAGAACCCCGCTCACGATACTCGTGTTTCCCATGGATTTCATATATATACCCGTGCTTGGTTTAACTTGGTTTTCCTTGGACAGGGAATGACGAATGACAAGTTGGTAAGTATAGCCGTGTTCCTTTTTATATCGCACGGCGCACTGCCTTACGAGTAGGCTTGTACATTATATTATGAAATTGATCCTAAGACAAGACTAGAAAGATAACTTAATAGATGGTGCACGGATCCTATATAACGTGTTTGGATTTGTCGAGCGGGCGAGAATCCTCCCCACCAGTGCATTCATGTACTGATAATCCACCAGATTGCTTGCAAGGTGCAGAAGAACCTCGTTCGGTACAGAAACCCCGTTCGTGCGAGCTAAGACATGGAGTTCCTTCTGGAGTCTTGGAATGTTGCGTCCGGAACTGAAGCACATATACAAGACATAATATTGGAATATCGCCTATGTATCATTCCACAAATGTAGCCACTTGGCACGCTTTTACTGTTTCGAGAGAGAGGGCTTGAGCGACTTGTAATCTCGGTCTAGCGCCGTTTGTAACACTTGTTCAATATCAATAAAGTACTTGTTTTACTTCTATACTTGTGTTATTCAATGCTTCCGTTATTGACAACTCTGTGAACTTGTTACCAATCGTCTGTTCGTTTCTTATTCCGTTGCACTTGGACTATCTGTGCGACTCTGTGGCTTAGACATCTTATCTCCTGTTTGGATAATGGCCTTGCACGGGCACAACTTGTGCTCGTGCGATATCACGTTCAGATGGGAAAGATCGTCCCGCGGGAGCGCTAGCGCGGTGATTCGCGCCTAGCGGAGACGGTCGATTACCTGCGGGAGATCGGGACGTGACATATTGGTATCAGAGCATTGACTTTACGTCTTTGAAATTCTTATCGATCTTCTCAGTTTCAAAAACTCGTTCGTAGGTTATGTGCATACTCTCTTTCTCTCTCGTTGACCCGATGGGATGTTCCATACAACGAGTCTAAATAATTTTAAGTTTCTTGTGATTGATATGATTGCTTGAACTGGATAGAAATGCAAAGACCCTTGTTCCAGCCCGTGTTAGACTTTGTGAATAGACTCGTGCTAGAATTTGCAAGTTATGTGCAAACCTGAATACCTATACATGATTACCCAGCTAGTTAGTGTGTAGAATAGAATATCGTTCAGACGGTTAGCTATGCACACAGCCTTTCGGCTAAGTTGTGTTGAGTATCGCGCGCCAAGACCCTTTGGTACGAGCTAGTTTGCAAGCGAGATTGAGATATCGTTCTGATAAGGATAAGTCAGACTTAGAATGTCAATCGATAGAAACATTATCAGATTATCGTTAAGGCGAATATAGAAGACCGTGCTTGAATTTTTGAGAAATAGCTCAGACGATATTTCGTGTCGGCAGATACAAATCAGATATGGTTTACTTAGACGACTATCAACAGGATATATACGAGACTAAGATTTATCAGGGATGCTTAGATATCGTGCAGGAATTCTAAGGAACGACTTGATGAATATGCCAGCGAGTGATGCGAACACGATTGAGGATTTAATTGGGTAACTCGATTCCTGAGTGGTGTATGGATCATTTTAAAAATGTTTAAGCGAATTCATAGGTCTCGTGTGATAGTTGGTTTGAACAAATTTGAGAATGTCTTGAATAAGTGATAAAGCTTATATCGAATAGGGATTCAAGGTAATTAAATCGATATCTTGGTCAAGAAAACTTGGAGGATCGTGCGAGCGATTTTAAATTGAATCAATCGGATTGAAGCCTGAGTAGGATATCGCTCGAATAGAAGTTAGTCCGAGAATGAATATTGTGGTTCGATGAAAGAGATAAGCGATAAATGATTTGATTTAGAGTTTGAAAGAACGATCTTGAATCTAGTTCGAAAAGATAACCTTTGAAATCAGTCCCAGCCGAGAACGATTATCCTGCGGGAGCGCCGGCGTGGTGATTTCACATCCTGTAGGGATGATCGAACTCACGAAAACATGCTCAATGATTATTCAAACGAACTTGATGACTGGAATGTGTCAAAAGTGGATAGACTTTGGCTTGAATATTTGAACTTAGTTGTTTGAGGAATGCCAGAAGTAGACTATGGATTTATCAAACGATAACATTGAAGTTGGATGATTTTTTTAGACAAATTATGATCACGACATGAACGGACATGACTTGAAGGATTATATATATATATATATATATATATATATATATATATATATATATATATATATATTGGATGGAGCTGTCACGCCCCAGTCCCAAAATATCGAGGGACCGGATACGTGGCAATGGCCAACAGCACACACCGATGGACAAACCCAATTTAATGGATCCATCGGGGCGCACTTAAGCTGTAGTACAACAATAAGGGTCTAAATATACTAATCTCATCTACAGAAATGAATACAACAATATCAGAATCATAAAACAAGATCAATCTCAATAAAATATAAACTCGGGAAATAACCCGATAATGAGTCTGATATATATGTCAAGATACAAGAATAAAGATAACCACATCAATACTGAGTATGGAACAGTATATACTCAGAAGATAACCTCGGTGATCACTCGTCTACTGAATCTGGTACTGCTCCAGTAACTGCTCCTGTTCCTGCTTCTGCTCCTGCTAATGCTCCTGTACTGTATAACTCTGGGTGGATCTCCTCTGCTAATCCTGGGGACATAATCCGGATCCAGGTCCTCAGGGGACATAGCAAGGTACAAAATAACTCAAGCCAAAATAAAGCAGTGTAGAGAATAAATGAATAAATAGGGTAAATATGTAACCATCTATGTGAAATGCAAGTGAGAGTATCACTAGTACTCAGACTGAGACTACTACAAGCTCTGTGTCGGGGAGCCGGTAGCAGTGATATCATGTAGTTGTCTAGCTCAGAGAGAGACTGAGACGCCGACATAATATAGTCAACCTGTAGCCTGTGTGACTCTCCAGCAATAAATGAAACAATAGGGTAAACTATATAACAAGCTAAGTGATATGCAAGATGAGAGCAGTACTAAAACTCAGGCTGAGACCACTACAAGCTCTGTGTCGGGGAGCCGGTAGCAGTGATATCATGTGGTTGTCTAGCTCGGAGAGAGACTGAGACGCCGGCATAATATAGTCAACCTGTAGCCTGTGTGACTCTTCCCACCCAATGTAATCATGCATCTCATGTCCACAATGTCTCATGTCCATGCCACACAGGATCATAACTAATGCAACAAGTCATAATGAGATCTAAGAATATAATGTCTATGTCATGAAACATGTATCCTATACAAAACTACCATGAATATCTTAGGAAGATTCTATCTCATGAATAGTGTCAAGTGTCCTGGGTTATGAGGTATTTCATAAGACAAGTACGAGAATGTAAAGGGTCACGATATCCATGTCTAGATGACGTTACACAACTCCGCGTACGGTGTTGGCACCCGACTATTAATCGGACGCTAAGTAAAGTCACACGATCCTAGGTCAAGCATGTACCACAATATATATATATATATATATATATATATATATATATATATATATATATATATATATATATATAAGCCAAGGAAATAAGTAACAAGAACTGCAAATTTTGGCAAGGTACACTTGCCTCGGGTTCTGGCTCCAACTGTAGCTCTGACTTCAGTGGGAATTACAGGTACTGCTCCGGTTACTGAAATAAATATCACCATCAGATTCAAAAAATATCAAATAGCTAGAAACGCCTGTCCTTGAGTCCAATTTGGACACAAGGGCAAAATGAAAGTTTCTGGTCAAAACGGGGTCCACATGTGGGCCGCTTTGCACCGAAAATTGTATCAGGGCCAATGGTCTCTAAATTCGTCAAACTTAGTGTCAACAAGTCCAGAACGATGATACGAACCCAACGGAACTTCCAGAATTGGATTCCGATGAGCCGGTCACAAAATCGCCCGTCAAGTGGAGCCGTGATACGCGATTTTGTCAACGTTCTCAGAATCGAACCAAACTTGGGTCACAGGACCAGCGTATTGCTACGAGTCCGATGGCGCAAGTTTCGTCTCGATCCGACGTGTGTACACAAAGTTATGACATGTTCCAGAATAGGCGGATACGGGACGTTGTCGGCGGATACGCGTTGATTTTGGTGTGCACGCACATCCAATTCAACTTCTGCGAAATTCCGCACGTCCGTATCAACGGCGCGCACCTTTCGGTGAAGACCGCACGCGACCAAGTCGTCCCGTTTGGCCGGGCGTACTCAATTCCGGGGTAAAACGGGGTGTTGGATTTCCTGTTTTTGGATCGCGGTTCGCGATCGCCACAGGACTCGATGCACCGAGCGGGTTGCACGGGTATCGAGAGGGTTACACAGTCTACGTGTCACAACTGACGGAACAGAAAATGGGGCAACGAGGAGAGAGAACGGGTTACCTGAACAGGGCTCCGTGGAACTGGGTTCTCTTCATGTTCGTGGGTCGACGCGACACGGGGGACACTGTAGCCTGTGTCCGGGTTGTGTCCGATCTAGGGTTTAGACTTCTGTTGGCCGGAGGCGGCGCTGCGGCTAGGTCTCTGGGGTCGTCGGCTCGTCGGCGGAGCGGGGGCTCAGGGCGGAGGAGCTGAGACGAGGGGAGGGTGGTGGTGAGACGGCGAGGGGCTCGGGGCTTAGGGTTCAGGTGAAGGCGAGTCGGGGAGATGGCGGAGGCGAGCGGGTCGAGGGAAGGAGACGGTGGAGAGGGGTTGGTGTTGGTGCTGGTCGGCCGGGGATGTTGGTGTTGGAGCGGGGGAGGATCGAGGATGGCTGAGGCGGAGGAAGATGGTGCGGGGAGAGGGTCGAGGTCGGGGCTCGTCGACGGAGCGGGGAGGAGGTAGGCGGAGAGGTGGTGGCCGGTCTCGATGCAGTGGCGGGGTATCGACGGGGCTGTGCTCGGGTGTTCGATGGTGGTGCGACGGGGTGGAGAGGTGAGCAGGAGGAGGAGAGGGTGGCTAGGGCGCTGCTGTGGCGGAGCGGGGCGAGTCCGGGCGGAGGAGAAAAAGGAAGGCGGAGCGGGGCGATTAGGGTTCAGGCGAGGGGGTTTAATAGGCGCCGCCGGGTCAGAACAGTGTTTCCGGATAGAATTAGGATTAGGGTTTCAGGTTTGGGTCCGCGGGTCGGGTTCAACATGAATCTGACCCGACCCGCTAGTGTTTAAGTATGGGTTCGGGTAGGTGGGTTTCGGGTCGAGTTTAGATCTGACCCGACCCGATAAGGTTGGGTTCGGTTCAGTTGAACCGGGTTCGGTTCAGTTGAACCGGGTCTGGGTTGGTTTGGGTTGGTTTGGTTCAATTGAACCGGATTTATTTCAGGGTTCATTTTGGTTTAAATATACATTAGTTTTTAGGGCTTTAAAAATGCTTCTGGAGTCCAATAAATTTCTGAAAAATTATTCTATGTCCAGTTTTCCATTTTACACCATAAAATATTATTTTTATAATATTTTAATATTAATTAACAATAATTAAAAATTATTTAATTTCAAAATACCTAGGTTTTAATTACAGAAAATCCCAAAAAATTACAGAAAATTGTGAAAAATCCAAATTAAAAATTCTTGAAAAATCAGGGGGGTTACAAGAGCAAAGTGAACTGATAAGTTGTCTCGATTGTTTCGATGATAACCATAACGTTCGACGTTCTTGTCTTGTGCGAGCGTAACTCTATGCTCGTACATGTGTCACGTCCAGATTAGGATGGTTATCCAGCGGAAGCGTTGGCGTGGTGATCTCACGTCCAGCGAGGATGATCGAACTTGCGAGAGACCGGAGCGTGACAACTGATGAATCGTCTTGACTTATGGTTCGACACGATAAGACAAATTTGGGAATATAAGTGAATCGGAAGTATTTTAAAGATAAGTTAGTCTAGAACCTAGAGTAAGTCACGCTTGATAGTTTCGTAAACGGATACATGAATCTTGTTGGACGACTTAGAGTTATGATCAGAGATTTAGAATTAAATCATGGCTTAGTGGTCTAGACTTAGAATGGATATATGGATTATATCAAAACATGTTTGAAGGGAGATAGACTATGCGAATTGTTAGGCTTGTCATGCGACTTGGATATACCATGGATTTGACTGAACGGACTCAAACCCTATACAACGAATGTATTAATGTGAGTAGGATGATCCGTGCTCGATGTTTAGAAATCTGAGTGAAACGAGCTTGGGTAGAATATCCCCTGCAAACGAACAATAGTTTGACCTTAGGAATTAGGGCGAGCATCGTGCGACAAATTTGTACGATGAATCGTGTGCTTGAACTTGTACCTATGACCTTGTGAGCTGACCTAGTAATTAGGCAGACGACTCTGTGTCGAGTGAAAGAACTTGTTTAACCAAATTTAGAGTATTGCTTGAGAAGCCATATAATTGGAGCAGCAAGACTTAGAGTTAGACTTGGAACGATAAGCGTGTGCTATATTTGACACGAATGAACATGGATGCTAGTTGATTAATCGGATAGATCGTGCTTAACGGTAGTACAATGCTTGGTTTGAGTTGGAATGTAAATGACGAATTTTGGTTTATCCTGTTTGAAGTATCATCGTGATTTGTAAGACGTGAACCATTGAGATTTTTGCAAGTAGCTTGTCCGATTTCACTATCGCTAAGTTTGGTTGAATGCATATGTTTGATGGACTCCTTGAACGTGTGCATGATCCAAGACTCAGTGATATATTAAACTCGAGTGCAAAGACTTCGCTATCACTAAGTTGGTTGACATGCATATGTTTGATGGACACTTTGAATATATGCACGATCCAGACTCGCGATATGCTGATCTCGAATGCTAGTGCAAGTGAATATGTTAGATTCACATTGATGAGTATAACAATTTGGATAAGTTTGCCTCAGCCTTAGATCGTCATTCACGATGGATTGTAACGTACCTCGGGTTAATCGAAATATGTTTCGCGCTAAGGCGCAGTAGAGACCGAGTCAGAGCTTGGATTGAATGATAGAGTCATTCAATGAGACCGACCAAACATACACGCAACACTGTATAAGGGACGAGTAGGAAATTGTGTTTGAACGGATCTAGTGGTACCGATTGTTATGCTTGAGAAAGATTCGATAGTATACGATAGAACAGTTTGCGCTCAGAAAGTCTCGAGGACGATACTTTTTCTGAGTGTTGTATAATGTAACGACCCATTACGTTCAAGCGGACAGTCGATTCAAACGGCGCAAGTGCAACGATCTGACCCGCTTTGCTCAGCGAGAAGAATCGTTTGAGGCAAATAATTCTAGACTTGGCCCTTCAGGAGTTCAGACTTAGACTTTCAAAGGCTCGCTCGGAGTATCGCTCGACCGAGGTAAATCATCGCTAAGGTGGGTAGCTATGATGAACTTGTCTTTGCTTAGCCAGCACACTTAAAATATGGATGATACATGTAACGCCCGCAACCGCACGGTGCGTTACGCTGAGTCGGATTGAATAAAACAAATGCTGGTTACATTTGAATTGTTGGATTTTGGGAAGAAGTATTGATTGAGTTGGTTTCATGTGCAGATGGCTAGCGGAGTTCGATGGGAATCAGGTGTTCGTTCAGAATAGTACTGAGATAGCTGAAAGGGATCGATAATGCCGTCTTCCTTAGTCCGATCGGTCGGATGATTTGGAGAGCACGACCTGCTCGCACGGTCATACCAGTTGAGTAGATCGCGCTTGCATCGGACCACGGGTTCAAGGAATTGGCCGTATCGGCAGGACATGATGCTTAACGGGATCAAACATTGTGAGTGGGCTCTTTTCTTTCTCCTCTACTCCTTCATGCCTAATAATATAAAAAACACGTAAAGGCTTGAACACTTGGGCTGAAACTTGGGAATCACTACACTGAGGTGTACATAGAGTGTACGTCGTTTGCTTGGATAGGATTGTGGCTTGAATTGATTTACGCGTTGGATAGTTGGAGCTAGAGTTGGAATATTACATTTGAGGCAATCGGTTGAGTAATTGGGATTATGCTTGGACAGTTGGAATAATACATTAAGGCATTGGGAACATCGGGAATTTGAGCGAGCGAGCGTGCATCCGTGCACGGGTATTACTTGGTCGCTTTGTCTTGCAAAGCGAGCAGTTGTGGTTCAAAATCGAACAACTGCATCGGCGAGGGTATTGTGCCACTGATGGGGCATTGTGCCACTGTTGCGGCATTGTGCCACTGTTGGGGCATTGTGCCATGGGTTTGTTCTGAGTTGGGGTGTTGCACCCAATTTGAAACACTGTGTTGAGAAGAGGCATTGTGCCTATGAACATAACTTGATATTTGGTGCCTTGGGCTATATGTTGATGAATGGTTATGGATTCTTTGGTTGGATATCTTTGGGTTATGGGTATTTGGTTGGATATCGGTTGAACGAGTCTAGGATCGCTTGGTGGGGCGAGAATGTTCGATCCTCTCATCATACCTACTTGGTGTCTGCATGTCACGGACAACTTGTGCACAAGTTTTGGCATTTCCTCGAAACCGCTTTTCGGGGCACTGGAACCGTATCGATCCGGAGGGAAATATTTGATTCGTGCTAGTCGCGATGCATTATGGGACCTCCAGCGGGGCTTGCTACCCGGGCTGATAGGGCGTGCCTAATGCTTGGAATATGTCCTTTATGCCTTGGCCAGTGACTTCATATAGATAAGAGTTGGTTTGCTTTACTTTGGTTGGTTTGTGCTTCATGTAGGCACGGCCACCTTGCCTCGGCAAGAGTGTGCACTTTGAGATTGGATTGTATCAAGTTGGTTGAGGAAGGATATTGAGGCTTGGTTGATGGTTCGATATGTTATCGTGCAAGCGATGGCTTGAGTAGGACGGGTTGTATGCTAGAATCCCTTGAGTTGGTTATGTATTGCTTGTCGTTTGGATTGAGTTGAATGCTTGCATGCTTAAACTGCTTTACAGCTTTCCTTAACATGTCATTCCTATGCCATGAAATGAATCTAGGATTCAACTAGAAAGATCACCATATAACTGTTTGCATTCACTATTTACTTAGTGTCGGCTTAGACGAGTGGGTTACCCCGCTCACCAGTACGATTGTGTACTGACCCACGTTTGTGGGCAATATTTCAGGTACGTAGGCGTAGTGGCGCTGCTTGGATATACGAGACATGATGTATGAATTGTAAGTACCTTTGTGGGCTAGAGAAAAAGAGCAAGAGTATTTCATCGCTTTCATGGTATTTCATTTGGACTCTATCGAGAGCTTCGCTGCGTATACTCTGATGTGTGCTTGGTACACAATACTTGACTTTCGTTGCAACTTGGTTGTTTCAATGATAACTTTGGTGTTTAACAATATCGTCTTGTACGAGCGCAACTCCAGGCTCGTACGGCATCACGTCCCGAAGAAAACGATTGTCCTGCGGGAGAGCTGCAACGTGGTGATTCACGTTCAGCGGGGACTATTGAGCTTGCGGGAGATTGGGGCGTGACAAATTTGGTATCAGAGCGCCTGGTTCATTTCCTCGGACTTGGTCCTTCGTTTCATCACAAACTCTAAATAGCTTCCGCGTGTCGTTTAGCTCTTGGCTCTACTCAGTGCCGCATTGGATGTTTCATGCAATAAGTCTATATATTGTTGGTTGTGGCTGCATGTTGTTCTTGGTTGTGTTGCTTTTGTTGGTTTCGTTAGATCGCTTAGCCTCGTTAGGCGTTGTTGTATTTGTGCAACAAGTTGAGAGCTTTCGTTGGGTTGGCTTGGCTTGTCGTTCAGGGAGTTTCTGATTGCATCAATGGATCAGTTGGTTGGCATACGAGATTTGGTTATGCGGCATGTTGTGAGTAGAAGCATTCGATGAGAATGGATCGTTGCACGAGTTGCTCGTGTAGCGAAATTGTTGGACAAAGTTTGAATTTTGGCTGGGTGTATCACAGAGAGCGTTGCACGAGTTGCTCGTGTAGCGCATCGGTTGAGCAAGTTTGAGTTCGGCTTGGGAATATCAGGATAAGTTTTCACGAGTTGCTCATACAACAAATGTGTGAAACAGTTGGGTATTGGGTTGGATTACTTGGAAGAGAGCTCGATGCACGGGATTGCTCATGTTGCGAAAGTATCAGACGGTGAGAATAGCTGAAAGTATCAAGAATGGAACCTTGCACAAGTTGCCTAACGAGATTGATGGAAAGAGTTGGATGGTTAAAGAATTGGCTGAGTTTCATGTCGGACTTGAGTTGGGAATGGTAGGATCACGCATAAGGGATGGTTCAAACGGATTTTGGGTTAGTGCAAAGAAATCGTAATGCGAATAGCGACTTGATTCAGAGTGGTATATGGGATACCACATAGTGAGCAAGACATTGGAAGTATTTTGGCTAGACATCAATAAAAATTGCCTCAACGGACTCGGGTAACGGGAATCCAAGTTGGTTGGTGCACATTGGCTGAGTTGGGAAGAATGAAAATGGAGCAAGCGAGTATTGAGTTGTGATTCGACAGAATCACCCCGGAATAGTCGGTTTGGGATATACGCTGGTCGACGCAGAGTAAGCACGAAGGCAACTATATTTCCAAGTGGTATATAGTGCAATAGAATTTGACTCGGGTATTCTTCGATATATTAGACTTGAGAACTCAAGAACGGACTCGTGCAAATGGAAGTATCGTTGGGCTTGAGAGATGGACGGGATCGGAACGAACAGTTGGGTTACGCTTGAGCGAAGCGATGGGTTAAATTGAAGGATAGCGAGCACGGACTACAATTTTGGACAACACATTTGAGCTGTTGGTTGAGTAATGAAACACGACTTGGTTTAGAGGGGCAATGCGATGGTTTCACACGGACTTAAAAGATTTTGGATATTGCTGCTCGAGAAGTCGACTCAGGTTTAGCGAAAGTGGAATTTTGGGCAAAATGGTGCAACGATGGTAGACAGATTCTCCGGAAGACATGAACGGATTATGGCAACAACTAAAGACAAAGATTGTGGCAGACAGACTTTTAAAGATAGCTAAATATGGGAGCAACAATTGAGCAAATCACTGTGCTGCTCGAGTAAGTTGGACGTGCATTGTGGGACGCGACAAACGGATAAGAATTTGAGCAAGTCTCGAGTTTCGAGAATCATTGCAATTGGTAGTGCGAGTAGACGAACATAAAAATTCGGAAATTTGATGGATTCAGGACAGAAAGACGGATTGATGGGAGACGGTTTCAACGAGCGCAGTTCTCAAACTGTGGCTCGGATAGATAACAAGACTCTAAGTAGTTAAGCGGCATTGGTTTGACAGATCATCAAAGGTAGTGCATGAAATGCTCGGATTCGGATGTTCGCTCGGATGGAATGGTTGGATTTTGATTCGGATTTGCAGATGAGATATAGCATGGTTCATAGTAACTGTCCATCGTGATGATTATAATTATCGAGCGTAGCTTCGGGACAGCTGACCCTAGCGACTTGTCCGCCAAATGGGAGATGAGTATGGTAGACCCATAGAACGACCCTTGCGGCGGCACATTTGAGAATGCGTCGAGGGTGGATGTGAGCAATAATATTTAGAGATATGTCTGAGTATTGGATTTGAGAGACCATTGGGATAGCCTTCAGCTGATGAAGCAGCCGGAAGACCGAAGCGATGGTGGGATTAGCCTAGTCAACTGATGAGATTCAGAGTCGCAGATTTTTATCGATGGCATCGCCTCTGACTCATCGTGCCCTGGAAGGGAATAGCATTCATATGAATTGACGACTGTGAAACTAGCTCGTAAAGTTAAAGCAGCGGCTCGTTCAGATCAAATCCTTGCGAATACTGGAAGGGACAGACGTGCCTCAGATTTACAAGATGCATCAAAACTTAGTCTGGAAAGCGTGCTCGTTCGGAAGGCATAGGTGATATCCTATGCTTCGAGGCAGTGGAAGCAGCGCGAAGAACTATTCCATGCGCAACCTAGGAATTGTGGCGAGTGTGTCCACGTTGAAATCGTGGCGACACTATCCCTTTGGCGTGGCGGCGAGATCTTCGTGGATCACACGAACCTCAATATAGATGTTCACCCAGTGAGGTATTGAGATGGCAGGAAAATGTGTTGGGCTGAAATGATCTAAGCAAAGTTTGATATTTGGGTAAGTCGCCTAGCTGGGGTAGTATCAGTCATGATGATCGTTCGGTGCATAAGATATATTTGGAGATGTTGCTAGTGCGGATTCAGAAATAGTTGGATGGATTGAGTCGGAACACGAACTCATTGAGTCGGTGGAAAATTATCATATTTGAGAATAGTGCTCAATCGAATATGTTGGAATGGAAATCATGATTTGGTTCAATTGGGAGTAAAGAAATGGATGCCTCAGACATAAAGATACCCTTGTAACTTGTTCAAATTTGCTATCGCAAAGCTCGGCTGAAATGCATGTATTTTAGGGACGCCTTAGATATGTGTACGATCCAAAACTAAGCGATACGAGGAATTCGTATTGAGCTGCAAGGAGGATGTGGGAATATGAAATTTGTACGAGCGTTCAGTAGAGCGAGATGCTGAGTCAAAATCGTGAGTATGAGAGTTGCATAGAACAGAGTTATGGAATTGGACAAACAACATGCGATAGAAATGAGTACCAGCACGGTTCGTGGACGAACCTGATTCTAAGTGGTATATTATATAACGCCAGCAACCGCACGGTGCGTTACGCTGAGTCGGATTGAATAAAACAAATGCTGGTTACATTTGAATTGTTGGATTTTGGAAAAAAAATATTGATTGAGTTGGTTGCATGTGCAGATGGCTAGCGGAGTTCGATGGGAATCAGGTGTTCGTTCAGAACAGTACTGAGATAGCTGGATGGGAGCGATAATGCCGTCTTCCTTAGTCCGATCGGTCGGATGAAGAGAGCACGACCTGCTCGCACGGTCGTACCAGTTGAGTAGATCGCGTTTGCATCGGACCACGGGTTCAAGGGATTGGCCGTATCGGCAGGACATGATGCTTAACGGGATCAAACATTGTGAGTGGGCTCTTTTCCTTCTCCTCTACTCCTTCATGCCTAATAATATGAAAAACACGTAAAGGCTTGAACACTTGGGCTGAAACTTGGGAATCACTACACTGAGGCGTGCATAGAGTGTACGTCGTTTGCTTGGATAGGATTGTGGCTTGAATTGATTTGCGCGTTGGATAGTTGGAGCTAGAGTTGAAATATTATATTTGAGGCAATCGGTTGAATAATTGGGATTATGCTTGGACAGTTGGAATGATACATTGAGGCATTGAAAACATCGGGAATTCGGGCGAGCGAGCGTGCATCCGTGCACGAGTATCACTTGGTCGCTTTGTCTTGCAAAGCGAGCAGTTGTGGTTCGAAACCGAACAACTGCATCGACGAGGATATTGTGCCACTGATGGGACATTGTGCCAATGTTGCGACATTGTGCCACTGTTGGGGCATTGTGCCATGGGTTTGTTCTGAGTTGGGGTGTTGCACCCAATTTGAAACACTGTGTTGAGAAGAGGCATTGTGCCTATGGGCATAACTTGATATTTGGTGCCTTGGGCTATATGTTGATGAATGGTTATGGATTCTTTGGTTGGATATATTTGGGTTATGGGTATTTGGTTGGATATCGGTTGAACGAGTCTAGGATCGCTTGGTGGGGCGAGAATGTTCGATCCTTTTGTCATACCTACTTGGTGTCTGCATGTCACGGACAACTTGTGCACAAGTTTTGGCATTTCCTCGAAACGGCTTTCCTGGGCACTGGAACCGTATCGATCCGGAGAGAAATATTTGATTCGTGCTAGTCGCGATGCATTGCGGGACCTCCAGCGGGGCTTGCTACCCGGGCTGATAGGGCGCGCCGTAATGCTTGGAATATGTCCTTTATGGCTTGGCCAGTTACTTCATATAGATAAGAGTTGGTTTGCTTTACTTTGGTTGGTTTGTGCTTCGTGTAGGCGCGGCCACCTTGCCTCGGCAAGAGTTTGCACTTTGAGATTGGATTGTATCAAGTTGGTTGAGGAAGGATATTGAGGCTTGGTTGATGGTTCGATATGTTATCGTGCAAGCGATGGCTTGAGTAGGACTGGTTGCATGCTAGAATCCCTCGAGTTGGTTATGTATTGCTTGTCGTTTGGATTGAGTTGAATGCTTGCATGCTTAAACTGCTTTACAGCTTTTCTTAACATGTCATTCCTATGCCATGAAATGAATCTAGAATTCAACTAGAAAGATCACCATATAACTGTTTGCATTCACTATTTACTTAGTGTCGGCTTAGACGAGTGGGTTACCCCGCTCACCAGTACGGTTGTGTACTGACCCACATTTGTGGGCAATATTTCAGGTACGCAGGCGTAGTGGTGCTGCTTGGATATACGAGACATGATGTATGAACTGTAAGTACCTTTGTGGGCTAGAGAAAAAGAGCAAGAGTATTTCATCGCCTTCGTGGCATCGCCTTCGTGGCATCGCCTTCGTGGCATTTCATTTGGACCCTATCGAGAGCTTCGCTGCGTATACTCTGATGTGTGCTTGGTACACAATACTTGACTTTCGTTGCAACTTGATTGTTTCAATGATAACTTTGGTGTTTAACAACATCGCCTTGTACGAGCGCAACTCCAGACTCGTACGACATCACGTCCCGAAGAGAACAATTATCCTGCGGGAGAGCTGCAACGTGATGATTCACATTCAGCGGGGACTATTGAGCTTGCGGGAGATTGGGGCGTGACAATACATGCTAGTCGCTAGGTGAATCACCCCTTGCATGCTAATAAAGAATACAACGCACCTAGCTAAGGAAATAATCTCATCTTGTATTGCTTGTGTTAGAACATGAAAATAAAACTTGGCTTATAATTAGACCCTCGCATGCTACCTTTGCTTCGTGCAAGTAGACACCGCTATGTCTCGAGTAGATCATTATGGACCCTTCTTAGTGCAATGCTTCACTCGTTTACACTGCTTGCCTTAAGAACTACGTCGCTCGATATGTCCATGTACGGTTGCACTCCTCGCACTACCCCTTAGACCGTGCCAACGTAAATGCTTATATTTCATATAAATACATGCTTGCCTGCTTACATTGTAGTTTGTACTTGTTGTCTCGTTTCAATGCTTGCCACATGAATTTATGTCACAATCAAGTAATACTATTTGTATCGTGCATACATCTAGTTAGCCAGAAGACTATCAAATAGTCTTTCCGTGCAAGTATAAACCTGAAAGTGTTCGGAACCATTAGGTAGCCAAGGCAATTCCCGCACCAGGGGATTACATCATGTCAAGTAAAGCAAGAATCACAGCTCGTGGATCATACTCGTTCTGAACAAGAATTAAGAATTAACATGTCATGAATCCCGTGAATCTGAGACCCAAGACTTGCATGTTGCAAACAACTTGTGCACAAGGTATTCAATCGGTTCCTGCAGACGGTCTCCGGGGCACTGGGGCCGATCCGATCCGGACGGAACATCTGTTAGTCTGTCTGTTTCAAGGCAAGATGGCGTGTAGCGCCTTGTGAACCTTCCTTCACGCCATTCTCGCCTTAGACTAAGTAGTCGTTTGTTAGGGCAGGATGGATGTGCCGCATACCATTCTCGCTCTTGACTACAATCTGTCCTTTATGGCTATGCCATCGACTCTTGTTCATATAGATAAGTTATCCTCGCTTAGCGGTAATCCGCGTGCTAGTCATTGCATCGTATAATGGAATCTGAATCACCTGAACGGATATGAGTATAACACACTTATACATAATTGAACACTTGAACATCTTCTGCAACACTTCTGGATAATCTGTGTAACTCGTGCACCTGAAACAGAACCCCGCTCACGATACTCGTGTTTCCCATGGATTTCATATATATACCCGTGCTTGGTTTAACTTGATTTTCCATGGACATGGAATGACGAATGACAAGTTGGTAAGTATCGCCGTGTTCATTTTTATATCGCACGAAGCACTGCCTCACGAGTAGGCTTATACATTATGCCATGAAACTGATCATAAGGCATGACTAGAAAAATAACTTAATTGATGGTGCACCGAACCTATATAACGTGTTTGGATTTGTCGAGCGGGCAATAAGCCTCCCACCAGTGCATTCATGTACTGATAACCCACCAGATTGCTTGCAGGGTGCGGGAGAACCTCGTTCGGTACGAAAATTCCCTTCTTGCGAGCTAAGGCATGGAGTTTGTTCTGGAGTCTTGGAACGTTGCATCCGGAACTGAAGCGCATATACAAGACATAATGTTGGAACATCGCCTATGTATCATTCCACAAATGTAGCCACTTGGCACGCTTTTACTGTTTCGAGAGAGAGGTCTTGAGCGACTTGTAATCTCGGCCGCTTGTAACACTTGTTCAATATTAATAAAGTGCTTGTTTTACTTCTATACTTGTGTTATTCAATGCTTCCGCTATTGACGACTCTGTGAACTTATTACCAATCGCCTGTTCGTTTCTTATTCCGCTGCACCCGGACTATCTGTGTGACTCTGTGGCTTAGACATCTTACCACCTGTTCGGATCATGGCCTTGCACGGACGCAGCTTGTGCTCGTGCGGCATCACGTCCAGATAAAAAATATCGTCCCGCGGGAGCGCTGGTGCGGTAATTCACGCCTAGCGGGGACGACCGATTACCTGCGGGAGATCGGGGCGTGACATGAGCATCAGTCACGCCAAATCCAGCACGCCCTACTAATCCGTACGGAACTGACGCTAGCGTCCGATACGTACGTGCGAAGCATAAAGTACGTCATTAAAACGTCACTTTGCGCCCACGTCCGAGTCGCTATAGGACCTAGCTCCTATGAATTTTTTTGAAAAAAATGACAAAAATAAATATTTTTAAGGATTTAAATATTGCCCTCTAGTAAAATATTCCTCCATACCAGCGATATGAGCTACCAGGGCCGGCCCTGGCCCAGGACAGCCAGAGCAACCGCCCAGGACCCATGAACGAGGAGGGCAAAAAAAATCAGTTTAGAAATATATATACTAATAATCTTGTATCGAAAATAGAATTAGTATATACCATGGACCTATTTTAATATAAAATAATTGTGGTGTGATGGTTACTATGTTAGACTTGCATACAAGAGATTCAAGATTCAATCTCTTGGTGACATCATTTTTTTTTTTTTACATTATATATGGAGGTTCCATTTTGAAAGTTCATCTAGGCCCCCCATGAGCTCAGGGTCGGCCCTGTGAACTACCACTCTCCATGTGCATACAAGTCAATAAAAAAAAAATCTTATATTGAACTACACACTTGAAATTTGCCACAATAGTATCTTGTCACTAAAAGGTTTAACTGATAGGCACGGCAGGATGCAGAATTAAACAAGGTTAAAGTAGCCTACAACTGAAAACAAAGTTGTGAGGAATTTTTCTTAAAACTACTTTTAAGTATGCAAATACATATCCCAGTGAAGCCAGTGCAGATAAATTTGCAGGTAAACATAAGAAAAGAGCAGTGACGACTGAACCGACAACCATTGTCATGAAAACATGCCAAAATTTCGACAAGTTATCAACGCCATCACAAGATACATAACTTGGCTTTCATATGGATCCCTGAAATTATGAGTACTTGAGCACGTAGCTCAACAATAGAAATTATTCAGTGGTTCGGACTCATGGTGAGCCTTGATCCGTACTAATGATATAATGATTGATACATGATTTATGTTCTTTTTTTAATTTAGGCTTGCATAAAATAGAAAAAACATAGATCATATGTGGTGGTACGGATCAAGGCTCATCATGAACCCGGACCATTGAATAATTTCTCCAATACAAGGCCTAACACAAAAATGAAACAAGTGTCTGCAAGACTAGTCTTTCTTTACAGAGTTATCATGTAATTGATTTATGCTGCAATATTTGGCTAATAGGCAAGGTATTCTATGATGATTCCGAGAATTTGCTGCTTCAGTATATAACTATATTCATTCACATACTGCTTTCTAAATCTCAAAATTAGCATTAAATTTGATGGTCTATATGTTCTAGAGTAGTACAGTAAAGGAGAAAATTGCTGGTCTATATGCACAATTAGTCTGTTATATAGAATATAAAAGCAATAATCTGTAGAAGTGAAGATTGAAATATGGCACGAGTCTAGCTGGCTTCAATCCCCAGTATATATGGTACATGGAATTCACCAGTAAGGACCACCACCAGCACCAACCAGTTAATGAGGCTCATGCATGCATCTGTTAAAGATTGAAGTGACCACTCATTGACAAATGATAAAATTGGTAGACACTACAACACACTTGAAAGGACCAACTGTTGGTCCGGGAATGGATTCTTGCTATGGGGCTATGCCGGGTATGCTACTTGCACCATAGTTCAGAATCATCAGGGGCCTACAGAGGTTACTACTATCTCAACTATTCAATTTGGGCTAAATGGGTTGGGGTTGGGACTACAACTCATCACAAGTCTCTCCTTTAGATCAGAATCCGAAACAAAAGCACTAGAAAGCTCCATAAAAGAATTCAAGAAACTTTTCGCAACTCTATTGCTAATGTCAATTCCAAAAGAGAGGACCATGCCATAAAAACCTAAAAGACCAGTTAACAGGTATCTAGAACTCCTTTTTATGCAAACGAAAAAAAAAAAACTAGTCATTCTTTACATTCCGTTTTGTGACCAAAATAACATATAAATAATTCACTGGTTTAAGTTGACTAATTAAAAGGATAGCTTAGAATTTAAACAAAATATTCTTCTCTATTCAGTATCCGAAGGAGCCAATAACTGAATCCAAAATGGATAATGAGTGAGATGTTGTAGAAGTTCTTTGAGAACTACGATGAGAGGAGCCCTTCAGTAAAAGACTTCAAGAAAAACAACTTGGAGTTAGCACGCCAGTAGAAATGGCTGATGCGGAAAAGGATAGGGTTCTTGACAAAATCAGCCCCTATAAATTTATCCGAAGCACCAATCCTTATCTCAACAAAATATGTACATTCTATATGATTATGAAGACAAATATGGTGAAGAAATACTATGCAAGAAGAAAAAGAAATCCATCTTAATAAGAGCTTACGAAACCCTATCAACTTTCAAGCTAAAAATATTTCAAAAATCCTAATTACACTCTTTTCTTTCATCACATTGGTTCTTGTTTCTATGTAGATTTATGGAGTCAACAAGGTTAAGTAGAATCAATTTTTTTGAAAAAGAAGAATGCTTATTTAAAGGTGATTGCCATATTATAGTACAGTACGGATAAATAAATTTCTATAGATGCCTGGATATGCATTGGCCTAAGAAAGTCACATAAGTACACAAGACGAATAGGGTTATCATTGATACCTCCTATTTTCACTTGAGGCAAATATCAAGAGTCTTCTGCAACAACAAATATACTCATAAAAAAATGGTAAAAGACACAAGCAAGTGAAAAAGAAATATATTAACCAAAACGTGAAGATGGAACAATATATCTCCATGACTAATTCATAGCTCATGACACTGGTATACATTTTTTCTTATTTGTCATTTTGTACATAGTTTACCTATGCTTTCATCTTTGTTCTTCCCATACAATTTGCAGATTTCCATAGCCAGACGAAAAACACTGCAAGTAAAACAGAAGGTGAAGAAGTAATGTCAAAGCTTATTCCATCGTTACACACTCAAAGTTTTCCACATCAAAAATAGTAACTATGATTTTTCACTAAAAAACAGCATCTTGTCAAATTTGATCTGTACAAGGTTTCTCCAAAACTATATCTCAAACATGAGATGGATGGCCAAGTGGTCAGGACCATGTTCAATACATACTAGGCTTCTAGGTTCATATCAACCACTATAGATTCTCTGGGACTTCAACCCACGGCCTCACCGGTCTCTTTTCTCCATCCAATGGCAATAAGCAACATTCAATAGGAAACCGGTCATTACATTTCATACATAATATATATATATATATATATATATATATATATATATATATTACACTGAAGGTCCACGATTCATCTCATTTTAGATTTACTATTTATCTAAAACATCAACCCCAGGCTCTCTCACTAGTCCAAGAAGAATAAACATTCTAAATTTAACTCCTTAAACCTGTGTTTCTCTCAATGCCAACATGCAGTCTTTATCCCAGAGTAGAACTTTGACATGAGAAATATAATCATGTAGTCAGGTGGATAGGTTATGGAGCCTTAGGGACAAAGGGAGGTTTTTTTTTTTGATAAAATGGTGGGATAAACCCCCCAACGTTCCAATGAAACTAATTAACGAAACAATTTTATAATACGGCCTACTCCCTAACGGTCAAAGCGACCATAATATCAAAGATACTAGAAGGACAAAGAGAGATGGATTTACCTGAACACATGTTCAAACATCACCATACATCTAAGTGTTGGTCTCAAGGAATTGGAGAAGCGCTAGACCTGTAGCCCAAATGTCATCATCCAGTACATATTCCTCAGGAGAATGACTAATGCCACCCCTACACCTAACGAAGATCATACCAACCTGCTTTGATATCGTAAGAAATCAGAAAAGATGACAGTATCATTTTTAAGAAAAAAAGGAAGTGAATGAGATAAATGACCTTGGTTAAATGAGACATTGCCATGGCATCATGCCCTGCACCACTCATTAACACTGGCACATCCCCTTGGAGGTCGACCGTCATTTTCCTCAAGGCTGAATGTGCTGCATGTTTAAGCTGCAAGCTCAAGTCTGAGTCACAGTGTGCTGCCTTTGCAGTGTGCTGAAACAAAGTACCTTAACCCACTTTAGCCGGTCTTCCAGTATCAAATAATATCAAATTTTATATAACACAATTTTCATAATAGCATACACTTTGAAGGCTTAGGATACCAAAATGTTTCCATATCTTAAAGAACAAAAAGAAAAGGAAACCAGCAAAGGTATAACAAGGGGAAAGTGTTTTTGCCCCAAGAAAAAAAATTCTAATGAATGCACAAATTGTAATCCTTGGTCATTAGCATTTTTACTCCATGTGTAAATGGAAAAAGGAAGTACCAACCTTATTCACAACAGAGCAATTAACCATCCTGTGGTCACATATTTTTTCAACCCTCTTAGAAAATTCAAATATGATGGCTTCCCTCACAATGTCATCCACAGCACGTATATCCACAGTTAAATTAACCTAATACAATGATAAAACAATTTAGTACTAGAAAATATTTTTCTAGCGAGATAGTGTATTGTAGCATGTGTTTCTGAATGTCTGAAGGTAGAGAAATTGCCTGGCCAGGAATGACATTGCTTGCACTTGGCCAACAAGAGATTTCTCCAACCGTGCACACTAATCCTGCAAGAGATTCCCTTGTGAAGCCTCCACACTGATCATCATATGCCAAGAAAGATTCAGGATGTTTGCAAAGACTCTCCAACAGAACGATGAGTTCAGCCGAAGCAACCATCGGATCTTGGCGCATAAACATCGGAACAGTACCAGCATGTCCTTGAGAACCTTTTACTGTCACCTGAAGAACGGCTAAAGGTAAATTACTTATTGATTTCTTCGAAAAAAGAAAACCAAATAGTAGCTCTGACCTTCATAAAAGTATCCAAAATAATTATAGAAACTTCAGATATAGTGTAGTCTGTAAATTCAAAATTCACATACACTAGCATATAAAACATCTTTTCCTAGTGAGGCAAAGGGATAGCTAGTATATACTTTGAACCAACGAAATTATACATAAAGGAATCTACAGCAAAGTATTCAGGAGTAGCAGTTCACAAAAACAAGCCACTGGTCTTTCACCGTTCATTGCCCATCGTCTTTTTGCTGCTAAGCTCATCACGTTTTGCCTCCTTTCCTGTTCTAAATTCACTACACCACCACTTCCTTTAAGGAAGTTAGTCCATGCTTTAGTATCGCCAGCTAAGATTATCACATCCACTATGAAATTATTTCCAGAAAGAGCCCCTATCATAATTTTACTAGAGAACCTCGTACTCTATCATCCTGATTCTTCGCACCTAAGATAAACTAGACAGCATCTCAAGATGGAAGATTGCGACACGATTACAAACCTTCAGTCGTGTTTGTCCAGCAATTCCTTTCACAATGCCAAGAGGGTAACCAAAGGATTCCAACACAGGGCCTTGTTCAATGTGAACCTGTGTCAATAGATTAGTATGGGTGAAGGTTTGTTTGTAGCAAATGGGCTCGGAAAATTGTAACTACACTGAAACCTTACCTCAATATACCCCCAGATTGATTCAGGTTCATACTTGATCTGAACAAGGCTTTCTTCAGTAGCTTCAAGAGAATTTTCTCTTAAAGCTTCTTGCACTGTAATACCACTGAATCAGTTGATTAATTAGACTGAGAAAAAAATGAAAAAGGGAAAAATAAAAGAAAATTGCAACCTAAGAAATAAAAATGGGCAATTTAGAGGACAGACGATAACCTCTTATCAGATACTTGCAGTGCTGATCCAGATAGGATACCAGCTACAGCAGAGCTGCCCAAAAAGGTAGTCTGAAACCTCACTCCCTCCTCGTCACTGAATGCAATAACCTACAGGTTGCAAGAGGAACTACAGTAAAGTTTCAAACACAAATCATTATACTGGTGAAACTCCCTTTTAAATACACTCAGTCTACCTACCAAGTCATGATTTTTAGAAGATGTACATAGCTAGCAAACATATAGCAAATATATCGCTATTGGCCAATGGGCCAAAAGAACATTATACATTTTACTGTCACAGTGTATATAATCGAGAAATCAAACACTTACAGCAGCAGCCAAACCGGACAATTGGTATGGAACTTAGGATGCAAGATTTTCAAGGATTCCCTATTTAATTCACTAATAATAGTTTAAGAAGTGTCCCTTGACATGTCTGTTGTGTGGGGAAGCTAATGAGGATGTCATGCACCTATTGAAGCATTGTCCAGTTGCACTAGCTTATTGGCAACATTATCCTAGTGGAACTAGAGCCTCTGATTGTGTTGCGGAGGATTTCGCAAGCTTAGTTATGGAGGTACGGGTGCTTTACACATTGTAGTTGAATTTTGCGCGTTATTTTGGGGACTACAGCGATACTGAAATACGATGGTTTAGGAAGGGCGTCATGACTCGTTGGCATTAACTGTGGGGCAGAATTCAAAGGTCATGACCAGTTTAAAGGAGGTAAACAAACGTAATTCTGTGAGGGCTCCAATACATCGTTGTTGTTGGACAACTCCAAGGCAAGGATGGTTGAAAATGAATTGTGACGGGGATGTTTTTGAAGATATTGGGCATATTAGAATGGGAGCTAGTGTTCAAGATGAGTTTGCTCATGTAGTTGCTGCAGTCTCCAGGTCCGCAGAGGTGAGGTCAAGCTAGTGGAAGCCCTATGTTTACATGTGGCTCTATAATGTGCAGAAGAAAGGGGTTTCTTGAAGCTTTAAGTGGAAGGTAATAGTCTTCAACTCATACAATCTATATTAGGTACCTTTGCAGATGATTACACCACACCGAGTTTGGTGCGTAGTGGTGGATTGTCAAGTCCTTTTGCAAGCTTTTAAGGACGTCTCAATGGAACATGTGAAGTGTGAAGGTAATGTAGTTGCTCATAGGCTAGCACAATGCTCGTGATATTGTTGGACAAGAATGTTGGAATATGATTATGGCACATTTTATTTCGGACATTTGTAATCCTATTCCTATTACTTGAAATAAAAGTATTTATTTTCGAAAAAAAAGAGTGTCCCTTGGCTTTCAAATATATATCCGCACGAGTCAATATCACCTTCCTCACTTCCCTCCTCCCTACTCACCAGAATAAACTAATGAACAGTAAAATGGAAAAGAAACCCTATATATCTTGTCAAGCGAAACAAGAATATTAGGTCTAATGTCAATATCCTTACCATAGCCCTTGTAACTAAGGTACCACTTTGACCTAAAATCTCATGTCACATAGTGACCACATGTACGGAATCCAATGACAATATAATGGTATATAATAATAACTACCCAAAAGTTGGCAAGAAATCTGTGATACATAAAACAAGAAGGGAGAGAAATAAGAATGAATTGATATGCTTGAAAAGTTTCTGTTAAATGGACAAAGATTTATCACGTCAGAGCCCATTATAGTATAAAAAGTCGATAACCAACAACAAAATATTAAATTTCTGACCTCTACTGAGCGCTGAAATTTTCCCTGCATCCCATTTAACTTGAAGACCTTCAAAGCAGAGATAGCACAAACTACACCCATTGACCCATCATACATCCCAGCATCGATAACAGTATCCTGCTCATGCCACATAACTTTTTATTGTCATCAATAAATGAAGGATTAATATTTCGTTTTTCTCCAAATAAAGAGACAAGCCTATCGGAAAAAAAAAATGAAGAGACAAGACTATTGAAAAATAAAATAAAATAAAATAAAATAAAATAAAATAAAATAAAATAAAATAAAATAAAATAAAATAAAGAGACAAGCTCTGTATTCACCAAGTGAGATCCAATCAGTAGAGCCTCTGCGGTTGAGTTGGCTGCTTCAAACCGACCATGTACGTTGCCCATCTGGTCCACCCATCTAAGATCACCACCACATCAAACATGTGGTTACAGTAGGTTTGATATTCTGAAAGAAGATGATAGGAAATCATACGTTTTCAACCCTGCATCCAGCATCCAACTTTGGATAAGCTCTGCAGCTCTTATCGAGGCTGGACTTAAAAATGTTCTCTCAAGGTAACCCTCCGCATCAGATATCTGCAGATAAGAGATACATTTAACCACTGACAGAAGGTAACTATTGTTCCTGCATACTTACCATTTTATATGAACCATTATACCTGAAATAGATAAATTGGTCAAAAGGTTCAAAAAAAAAAAAATTCTAAGGTGACCATTTCTGCACTCCCATGCCTTGCACTAAGAAAAATAAATATTTGTCGTGATAGAGAAGCAATAGCCGACAAGAACACAACCAGTACTCTCCAGGCCCATGAATTGAATTTGACTCAAAACTAGTGTCTTTGCCAGCTGGACAGAAAACCAAATGATCAAAATTTATATGGAACTTGCTGACAACAACTTCCAGATTTCATATGGAAGCGCGTAACTGGGAGACGTCAAATTTCCAGATAAGGCTCTACTTTACCATGAGTTAAAGAGGAACAAATAAAAAATATAATGTTGCATTTCTGGGACAAAAAATACCGTAAGATGTATTTTTATTGCCACAAGCCCTTAATAGGAGGATATCCAAGATGGATGAACTGTGGTCCCTGATCAAGCTAGAGTTAACAACATTTCTCCAAAAGGAGGACCATATTGTACAGAGAGTTGAATGAAGAGTCATATTGGAGTTGATCAAATCTCAATTGCAGCAAAGGAAGCCATGAAACCACACATATGCAGATACTCTAACCAGTAACCAATAATAAACAGATGAGTGCTAGAAGTTAGAACACGAATAGCGGTATTCAGGAGCCAAGGAGACAACAATATTTAAAAGTATCATAAGAGAGACCACTTTGAAGAAAGTTACCCTTCACCTCCACAATGAAGATGCAAGCAAGAGATGAAGCCGTGGTGCTTAAGGGTCAAACAGTTATCTTCGTTATACAAGCATACAAGCACGATTGTATTGACAATCTCACGCACAAGAATAACCTAACAACTAAGTTACACAGAATACCTCAGAGATGCACAATCACGGCCTGGGATTGTAATATTACGATTCTCCTGGTAAGGGAAATTTGAAAAATAACCATGGGAAAGAAACTACTACAAATGAAGGCGGAGCCGCGGAAGATGCTTAAATGATGAAAGAAGTGAAGTTTGGAGATGGAGAAGAAAAGGAAAAAAAAGTAGGAGAAGAGAGAATATGAGAAAGGAGATTGCAAGGGCCTTAAAACCTAGGTTGCATCTCATGTTTATTTATATTGATATGCAATACACCCACAATTACTATTATACCCTCATGTGATAAATAACAAAATAAAATAACTCTAACACCCTCCCTCAAGCAGGAGCATATAGATCAGACATGCCCGGCTTGCTACATAAATCAGAAAATGGACCACGAGCTAGTGGTTTGGTGAGAATATCACCTAATTGATCCTCTGACCGAATATAAGGAGTGACAATATGTTTCTTCAGCAACAAATCACGAACAAAATGATAATCCACCTCGATATGCTTCGTGCGCTCATGAAACACCGGATTACTTACGATAAACATTGCCGACTGATTATCACAATACATCTCCATCGGAATAGGAATCATAATCCCCATTTCATGAAGAAGAGACTGCACCCACATCATCTCAGAAGCTGTATGAGCCATCGCACGGTACTCGGCCTCTGCACTAGAACGAGCCACAACATTCTGCTTCTTACTACGCCACGTGACAAGATTGCCACCCACAAACGTATAATAGCCAGAAGTAGACCTCCTATCACTGCGACTGTCTGTCCAATCAGCATCACTGAACCTAGTCACCGTAAGCAACTGGGAAGGTTTGTACAACAAACCCTTTCCAGGTGCACCCTTCAAGTATCGAAGAATGCGAAAGACAGTCTCCCAATGTGGTTGCCGAGGGGCATGCATAAACTGACTAACTACTCCAACTGCATATGTGATGTCTGGTCGAGTAACAATAAGATATATAAATTTGCCAACCAAACGTATATAATATCCAACATCCTCAAATAACTCTCCCCTATCAGCATCAAGCTTGTCATGATAATCCATAGGAGTCTCAACTGGCCGACACTCCAACATCCCAGTCTCGGAGAGCAAGTCTAGAACATACTTGCGTTGTGACAAATACACACCCTTCTTAGATCGAGCAACCTCGATTCCAAAAAAATATCGAAGAAGACCCAAATCCTTAGTATGAAACTGACGACTAAGGTAGGCCTTCAAGTCCACAATTCCAGCATGATCACTCCCAGATATAATAATATCATCAACATAAACAATCAACACGATAATACCTGCTGAGAAAGAATAACAAAATACTGAATGATCTGATGTGGTGCGCCGAAAGCCATATTGAATGAGAACTGAACTGAACTTGTCAAACCAAGCACGAGGTGACTGTTTCAGTCCATATAATGCTTTCTTCAATCGACATACGAGTTTTTTATTTCCTACTACAACATATCCCGGTGGTTGATCCATATAAACCTCCTCTTGTAAGTCACCATGCAAGAAAGCATTTTTTATGTCCAGCTGATATATAGGCCATTTGTGATTAACCGCCACAGAAATAAGAATTCGAACTGAATTCAGCCACTGGAGAGAAAGTCTCCATATAATCCACACCATATGTCTGAGTATATCCTTTGGCAACCAACCGTTCCTTGAGGCGCTCAACAGAACCATCGGAGTGATACTTAACAGTGTACACCCATCTAAAACCCACTGCTTGCTTTCCAACAGGAAGTGATGTAAGCTCCCAAGTCTGAATTTGATGTAAAGCATACATCTCCTCATCCATTGCACTTTTCCAACCAGAAGATGACATAGCCTGCTTGTAAGTTTTGGAAATAGAAATATAAGACAATAAAACAACAAATGCATGAAAAGATGATGAAGCACGGTGTAATAAAACATAGTTAGAAATGTGATGCTTATTCTTTGTGGTACAAATGCGTTTTCTTTTTCTGAGAGCAATAGGAAGATCATCTTGATCTGTGACGATGGGAGCAGAAACCTCAGGCACAAAAGATAATTGGTTGAGGGTTGAATTCTGCAAAACCACTGGTCTGTCCTTGGATCTCCGATAAACCTGTAAATGGGGAATGGAGACAGAAATTAATTCATAAATAACCGAAAGTGGTATGGAAGATATCAAATCTGTTGTAAAAGGAATACAACGGTCTCCTGAAGGAAAGAAAGGGGTAGACTCAAAGAATGTAACATCCGGACTGACATAATATTTGCGTGACTGTGGACTGTAACAACGATAACCTTTTTGAGTACGGGAATAACCAAGAAAGACACACTTCAGAGATCTAGGAGCCAACTTATCTCGATTAGGTTCCAAGTTATGAATAAAAGTGACACACCCAAACACTCGAGGAGATAAGGAAAAATGTGCGACATCTGTATGTAATATGGTAAATGGAACTTTGTTATTTAATACAGATGATGGCATGCGATTAATTAGATAACATACAGTAAGAACGACATCTGCCTAATACTGTTTAGGGACATACATATTGAATATGAGAGTTCGAACATCTAAAATGTGTCGATGTTTGCGTTCGACTATACCATTTTGTTGAGAGGTGTGGACACAACTGGTTTGATGAATCATACCACGATCAACACAGAAACTGTTCACAGAAGATTGAGTATACTCTAAAGCATTATCAGAAAGCAGAATTTTGATACGTTTATCAAACTGAACATAGACTTCATTATAAAAACAGATAACACATTTGGAAACTCAGATCTTTCTTTCATTAAATAACACCAAGTCATTCTGAAATAATTATCAATAAAAATAACAAAATACTGAAATCCTTTCGGACTTTTGACTCTAGACGGACCCCAAATATCAGAATGAACAAGATCAAAAGACTATAATTGACGACTCTCACTACGACGAGAGAAGGAACTACGGTGATGCTTGCCTAATTGACAAACCTCACATTCAAGACTAGAAACATGACTCAAACTAAGAACAACTTGAAGCAACTTAGCCAAAGACGGATGTCCCAAACGATAATCCCACTGTAACGGAGAAGTAGAAACAAAAGTGAAGGCCTTTCCAGGTAGATCCAAGTAGTACAATCCATCTTTTTCATGCCCCGAACCAATCATCTTTTTCGTCCCGAGGTCCTGAAAAACACACGAAGTGGGAGAAAATGTCACAGAACATTAAAGAGATTTGGTTAACTGGCTCACAGATAACAAATTAAATGGAAAATTAGGCACATATAATGAATCAAAAAATGATAGTGATTGAGTAGGGTGAATGACACATTTTCCAAGCACATGACGAGTAGACCCATCAACCAAGATAATATTATGTTTTATGGAACTACGACTATAAAAGAGAGATGTTATACCAGACATGTGAGAGCTTGCTCCTGAGTCGATGACCCAAGAGGTGAATGGTGACTGAATTGCCACAAAAGCAGGATTACCTATATGTGCCATAGTTGCAGTAGGTTGGGAGGTGGTACTAGCAAGTGCGTTCAACTTTTGGAGGATCTATTCAAATGGAGATGAGTATTGGACGTTGAAGTCTGATTGTAACCCGAAGTATCATCTCTGGGAGCTGAAGTGGTGACCTGGGACTGCATATTTTCATCATGCACTTGATGTGCATATTCTGGTTTGCCCCACTTGTCCCAACAATAGTCTTCCACATGACCGAGCATTCCACAATAGTTACACTTCCGTGGTTGACCACGGCCACCACCACCACCGCGGCCACTACCACCACCGCGGTCACCACCACGACCATTGTCTCTACTACTACGACCTCCTCCTCGACCAAAACTACGACCACCATCTCTACCGCCACGTCCACTACCACGTCCACCACCTCGACCAACAGCACTAGAAACTAGGGCAGAAGAGTCAGTACTCGGCACCACAGAACTCTGTCCCAGAAAGGAACGATTGAGACGGAAGAAAGTATCTGCCACCGTAGGTAACTGCTCCCCAGCAAGGATTTGAGCTTTATAAGGTTTGAGCGCAGGATCCAAGCCGGCTAGGATAAGTGAAACATGAAACTCTTCCTTCTGTCTCCGAGTTTCCTTCAAATCAGTAGTAACATGATGATATTGGAGCAGTTCCTCCCACAAAGCCTTCTTGGAAGCCAGATATTCATTCACAGGCTTCCCATTTTACTTTGTATTAAACAATAACTCGTACAACTCATAGATACGAGCATCGTTTCGCTTCTGCGAATATGATTCTTCCAGAGATGCCCAAATCTGTTTGCTTGATTCAAACCACTGAATATTAGCAGCTATATGTGGTTCCATACTATGCCACAACCACGACATAACGTATGCATCTGCACTCATCCAATCTTCATACTCAGCGAAAGTTTCAGGTGGGGGTTCTTCCGTCAAAAACTTCTTCTTCTTCGGCCTTAACACCACTTTGATTGATTTGGACCAGGCAAAGTAGTTCGCACCATTGAGTTTCACAGCTGTAATCGACTTTCCCAATTCATCATTATGAATAACAGTAAAAGGAGAACCACCTCCGCTACCACCACCACTATTAACCTCGCCAGAAGATTCGGTCCCCACCATACTTGCAGATGCAACAGAAAGACGAGATCTTTGAAACCCTAGATCTCACAACGAACCTCAACCGACGACGAACAACCAATGGAGATCTGTAGAAATCCTAGATCTCATAAACGAACCTCGAACGACCACGAACAACGAACGGCGAATCATGAAAAGTAGACGAAAAACAACCGAAAATTTATATTGATATAAGCTCTGATACCCCTGTCGAACTCACGGCCGAGTTCGATCGGCCCTGTTGTGGATGTGATGTACAGTACTTTCAAATATAAGCTTTGATACCAAGTGAAGTTTGGAGATGGAGAAGAAAAGAAAAAAAAGTAGGAGAAGAGAGAATATGAGAAAGGAGATTGCAAGGACCTTAAACCCTAGGTTGCATCTCATGTCTATTTATATTGATATGCAATACACCCACAATTACTATTATACCCTCATATGATAAATAACAAAATAAAATAACTTTAACAAAAGAAAAAATCAATAACGTAAAAAAGTTATGAAAAAAGGAATACCAAGGATAAAATACTACTAATAGAATACATTAACTCCAAGATAAAGCAAATGGTGAAAGTAAGCAAAAACATTTCATGCACATGCACAGTCAGAAAGGTGGCAAAATTTACTCTGACAGAGGTATCATTCAACCAAAGTGTTCACGGTTTCTTGATTTAACTTGGAACTAATTTGCAGCAGTTTTCTTTAGTTCTAAAATAATAATAATAATAAATACAACAGTTGAGGAAGACTCCACGAGTCAATATAGACTCATTGTACACAAGCAGAATGTAATAGTTCCAAAAAACGATTGTTAATTTTATTACTCTAATGGAAGTGGAGGGGCCAGCAGCATGTGAACTGTCCTAATTACTTAGATTAAAAAAAAGAACTTGTGAAAACTTGCAATAGAAAAACGAGCTATCTGGACTATAATATGAAAGGCTGTTCAGTAACATTGTCCAAGAGTTCCTCAGGAGTCAGTAAAGCATCCTAGAGTTAGCTTACAACATTTAGCAAATATGGTAAGTTCATAAAGTTCTCTGAGATTAAAGTGACAAGGGTTGAAAGACAAAGAGATCTGTTCTTGCATGATTGCGCAGACTGTCATTTGCTCTGTTCAAGACTTCATAGTTTTAGTATCTCCACGTAACTATAATTATTATATAATTTCAAAATATAATAATAAGTAGGACATGCTGTGAGATATTATAGACTACATAAAGTATAAAGAAAGAATTGGAAATAGTTATATAATACACATACTATATTTCTCATGTGAAGCCTGCTTATGTTGCATCAATGTGATTAGAAATTTTGCACAAGTGCATATACAATTACAAAAATTATCATTCACGACCTAACCTGTAAATTATTGACTGCCATACTTCTGACACTCTGACACTCCTACATTCATTTATATACTATATACTGAAGCGTATGTCCATAAGAAGGTTTTATTGAGCTGTTTAATTCCTATTAAAAGTTCTTTCAAACACCAAAAACGATAAATGTTTATATAAAAATAAGAACTACCAAACTCACAAAAATCTTATGAGCTCCAACCAAACTACAAGAATCAAATGTTCAGTTCTCATTACATTCATATAATTCTTCTAATACACACCAACCAACCACTTTCGGTTGGTCTAATAGAAGCAAATTACATGCATATTCACTGACTCCACCTTGGGGTGCAACTACTAGCATACACAACCAAAAATTCCATCAGAGATCAACATTCAATCATGCTTGGGTGACATTATCACCCAGTTGCTTGATCTCCCAAAAGTGTTAGAAAAATGACTTCAAGTTGAAACAGATATTGAGCAACACCTCGATCCTTACAATCAGCACGCATCTACGCTGCAGGGACACAGACACAATACGACATGATACAGACATGGTGGCACGGACGTACGTGGCATTAGTTTTGGTGTATCCTAGTTTAGCTTGAGTGTCCGTGTCATGTCCAGTAGGTGCCCCCACATAATCCAAAATGGACACAGGACCGGTTTGCCGAGCATTCATGTTTCCTAGGTATATAGTTATCACTATAAGCAGTGGACGTTCTTTGACATTAAAGGACTAAAAAAAAGGGTCCTATGCTTGGCCAATATACTACAAAACAAATATGACAAAATATCCTACCAATTTCCATGTATTTTAACTCTGAGTTGGAATCATATTTCAAAGTATGACTCAATATTCACAATGGTTCTATTACTACCCAAAAAAATATTTAACATGTTGGCATTATAATCAAGACAAAAAAAAATTACAAATTTTGATAGAAAAAAGGAACTTTGTATATAAAAGATGACATTTTTAATACCTTTCCGAGCTCTTTGATTCTTGCCACTGTCTCATCCCTCAAAATTTCTCTGTACAGTTCATCTCCTCCGCTTCCTCTCTCCGCATCTATGAATTTTACACGCAAAAAATCAGGAAAAATCGCAAAAAATCAGAAGATGAAGTGAATAATTCACGAACCTGAAAAGAAAATAAATGTGGAGAAAATGATGATGGATACGATTAGGGTTTTTAGGCGATAAATAGGAGAAAAAGGAGCGACTTTTGGGAGAGAGAAAGCCATAGAGTTCACTGCACCTCTCCCTCTCCCTTAACAGCTTTTTGAAGGATTAGAAAATAGAAAAGCGCCTAACGACGAAATGAGAAATAAGCAAGCTAGTGGCGCGTGTTCTGGTGTGGCGGCGGCACTCCTTAAGGAGTAAAGAGTTGCAGCACATGGGCCGGGTTGGCTCCGGCCTGGCCTAACCCATATCTATTATATATATATTGTGTTGTTTTAGGCTAACATATATTGAATAAACGAGGAGCAACAAAATCTTTAAGAAAATTAATTTATATTTCATACACAGTCCATGTTTGATGGTTGTCATAAGTATGATCCCACGAGTCTATATTAGGAGTAAATATATTGGATTTTATTCACGCGAAAGCACTAAATTACTAATTATTATATATTTTAATAAAGATCCGTGTGGATTTTTATCTTCTCCTCCAATAGCCGGTCTCCATGGCCCGGTCTTCTGAAAAAAGAATGAGTTAATAATAGTCCAAATATTTTTTCCAACAACAATATATATATATATATATATATATATATATATATATATATATGAGAAGTGATAAGGATTTCTGTATTTTTTTTTATCCCTAAAGCATTTATATAATCACAATCGTTGAATTTTGTTTAAGTCATCTAATCTTAACCTGTCATGCCCTAGTACCGGAATACGGAAACAGACATGGCCAACTACCATGTACAAGGTACTGTACGTCGTACGACGATCACGACTGTAACAAGACAATGGGGTGAATGCTACAATCAGGTCACTTAGGGTCACTCGAATATCTATGTCTCAATCAATCAAATAAGAAACGATAAACATAGAGCATATATGATAAAACAATAAGGCGTCCCAACGCTCCATCAAAATATTTTGAGAACTAGCCATTACAAAATGTGAGGCCAGTTGAGATACAAGCATACGTGACGGTACTACAGCTGCAGCTTGATTTATATACAGTCATGAAAAAGAAGCTAAATGTCCAGACATGCCGACTAACGGGTGTCGATGGCTAAATGCCTAAAATAGTAAAATATACAATGATGAGCAGGGAAGAAGAAAATCCACTCGTTATCCTCGGCGGCCATGTTCCTGGTGTGCGCCATGAGTCGGAAAAAAGTACGATGGATTCTTGGGTGCTGATGTCATGCCTCTATCTTCCGCAAGTTCGGATCGCCCCCACTGAACGTGAATCACCATGTTACAGCGCTCCCGCATGACAATCGTTCTCATCAGGACGTGATGCCGTACGAGCCTGGAGTTGCGCACACACAAGGCAATGACGTCAAACATCATGGTTACCATCAAAACGACCAAGTTGCAGCGAAAGTCTTGTTTACCAAACACACATCAGAGTATACGCAACGAAGCTCTCGAATGGTCCAAATGAAAATGCCACAAAGGAGAATGCCACAAAGGCGATGCAACACTCTTGCTCTTTCTCTTGCCCACAAAGGTATTTACTGTTCCATACATCATGTCCTGTATATCCAAGCTGAGCCACTATGTCACGCCCCAGTCCCAAAATACGTAGGACTAGGATACGTAACCATGCCAGCCGCCCGTATATATGGCAATTCCAATATATGGAAACCATATATACGTGCGTACGCTGTATAATGAACAATAGTTCACCAGTGGTATAACTAATCACAAGTCACAGGGTAATATCTAAATCTCATCCACAGAAATCAAATAAACATGAATAACCAATAACCATGTAACTAGATCTCAATACAGATATCTAAGAATGACAGTCAGATGGAAACAAATGTACTGCCTGAAATAGAATACAAAAAGGAACCATATACACACCATATAAGAACAACATCTGACAATCACGAGGCTCGAAGAGAAGATCTCCTCGGAATATAAGTAGCCTGTCCGGATCTGCGCTCCCACGAATACTCATGAACATCTATACCTGGCAAGGGACCAGGTCCTCAGAGGGACATAACAAGATACAGAAAAATAACAAGCCATGTATGTAAATACTGAATAAAATAAATGGGGTATGCTAACCATGTAAGTAAATGCAATTTGAAGACATGGTAGTACGCATGGGAATGTGTAAGCTTGACATATGCTGACGTAATTCACAATCGTCATGACCGGCTAGTATATGTGTCATATGCCCCCGGACGCAAGGGTACAAGCAGTACCCCATCATCCTCGGAGCATGGTAACGGGAACAAGAAAACCAATACCCCATCTCCGAGCAGCATGGTAACAGGAATGCCCCATCTCCGAAGAGTATGGTATCAGGCAACAGGAAACAGGAATATATAAGGAGGGGGTGTCCCATACGCCTACTAAGTGTCTTTCCCGCCCAATGTTGATATACAAGTTGTGAAAACGATGTGGACATCTCGAACTATGATGCAAGTCTTAATAAAATAAACAACTGAGCTAAATACCGCTACACGTGTTGCTCACACTGATGGCCAGTCGCGCATGAGGCACGCGTCCCTACATGTACTCACTCTGTGACGTGTAATGATACGTGTCAAGGCCTGAGAAGTTATATCAATAACTTCACAACTTTAGGTGGGTCTACTAGACACTAGGTCAGACACAAGTCCTAACGTCAACGCCTTCGTTGACTGCACCCGAGTTTTCTCGGACGCGCACATTTATATAATATAAAAATAGATAAACATGTAACTAGCAATAACTGAATTTAAACAGTACAACAAGGCAAGGTATACTTGCCTGGCAAGAGCTGCAAAATATAATATCCAGATGTCAAATGCCAAGAAGTCAGAAACTATGGCCTTAGAAGAAAAGTCTCCGGATGCTGAAATAAACATCACTAACAGTCTCAGAAAATATCAAATAGCTAGAAACGCCTGTCCTTAAGTCCAATTTGGACACAGGGGCAAAAATGATAGTTTTCGGTCAAAACGGGGTCCACATGTGGGCCACCTTGCACCGAAAAACGTGTTAGGGTCAAAGGTCTCCAAATTTGCCAAACTTAGTGTCAACAAGTCCAGAACGTCGATACGAACCCAACGGAATGTCCAGAACTGGATTTCGATGTGCCGATCACAAAATTGCCCGTCAAGTGGAGTCTGTGGGGCCCACGATACGGGATTTTGTCAACGTTCTCAGAATCGAACCAAACTTGGATCATAGGACCGACGTATTGCTACGAGTCCGATGGTGCAAGTTTCGTCTCGATCCGACGTGTGTACACAAAGTTGCAGCGTGTTCCAGAACAGGCGGATACGAGACGGTGTCGACGGATACGCGTTGATTTTGGTGTGTACGCACATCCGAATCAACTTCTGCAAAATCCAGCACGTCCGTATCAACGGCGCGCATGTTTCGGTAAAGACCGCGTGCGACCAAGTCGTCCCGTTTGGCGGGGCGTACTCAGTTCCGGGTTGAATCGGGTCGTTGTTTTTCCTGTTTTTGGATCGCGGATTGCGATCGCCACAGGACGCGATGCTCCGAGCGGGTTGCACGAACACCGAGAGGGGTATACAGTCTATGCGATGCAACTGACATAATTGAAAATAGAGTTACGAGGTGAGAGAAATCATTACCTGAACAGAGCTCGAAAAACCAAACTTCTTCGTGTCCGACACGTGTCCGACACGAGTCCGAGGGCTGTGTCCATGTCTGCCCTAGGATTTAGGGCTTGGGGACATTGCCGGAGCTGCGGCATTGCGGCTAGGGCCGGGGGAGGCCGGGGAGCGGAGGCGGGTGTCGTCGGCGACGGCGCTCGAGGGGCGGCGGCGCTGAGCGGCACGGCGGCGAAGTCCGGGGCAGAGCTGCTGCTGTTGATAGCTGGGAGTCGGCCGGTCGCGGGTGGCCCACTGGAGGCGGAGGAAGAAGTCGAAGAGGGCGGAGCTGACGATCTCAGGGAGGAGGTCGGGAAGGAGGGAGGGTGGCTAGGGCAGGGTGGAGGAGGAGGAGGAGGAGCTGGGGAGGAGGAGGAGGAGGCCGAGGGGTCGGGGCCAGCGGGGCTGCGGCGTCGCCGGCCGGAGCTGGGCGGGAGCCGGTGGCGGCGTCGCGGCGAGGTGGTCGCAGGAAGAGGAGGAGGATAGGGAGCTCAGCCGGGGGGGGGTCGTCGACTCGCCGTGGGGCGGCGGTCGCGGGGTGACTCCGGCGAGGGGGGGGGCTCGCCGCCGGCGGGGGGGGGGGGGGGGGTTCGGCTGCGGGCTGGGGGGGTAGAGTTAGGTTTTTATTTTATTTTATTTTATTTCTTTTTCTTTTATAAAAAAATTTATTAATTTAATAAGTAAAATATCTATGGATATTTACAAGATATTTTTGGGATATTTTCGGGTGGGTCCCGCCTCCAAATGGACAACGCAGGTTCACCGGCCAATGAGGGGGTGACACCTCGCACTGAAATTTGCAGAAAAGTCCCTGTAATTTCATAAATTGTATAATGGTCCTATTTTGGAAAATTGCACAATTTACAAAATTGTCTGGAAAAACACCCAATTTCTGAAAGTACTAAAATTCACAGAATTGAAGAAAAAAGCTGTGTGAGGGTCCTGAGGGGGTGGGGGTGAGTCTGGGCAGGGACTGTGCCTGGTTTTCTTGGGTGACACGGGCCATCGTATTAATTAATAAATAAATACTGTGCACGGTCTTCTCTAATTATTTAGAGGCAGGTAGGGCCATAATTTTACTACGGTGTCAATATACTAATTGTAGTATATTCAAAGTAGAATATTAACGTATTTTTGTTTGGGCAAAACATGTGCATGTTGGTCCTCAATCTCTAGGGGTACAGAGATGGGTAAAGAGCAGAAAATAAAATAGGAAATAAATACGGACTTTTGTAACGATATTTGTGCGTCTCAAACGAGGCTCAAAATAAAGCATCTGGGAGTTGCACAAAATTCAGGAAAATAGACTGACATGTCTAGGAGAGGTATATGAACTTTGTTCGGGGATAACTGTCAAGGTAAAGTTCCAAATAATTCGGTGATGGACAGGTGCACAAATCAATAGGATATGTAAGCAAAATAAATTAAAATATTGCCATAAATTCTAAATTGCTAAAATAATCCTAAAATGCTGAAATCTGGTCGAGGGGGTTTACAATCTACCCAACTTATAAAAATTTTGTCCTCAAAATTAAAACTAAGCCGGGATAGAAGTCAAAGACGGCATAAGATATAATGTAACAAAGTAATTTATATCTTGGCTTACGAATAGTTCGAAAAATGTTTACGCATGTCGTCCACACGTTTCCAAGTAGATTCTCCTGGCGCGCCATGCTTTCATGCCACGCGGACCAAGGGAATAGACTGATTCCTCAATACCTTTTCTCGATGATCAAGGATTCCCACGGGTTGCTCTTGATACGACAAGCTCGGCCTAATGGTGATCTCCGAATGGTTGAGAACATGACTGCTGTCTGTCCCATATCGCCTGAGTTGCGATACGTGGAATACAACAAGTACTTCCTCAAGAAGACATGATCGTCCTTTTTAAATTCCACGGGACGATGATGACGGTCTGCCTACTGCTTCTGTCTGTCTTGCACTGCTCGCAAGTGTCCTTGTATTTACTTAACTGTCTCAACGGTGTTGACCACCAACTCTGGTCACGCAAATCCTTGTCTGGTATAATACTGACTGGTATGCTGTGCAATCTTACGATTTGTCTCATCTAAGTTAGCTAAAGCTTCTGCAGACTGGCCAACTCTAAAGGTAAGAAATGTGCTAACTTGGTGAGTCGGTCCATAGGAATTCTGGATCCTTACAAGTCAACCTAGTCATAGGTGCTGCTATTCATTCAGGAGTCAAACAATTGTTCATCCAGGTAAAATCCATTTAGACTCCTGACAACAAAATGATACATTCTTCATCGTAACACTTGAGTTCTGAACTTGACCCAAGTTACGATAAAAATTTCATGCTGTCATAGGGATGCACGTATCAGGAACGTAATAAAACGTAGGTAGGTAGCGAAGGTCATCTAAGGGTAGCACAGTTTTAAACTGCAATCTAATCTAATAATAGAGTTGAAAATTACCCAAGAACAAACAGAATTGGCTACATAAACAATACACTTTTCGTATTTATACTAAGTACGAGGTTTCGTCTTTCCGAAATAAGGGAAGACGGAAGACAATAATCAAGAGTTCAAGGGGAAGGTAATATGTTAGAAGTGTGGGGATCAAGGCGTTTAAAGAATTCAATAGGAATTGTCAAGACAGTTGTGGATTAAAATCCTATTCTGGTAATTCTTATTCACATGCTCGTATCAGTACAGTCATGTAACTGATACGATATGCTCAAATATATCTAGCGGACAAGTACATCCGTCTACTAATCACTATATATCTCAATCCACGTAAAGTAGTTATGCGAAGGGCGAACCAAGTGCACTATGGTTGATCAGACCGTAATACACTGATTCTGAAATGTATTAGTGTAGTACTCCAATAATACATATATCATGAACAAACTTGATAAAGAATAAGCTTGCAAAACTAGGCTATAATAGCAGTATAAGTCAAGGTAGTATAGTAAATATAAATACGCTAGATTATGATGTGAGAAGTACAAAATAATTCAATTACACAAAAAGACAAGACTCTATAATCTCTACAGTTATATTCTAATTCCTTGTCTAAGTTGCTAGTTGACCTAAAAGAGGTATGGCCTTCTAAGTTCTACAATCTTAATATACATAATAGGTTGTCTGCCTAAAACAGAGATTTCAAGAAAGTCTACGTAAAGTAGGGGTTCGAGGTTGTCTGCATAAAACAGAGATAAAATAATTTGGCGTAACGCATGGCTTCAGAGCTATCCGCGTAAAACAGAGAAGCGTAAGGTAGAGCTTCAGAGCTGTCCGCGTAAAAGTCTGTGCGTAAAAATCTGCACGTAAATATCTCCTGCGTAAAGTCTAGCATTCGTTGCAGCGTAAAGTTGTACGAGAAACTCATGAGTTTGTCAGTCAAAATTAGTGAATCCTGATATCTGACAAAAAGTACTGCACGAGGATCGAGTGGACGGTTTGTGATGATGATTTTGCACGGAGCCCCAGGTTGTCGTTTAGTGACTTTATTGGATACAAGTCATTTACGCTTGAGGTGAGACAAAATCAGATGTCCTATCAAAAGCTGTTTCTTTTTTTTTTGCACAGGGCTCGAGGCATATCTCTGCTCGAGATTGGGTCATGGCTGGGGAAAGCTAAGGCTGTAACGAATACGCTCACATCCTATCATTATATTCTACGTCTAATCAGGTTATTCTATGCTGGTTATCTATAATTCATGAATCAGGTTTACGCAGGGCAGTTACCTACGTGGCTCTCATGACGCAGGATAAGGGAGATTAAGGGATCGTGGGTAGCAGTTGTCATAACTGCGGCGTAAAGGAGAATGTTCTGCATAATTTGGCTTTTACGCCAATCAAGAGTATAGGGTCTCTGGCGTAAAACTGGGTTTATCCAAACATAGGGTGAGGTTTCATTCTTAGTATTCAACCTTGGATTTCTATGGGTTCCTCAAGACTAGGGTCAACACTATGGTCAATTCTCTAACTAATCCTGGTAGTGTTTATACTGCTCTCAAGTCATACATAAATATGTCAAGGGATAATGGTAAGTTAATCTATAGGTAGTGATGCTAGGGTTCATTAGGTAGTATGGAAGACTAGGGTTCATTAAGTAGTATGGAAGGTTAGGGTTCATTAAGTAGTCTGAACTTAATGATACGTCCAAGCCCTAGTTGTGTTCTTAATAGGAATACTACCCTAATTATCATCCTATCAACAGGGATTTCTATATTCTAGCAGGGCTATACTCGAGTAATTATCAGGGAAGCACATGAATCAAGCAGGATACAATTTTGTAAGTATGACAGACTGGAAAGATGATAAGTCATAGTCAATTATGGATGGGATCCTATACTTTAATCCTAGGTGCAGGCTTGCTCGGTACAGTAACGTAATCGAGACAATATGCTCTGACCTGCATGGGCCACCACTAAAAATATGTCACGCCCCAGTCCCAAAATACGTAGGACTAGGATACGTAACCATGCCAGCCGCCCGTATATATGGCAATTCCAATATATGGAAACCATATATACGTGCGTACGCTGTATAATGAACAATAGTTCACCAGTGGTATAACTAATCACAAGTCACAGGGTAATATCTAAATCTCATCCACAGAAATCAAATAAACATGAATAACCAATAACCATGTAACTAGATCTCAATACAGATATCTAAGAATGACAATCAGATGGAAACAAATCTACTGCCTGAAATAGAATATAAAAAGGAACCAGATACACACCATATAAGAACAACATCTGACAATCACGAGGCTCGAAGAGAAGATCTCCTCGGAATATAAGTAGCCTGTCCGGATCTGCGCTCCCACGAATACTCATGAACATCTATACCTGGCAAGGGACCAGGTCCTCAGAGGGACATAACAAGATACAGAAAAACAACAAGCCATGTATGTAAATACTGAATAAAATAAATGGGGTGTGCTAACCATCTAAGTGAATGCAATTTGAAGACCTGGTAGTACGCATGGGAATGTGTAAGCTTGACATATGCTGACGTAATTCACCAATCGTCATGACCGGCTAGTATATGTGTCATATGCCCCCGGACGCAAGGGCACAAGCAGTACCCCATCCTCCTCGGAGCATGGTAACGGTAACAAGAAAACCAATACCCCATCTCCGAGCAGCATGGTAACAGGAATGCCCCATCTCCGAAGAGTATGGTATCAGGCAACAGGAAACAGGAATATATAAGGAGGGGGTGTCCCATACGCCTACTAAGTGTCTTTCCCGCCCAATGTAGATATACAAGTCGTAAAAATGATGTGGACATCTCGAACTATGATGCAAGTCTCAATAAAATAAACAACTGAGCTAAATATCGCTACACGTGTTGCTCACACTGATGGCCAGTCGCGCATGAGGCACGCGTCCCTACATGTACTCACTCTGTGACGTGTAATGATACATGTCAAGGCCTGAGAAGTTATATCAATAATTTCACAAGTTTAGGTGGGTCTACTAGACACTAGGTCAGACACAAGTCCTAACGTCAACGCCTTCGTTGACTGCACCCGAGTTTTCTCGGACGCGCACATTTATATAATATAAAAATAGATAAACATGTAACTAGCAATAACTGAATTTAAACAGTACAACAAGGCAAGATATACTTGCCTGGCAAGAGCTACAAAATATAATGTCCAGATGTCAAATGCCAAGAAGTCAGAAACTATGGCCTCGGAAGGAAAGTCTCCGGATGCTGAAATAAACATCACTAACAGTCTCAGAAAATATCAAATAGCTAGAAACACCTGTCCTTAAGTCCAATTTGGACACAGGGGCAAAAATAACAGTTTTCGGTCAAAGCGGGGTCCACATGTGGGCCACCTTGCACCGAAAAACGTGTCAGGGTCAAAGGTCTCCAAATTCGCCAAACTTAGTGTCAACAAGTCCAGAACGTCGATATGAACCCAACGGAATGTCCAAAACTGGATTCCGATGTGCCGATCACAAAATTGCCCGTCAAGTAGAGCCTGTGGGGCCCATGATACGGGATTTTGTCAACGTTCTCAGAATCGAACCAAACTTGGATCATAGGACCGGCGAATTGCTACGAGTCCGATGGCGCAAGTTTTGTCTCGATCCGACGTGTGTACACAAAGTTGCAGCGTGTTCCAGAACAGGCGGATACGGGACGGTGTCGGCGGATACGCGTTGATTCCGGTGTGTACGCACATCCGAATCAACTTCTGCGAAATCCCGCACGTCCGAATCAACGGCGCGCATATTTCGGTAAAGACCGCGTGCGGCCAAGTCGTCCCGTTTGGCGGGGCGTACTCAGTTTCGGGTTGAATCGGGTCATTGTTTTTCCTGTTTTTGGATCGCGGATTACGATCGCCACAGGACGCGATGCTCCGAACGGATTGCACGGACACCGAGAGGGGTATACAGTCTATGCGATGCAACTGACGGAATTAAAAATAGAGTTACGAGGTGAGAGAAATCGTTACCTGAATAGAGCTCGAAAAACCAAACTTCTTCGTGTCCGACACGTGTCCGACACGAGTCCGAGGGCTGTGTCCGTGTCTGCCCTAGGGTTTAGGGCTTGGGACACTGTCGGAGCTGCCGCGTTGCGGTTAGGGCCGGGGGAGGCCGGGGAGCGGAGGCGGGTGTCGTCGGCGACGGCGCTCGAGGGGCGGCGGCGCTGAGCGGCACGTCGGCGAAGTCCGGGGCAGAGCTGCTGCTGTTGATGGCTGGGAGTCGGCCGGTCGCGGGTGGCCCACTGGAGGCGAAAGAAGAAGTCGAAGAGGGCGGAGCTGACGATCTCAGGGAGGAGGTCGGGAAGGAGGGAGGGTGGCTAGGGCAGGGTGGAGGAGGAGGAGGAGCTGGGAAGGAGGAGGAGGAGGCCGAGGGGTCGGGGCCAGCGGGGCTGCGGCGTCGCCGGCCGGAGCTGGGCGGGAGGCGGTGGCGGCGTCGCGGCGAGTTGGTCGCGGGAAGAGGAGGAGGATAGGGAGGAGGTCGGGGAGCTCATCCGGGGGGGGGGTCGTCTCACCGTGGGGCGGCGGTCGCGGGGTGACTCCGGCGAGGGGGGCTCGCCGCCGGCGGGGGGGGGGGGGGGTTTCGGCTGCGGGCTGGGGGGGGTAGAGTTAGGTTTTTATTTTATTTTATTTTATTATTTTTCTTTTTCTTTTATAGAAAACTTTATTAATTTAATAAGTAAAATATCTATGGATATTTACAAGATATTTTCGGGATATTTTCGAGATATTTTCGGTTGGGTCCCGCCTCCAAATGGACGATGCAGGTTCACCGGCCAATGAGGGGGTGACACCTCGCACTGAAATTTGCAGGAAAGTCCCTGTAATTTCATAAATTGCATAATGGTCCTATTTTGGAAAATTGTGCAATTTACGAAATTGTCTGGAAAAACACCCGATTCCTGAAAGTACTAAAATTCACAGAATTGAAGGAAAAAGCTGTGTGAGGGTCCTGAGGGGGTGGGGGTGAGTCTGGGCAGGGACTGGGCCTGGTTTTCTTGGGTGACACGGGCCATCGTATTAATTAATAAATAAATACTGCGCACGGTCTTCTCTAATTATTTAGAGGCAGGTAGGGCCATAATTTTACTACGGTGTCAATATACTAATTGTAGTATATTCAAAGTAGAATATTAATGTATTTTTGTTTGGGCAAAACATGTGCATGTTGGTCCTCAATCTCTAGGGGTACAGAGATGGGTAAAGAGCAGGAAATAAAATAGGAAATAAATACGGACTTTTGTAACGATATTTGTGCGTCTCAAACGAGGCTCAAAATAAAGCATCTGGGAGTTGCACAAAATTCAGGAAAATAGACTGACATGTCTAGGAGAGGTATGTGAACTTTGTTCGGGGATAACTGTCAAGGTAAAGTTCTAAATAATTCGGTGATGGACAGGTGCACAAATCAATATGATATGTAAGCAAAATAAATTAAAATATTGCCATAAATTCTAAATTGCTAAAATAATCCTAAAAATGCTAAAATCTGGTCGAGGGGGTTTACACACTACACCTGCGTACTTGAAAATAATATTCACAAATGTGGGTCAGTACACTGCCGTACTGGTGAGCGTGGTAACCCATTCGTCTATTCCGAACCAACTTAATAGATAGTGAATGCAAACAGTTATATTGTGATCTTTCTACTTGAATCCTAGAGTTATTTCATGGCATATGTATGACATGTTAAGGAAAACTGTAAAGCAGGTTAAGCATGCAAGCATTCAACTTAAGCAAATATACTAGTAGTTATCTCCAACTCAAAGGAAGCTAAGCAGATAATCCGTTCTACTCAAACCTGAAGCAGAGCGTGAACCTATCGAATCACATCGTACTCCAAGCCTCAAATCTATCAAATCATACCATAATCCAAGCCTCGCCTAACCAATCTTCGATGCGCACACTCATGTCCAAGGCAAGGTGACGCCGCCGCCTACACGAATGCACAAACCAAACCAACTCTTATTTATATGAAGGTCACTGGCCAAGCCATAAAGGACTAATCCAAGACAATTCGACCCGATCCAGCGCTGAGTAGCTAGTCCTCCTGGTCGTCTCGAACTGCCAGTTCCGTGCCCAAGACACGTTACCATTTATTTTCTCCATGGCCGAATGGTCCCGGTGCCCCAGAGCCTATCCCGTTCGAGAAAACCAAATCCTGTGCGCAAACCGGTTGTCCATGACCAATGCAATACTCCAACAGTAGGTACGACGAGAGAATCGAGCCTTCTCGCCCCATCAAACGATACTCGCCTCAATCTATCCAATTCACCATAACTATTCTCCAACTATAGCCCAAGGCACCATATCAAGTTTTCTCCATTATGCACTATGCCGCTTCTCGATACAGTGTTTCGATTGGTGCAACACCCCTCGTTCCGAAAGCTCCGTGGCATAATGCCCCAACAGTGGCACAATGCCCTCTCCGATGCAGTTGTTCGATTTTGAACCACAATCGTACGCTTTGCTTGACAAAGCGTCCAACTTGATACTCGTGCACGGATGCACGCTCTCTCCCTCTCTCGATGAAATATTTTGTTTCTCCAACCAAGATGATCCACTCAAGCTCCAACTGCCCAACGTAAGACCGAGTCAAGTTACAAATTCTATCCAACCAAACGACACACACTCTATGCATGCCACAGTGCGATAATTCTAATATTCTAGTCTAAGTGTTCAAACTATTACGTATGTTCCATATTATTAGGCATGAAGGAGTAGATGAGAAGGGACAAAGCCCACTCACCAAGTCTGAATCTGCTAAGCACTCTGTCTTGCTGATATGGTCGATTCCTTGAATCCATGGTCCGATGCGAAGCATAATCTACTCAATTGGTATGACCGTACAAGCATGTCATGTTCTCTAAATAATCCGAACGATCATACTAAGGAAGACGACATTATCGCTCCAATACTGCTATCCCAGTACTGCTCTGAACGAACACCTGATTCCATTAAACACTGTATGTGATCTGTATATAAAATTAACTCAAATCAATACTTGCTCCAAAATCCAATAAATCGAAATGTAACCAACCATTGCCTCGTTTAATCCGACTCAGCGTAATTTACCGTACGGTTGCAGGGTATTACATAATATACCACTTAGAATAAGGTTCGTCCTCTAACCAAACCGGTATCCATTCCTTTCTCGTATGCCGTTTGACCATTTTTGTAACTATGTTCCATGCAACTCACATTCCCCTGATCCAGACTCATCATCTCGCTTCGCGTTGAACGCTCGAACAAATTCCATATTCTTTCATCCTCCTTGCAGCTCAATTTGAATTCAACATATCGCTTAGTTTGGATCATACACATATTTAAGGTGTCCCTGAAATACATGCATTTTAGCCGAGCTTAGAGATAGCAAATTTGGATAAGTTACAAGGGTATCTTCATGTCCGAGACATTTATCGCTTCACCCTTGACAGAATCGATTTTGACGTTCATCCATTAACTCATTCGCATAAGCGTTATTCTCAAATACGATGATTCCCCCTCTGATGATCTCTTCACCTGACTCAATTCAGTTTGTGTTTTGACTCGGTCCATTCTCTAGCAAGGTCCAACATAAACTCTAAGTCCTTGCTCATCCCAAGCGCAACGACTATTCTGCAAGGCCCTATCATCCAACTATTTATGAATTCTCACTAGCACCGTCCAAGCTCAATCAACCAAACTCTAGTACGACTCTAATCGTACCATATTCTGCAGGCACCGTCTCCAACTATCATCTCATGCTCTAAATGATCATCACAACTGATACTACCCCAGGTAGGCGACTTACCCAAACATTGAACTATGCTCTAGATTATCTCGTCCCAACACCTCTGTCTCAATCTCAATACCTCTCTGGGTGACTATCTATATTGAGGTTCATGTGATCCACGGAGATTTTGCCACCACGCCATAGGGATAGTGTCATAACAATTTCAACGCGGACACACTCGCTATAATTCCTAGGTCGCGCATGAAATAGTTCTTCTCGCTGCTTATACTGCCTCGAAGCACATGATATCACCTTCGCCCTCTACATGAGCATGCATCCCAGACTAAGTCCGATTTTATCTTATAGATCTGAGACACATCTGTCCAATCCGGTAGTGCAAGAATTTGATCTGAACGAGCCGCGGCTTAAACTTTACGAAGCTAGTTACACAGTCGTCAATTCATATGAATGTTATTCCCTTCTGGGGCACGACGAGTCAGAGGTGATGCCATCTTTAAAAATATGCGACTCCGAATCTCATTAGTTGACTTAGGCAATTTTTACCATCGCTTCAATTTTTTGGCTGCATCTTCAGCTGAAGGCTATCCCAAGGATCTCTCAAATCCAATACTCAGTCGCCTAGACTATCTGCAATATACACCACTCACATCCACCCTCAACTATCTGTAATATATACCACTCACATCTACCCTCGACGCATTCCCAAATGCGCCGCCGCAAGGGTCGTTCTATGGGTCTACAATATTCATTTTGATATGGCGGTCATGTCTTTAGGGTCAGCTGTCCCGAAGCTATACTCGATAATTGTAAGTCATCACGAAGGACAGTTACTACGAACCATGCTATATCTCCTCTGCAAATCTGAGCCATAACCTAATAATCCGATCCGAACGAACTTCTGAATCTGAGCACTTTATGCACTACCTCTAATGTATCTGTCAACCAAATGCCACTTAACCACCTAGAGTCTTAGTATCTATCCAGGCCATAAATCGTCGAACTGTACTCTTTGAAACTGTCTTCCATTACTCTGTTGTTCTATCCTGAATCTATCAAAACTCTAAACCACCTTGTTCGACTTCTCGTACTACCACTTGTAACGATTCTCGAAACCTTAGACTTGCTCTATTTCTTATCCGTATGCCATGCTTCACACTGCACGTCCAACTTGCTTGAGCGACACATTGATTTGCTTCAATGTTGATCTCTTGTTTAGCTATCTTCAAAAGTCCATCTGCCATAATTTTTGTCCTCTTTCCATTCCTTAGCCCGTCTTGATTTCTCCATATTCCGATTTGTCCATACGCTCTCGATGACTCATACACAAGTTCCAAAAAAATCTCAATAGCATATCGCCTTCACTAGTTGCTTCGATCCACCTCAGTACTGTAAGTATTAACTTCCAATCTGACTTAACATCAACTAGGCTTGCCTTATGCCCGTTCATGTCTTTCGGAGAATCCATCCACCATCGTTTCATCTTTTCGCCAATTTTGCTTCCGATAAACTTTGAGTCAAACTCCTCGATAGCTAATATCCAAAATCCAAAATCCTTCCAGTTTGTGCGAATCTATCGTATTGCTCCTCCAAAACCAAATCTTATTCCTTCTGCTCAACTAACTACTCCCTTGCGTTGCCAAAATCCGTAATCCGTGCTCGCTACTCTTCGATATACCCATCGTTCGCTCAAGCTTGCCCCAGCTGTTTGTTTCTAATGCTCAATTCTCTCTTTGCATCAATAAATGCTCCACCGAACTTCCAAATAGCGCAAGCGAACTCTAATATTCAGCTTTACGTTTGGACGATCTCATCTTGTTTTCATTACTTGGTCCGCATCAATCCTTCGAATTCCAAACACTCATTCCATTACTTGTTCCGTTCTCGTCCAACGAAACTTCTATTTACATAAGTTCGTTCTTGATTGCTCAAATCCAACGCATCGAAGAATACCCGAGTCAAACCCCATTGCACCAATTTCTGACACAATTTTGTACTAGCCCATCCGTTGCGAGAAAACCTATTGCTTATCTTGTTCTGAACATTTTTAATGTGCACACCACTCCGTAGCACGCATATACCACTTAGAAATAAAGTCGCTCTTGCTCCAACTTACTTTGCATCGATGAACGTCTATTCCGAATCAACTATCACGTGGCTATCCTGTCGATCGTAACTTAATATTTGCTTGCTCCATATTCTGATACATAACTCAGTCGATGTACACCAACCAACTTACATTCCTGTTACCTGCGTCCATTGTGACAATTCTACTGTTGTCCATCCAAACATTCCAATGCCACGCTCACTATGTGGTATACCATATACCACTATGAATTAAGTCACTTCATACGTCATCCTTCTTTGCATTGATCCAAGATCTGTTCGAACCATCCATTCTGCGTGATTAGCCATTCACAACTCAACTGATTACTCGAAGTCTGACATAAAACTTAGCCAATGTATGAACCATCCAACTCTTCTGTCGATCTCTCTCGATGCAACTTGTGCTATATTTCATTCTTGATACTTCTACTATTTCTCAAACCGTCCGACACTTTTGCTACATGGGCAACCCGTGCAACAATCTCTTCCAAGTAATCCAAGCTAATACCCAACTGTTCCACACATTCGCCACACAAGCAACTCGTGCTACGCTCTCTCTGATATTCTAAGCTACTGCTCAAATCTACTAAGCACATGCGCCACACGAGCAACTCGTGCAATGCTTTATCTGATATTCCCAGCCAAAATTCAAACTCCGTCTAGCACCTTCGCTACATGAGTAACTCATGCAACGTTTCATTTTTATCCGTTGTTTCTACTCATAACATGCCACCTAACCAATCTAGTCTAAAAACCAACTGCTCCACTGATGCAACCAGAATCTCCCCGAACGATAAGTTAAACCAACGCAACAACACTTCTCAACTTGCTGTATAAATGTAATAATACCACATGACTTGCTGCACAAATGCAACGACGCCAAATGATGCCACACGATCTATCGAAAACCAACGAAAGCCAACAGAACAAAGAATAACATGCACCTACAACCAACAAATATATAGATTTATTGCATGAAACATCTAATACGGCACCGAGTAGAGCCAAGAGGCAAATGATAAGCGAAAACTATTTAGAGTTTGTGATAAACCAAAGGACAAAGTTCGAGAAAATAAATCTGGCTCTGATACCAATTTGTCATGCCCCAATCTCCTGCAAGTTCGATCGCTCTCACTGAACATGAATCAACACGTTACAGCGCTCCTGCAGGACAATCGTTCTCATCGGGACGTTATGCCGTGCGAGCCTAGAGTTGCGCTCGCACAAGGTGATAACGTCAAATGTCATGGTTACCAACGAAATGACCAAGTAATAGCTGTCACACCCCGATCTCCCGCATGACCAAGTAGCAACTGTCACACCTCGATAAAGTGTCTCTAAGAATTTTTTTCAGCAAAGGGTTCAATATCAATGTAGTGTGAAGTAGTGTCTTCTTTATTCATGAAATACAAGATCTCTTTTTCATCTTCCACATAGTCAACAGAATCTTCAGCCTTGACAAGAAGCTTGCCAAGATTGATGACTAGGGGTTTATTTGCTGATGTTGGTTGATTTTTACGACGAAGTTCGATAACAAGTGGCTCATTATCCGGCATCGGTTGTTCATTGCGTCGAAGGTTGATGATCAATGGAGGTAACTTTGTGTAGGTTAATGACGAGAGGCTTCAAAGGATTCAGATGAGTAGTACGCCCTTTGACTCAGATCATCAAAGGCTCTTCCTTTGGGGTATTCTCAGCTTCATCATCAGCTTGATTAGCTTCTTCTTTCGAGGTATTTGTGGCTTCATCTATAGCTTGATCAGCCTCTTCTTTCATGTACTCCGGTGTATAAATTATGGAGTTAGAGAAATAGGCTTCAACACCTTTGAATAAGTTGGGGTCAGCTTCCTCTGTTTTGACTTCTCCCTGACTGTCCATATATTTGAAGGATTGGTGCAGGGTGGATGGTACAATTTTATTCTCGTGTATCCATGGTCATCCCAGTAAAATATTATAGGATACATTAGATTCAATCACATAGCATATGGCTTCAGTACGTAGATCGTCTATCTGAATTTTTAGGTGTATCTTTTCTAGCGGTTTACTTCTTCCAGCATTGAAGCTTAGAATGGTAGTTTTAGTGGCAGACATGTTGTGCATTGGTATCTTCAATCCTCTCAGTAGGCTTTTAGAAATGATGCTGAGTGAAGAACCAGGGTCGATGTGAATTCGGTTCTCCTTAATAGATTCGATGTAACCAGTATAATACAGAGGCATGTCATGCCAGTTATCCTTGAGTAGCATGTCATCTTGTATGAAGGTAAAGTTAGGAATCTTCTCGATCATATGGTGACATTGAGGGCACGCTATTGCTCTTCATCCGGAGTCTTAAGTTGAGCTAAGCAAGAGTCTGCATGTATCAGAGCTTCGCTCAAAGCTTTACGAGTCTTCTTCAACAAATAAAGTAATTCGAATATGGAAAGTCGGGCTGGAGTATTGGACAGTTGTGCTAATATGTCAAAATTATAGGGCTTTTCAAGTCCTTGAGGTACATTCTTCTTCAGAGATTTGTTGAATCGTACTTCTTTTTGCTTCCATTTCTCTGCCGCAGTATGCTTCGAAGGAATATGTTCGGTTGTGACTGGAGCAACCAGAGTTGATGAAGTAAAAGGAGCATCAGGAGCATATTTTAGGACAGATTCATAAGTTTTATGATAATCTTTTCTGGACCTCGTACCAGTCATGACTTCTTCTTCGAACATGGAAGAAAGAAGCACCATGTCACAAGATTTGAGTTTCTTTTTGGCATGCCTCTTTTTAGAGTGAGTCTGTAGGCTAATTTGATCGTAGCCAAATCCGCTATGGGATTTGTTAGACTGCCTTTGGAGTTGTAGAGAAATACGTTGTCCCTTGCCAAAGTTTAAACCTTTAGCTTTCTGAAAATTATACTCCATATTTTGTATCAAGCGTAAAGATTGTTAGCTGTATTGATAAAATTGGGGATGCTCCTTCTCAGCCACACTAGTTGAGGTCGATGCTCTAATTTTTTTAGAAGGGGGAGAAGAAATTTGTGTAGGAACGCCTTCATAATTGTCACGTCCCGATCCCGAAAGGGTCATTCGTCCTCGCCGGATCCTTTACGGAATCGATTCGTCCTCGCTAGGGGCGTGATGCCGTACGAGCCTGGGGTTGCGCTCGCACAAGGCAAGAACTTGCAGTTTTAGGAACCCATTTTGAAGCACAATTTATAAAACATATTCACAGAGATTTGAACACAAATACGGAAGAAACATGCTTTTTCATTGATAATTCAGAGTAATTTACATAGAGTTTATATTGATGCGCCTTCTCGGCTATTGAATTGCATTACAAAAGATAACTCAAAATGCAGGGCGCGCTCCGTCAGATAGTCCACGTTGTTTGCACATTACGCCCTTGTATAGATTGAAGTCCATGCCTCCAAAATGAACTGACTCCAACTATACTTCAAAATAGAGGTGCTCATACGCCACCTCGCTACGCACTAGCGATGCACCGTATGATTGCCTGAAATAGTTGCCCATAATGTGGGTCAGTACTCAACTTGTACTGGTGAGCGGGATGAACCCACTCGACTAAATCGACACTAGCTTGTTAGGGGCGAGCATGCATTAAGATAGCTTCTATAAGGAAGCAAGTGAAATCAATTCATATCAGTTGCATATTTTAATAGGAATGAAAATAGCATTGAATCCAACCAGTACACCGATTGCTTACTCAGTCGATGTACGCCTTCCCTGAAATGAAATACAAGTATACTTACCATCTGCACAAGACAATAAGTTAGCATGCGTTCTATTCTATGCGATCATTGGTGTGATCGACACCTTAGGGACATATTTCAAGCATTAACGGCGCGCCCTATCAGCCCGGGTAGCAAGCCCTGTTGGAGGTCCCGCTATGCATCATGACGAGCACGAATCAAATATTTCCCTCCGGATCGATACGGTTCCAGTGCCCCGAAAAGCCGTTTCGAGGAAATGCCAAACCCTGTGCACAAGTTGTCCCAGACCATGCAAATACATGAAATAATTCATATTACATACAATGCATTGAAATAAACAGAAGAAGTAAAGAAGCAACATATATATCTCATGCAACAGTTCATATTTTCTCAAGCGGTATTCCGATTCAGTTATCCTATAAGTCCAAAACTCTATCCGAGGCACCAGGCCGCCACCAACAACCAATTTTTCTTATAAACAAGCTCAAATTATAAGGTGTGCAAGCATATGATAAATTAGTCTACAAATCCCATGTTCCTTTCTTAGTGGCTGGCATGCCTGTGGCTAAGGATTTCCTAGGCGTCCAACCGGGCATCATCGAGTGAACGATTGAAACTTAAAGATATTGGCATGAAGAAGTAGGAAAGAAGGGACCAAACCACTCACTGGTTAAGGGAAAAGAGGCTGAAACTAGGAATCCCGCTTAGCGACGATCAAACGTCAGTTACGCGGACCTGAAACAACACGAGCACCGAGTTAGAAATCTTGCCTATCCTTCCTTGTCGAACTCTCCAAAATCCAAGCTCCAAACGATAAAACCAGCAGCGAAAACCAAGCAAATCGAAAGCAACACCAAATCAAAATCCCAAAGTGGCAATCAAGAAAACCAAGCAACCAAAACACGAAAACTATTGGACTCGTTTCAATAGAGGCCTTTCCATGAGTTGGAAAGGATCATCGTATTTCGTCCGTGGCAAAAAGATGTCGAGATCTAAGTTATGACTCAGACGGACTAGCCTCAAGCCCAATTACATAGTGCTCGTCCCGGTCGGATCAGGATTTGAGGCACTACATAATATACCACTAAGAAAAAGTTTCGACCCAAAACTTAAGAACAAGCCTTACCTCCGACTCAATGAACAACGAAGGATACTTCTCCTTCATCTCCGATTCGACTTCCCAGGTTGATTCCCCAACTGTATGGTTCCGCCACAGCACGCGAACCAAGGACATCGTACGGTTGCGAAGTACTTTGTCCTTACGATCCAGAATCCGCGCCGGCTCCTCTGAGTATGACAAATCCGTGCACAATTCTAGCTGTTCGAAGCTAACTACATGACTCGAGTCATGCACATACTTCCGAAGTTGAGAAACGTGGAATACGTCGTGCACTCCTGCCAAGACGGGAGGTAGTACAATTTGGTATGCCACAGCTGCCACCCGTTCTAGTATTTCAAAGGGCCCGACAAACCTGGGACTCAGTTTGCCCTTCACGCCGAAATGCATCACTCCACGCATCGGCGTCACTTTCAAGAAGACATGATCCCCGACCATGAACTCCAAGGGCCTACGATGAGTATCGGTATAGCTTTTCTGTCGGCTCTGCGCAGTGCGGAGTCTTTCCCGAATCAAGCAAACTTTCTCGACTGCCTGCTCCACCAGCTCTGGTCCGAGTACCTGCCGCTCGCCGACTTCGTCCAAACAGATTGGAGATCGACACTTGTGCCTATAGAGTGCTTCGTACGGTTCCATCTGGATGCTCGATTGGTAGCTATTGTTGTACGCAAACTCTGCCAACGGAAGGTGCGTGTCCCAACTAGTCTTTAAATCGATCGCACACAGTCGTAACATATCTTCAAGTATCTGATTTGTCCTCTCTGTTTGGCCATCAGTCTGGGGGTGGTATGCGGTACTGAACTATAGCTTGGTTCCCAAAGCAGACTGTACGCTAGTCCAGAAACGAGATAAGAAACGTCCGTCATGGTCAGAGACGATAGAAGCAGGCACTCCGTGTAATCGGACAATCTCGTCTATGTAGATCTGTGCTAACCGATCGACGCTCCACGCAACTTTTATAGGCAGAAAGTGGGCTGATTTGGTCAAACGATCAACTATGACCCAAATCGCATTATGCCCCCGTGGCGTCTTCGAAAATTCTACAATGAAATCCATAGTGATGTTGTCCCATTTCCACTCAGGAATGGCAAGGTTTTGCATCTCCCCGCCGGGCCTCTAATGTTCAGCTTTCACCTGTTGGCAGGCCATGCACTGTGACACAAAGGTTGCCACATCCCGCTTCATACCTTGCCATCAGACGGTACCGCGTAAGTCCTTGTACATCTTAGTGCTCCCCGGATGCAAAGAATACTTCGCGTAGTATGCTTCTGCCATAATTTCTCTTCGGAGTTCAGGGTCGCTAGGGACGCATAGCCTTCCTTTCATCTGTAAGGCCCCATCTTCGCCTGCCACAAAGTCAGACGTCTTCCCCGCCGAGATCAATCCGCATACTTTTGCTAGGAACTGATCACCCTCCTGAGCTGATTTGATTCTATTACGTAAACTCGGTTCAAGATGGAGTAGTGCCAGCTGCACTCCTTGATGCCGAACTCGAAACTCGATGCCCATCGCCTCAAGATCTCAAAGTATACGATTGTTTATAGATAACGAGCCTACGTGCTTTTGACTCAGAGCATCAGCAACGACGTTTCCTTTGCCCGGAGTATAAGCGATCGTTAGATCATAGTCCTTAATAAGTTTTAGCCAATGCCACTGCCGGAGGTTCAATTCCCGTTGGGTGAATAGATACTTGAGGCTTTTGTGATCTGTGAAGATTTTGCAAGCAACACCATAAAGATAATGCCTCCACAACTTCAGTGCAATTACAATCGCCGCCAATTCCAAATCGAGTGTCGGGTAATTTTTCTCGTGCGGCTTCAGTTGCCTGGAGACGTACGATATTACCTTGTCCCGTTGCATGAGTACACATGCCAATCCGAGTCCTGAAGCGTCACTGTATATCTGAAACTCCTCTACCCCATCCGGAAGTGCAAGAATCGGAGCTGAAACAAGACGCCGCTTCAGTTCACTAAAGCTGGCTTCGCATTCATCACTCCAGTTGTATACAATCCCTTTCTGAGTAAGGCGAGTCAAAGGCGAGGCCAGTTTAGAGAAATCTTTCACGAACCTATGGTAGTATCCTGCTAGGCCGAGAAAGCTTCGAATTTCGCTGGCTGACGTAGGTTGTTTCCAGTCCACCACTGCCTCTATTTTCTTCGGGTCTACGGCGACGCCTTCTGCCGAGATGACATGACCAAGGAACGCCACGCTGTTCAACCAAAACTCGCACTTGCTGAGCTTAACGAACAACTTATGTTCTCGTAATGTCTGCAACACGATCTTCAGGTATTCCTTGTGTTCTGCCTCGTTCTTTGAATATATTAGAATATCGTCGATGAATATGACGACAAACTTGTCTACGTACGGCCGAAACACGCGGTTTATCAGATCCATGAAAGCTGCAGGGGCGTTCGTCAAGTCGAACGACATCACGAGGAACTCATAGTGTCCGTAACGGGTCCTGAACGCAAATTTTTGAACGTCTTCTGGTTTGATTTTCAACTGGTGATACCCTGACCTGAGATCAACTTTAGAGAAAACTGTTGCACTTTGCAGTTGATCAAATAAGTCATCTATCCTTGGCAAAGGGTACTGATTTTGAACGGTCGCCTTATTTAATTCTCGGTTGTCAATACACAGCCGCATGGATCCATCCTTTTTCTTTACGAATAGCACCGGAGCACCCCACGGAGAAACGCTTGGACGAATGTATCCTCGGTCCAACAGATCTTGTAACTGAACCTTAAGTTCTTTCAGCTCTGCTGGGGCCATTCGATAAGGTGCCTTTGATATCGGTCGCAAATCCGGAAATGTGTCGATGCTGAATTCGATCTCACGATCAGGAGGCATTCCAGGCAGCTCGTCGGGGAACATGTCAAGGAAATCTGCTATAACATCAGCCTGAGCTGCATTTGCAATTTCCTGCCGGGTGTTTTGAACTGAAGCTAAGTACTCTTCATAACCCGAATGCAGCATACGCCTAGCCGAAATTGCTGATATCACCATTGCCGTCTTCGATGCAGCGCTGCACGAATAGTAGAAGTCTGCCTCGCCGGGTAGACGAAATACGACCCGCTTCTCCGCGCACTCGATTGTTGCATGACAAGCACTCAACGAATCCATCCCGAGAATAATATCGTAATCCTTAATGTCTAGTACAATGACATCTAAGGAAAGCTTCCTTCCTCCGATACAAATATAACCATCCCTACAGATCACATGGGTGGGCATATCGACTCCCGAAGGTGTGCTTACGCAAAGATTCATAGTTAAGGGAGTAGAAGCTAATTTATGCTCAACATTAAAATTAGCAGATATGAAACTATGCATAGCACCTGAATCGAATAAGACTCTAGCGGGCAGTTCTCTGAAAAGTAATGTACCTGTCACGACCGTTTCAGAGACAGTCGCCTTATCCCGAGTCAATGCATAGACTCGGCCTTGAGCACCTTGACGTTGTGGGTTTACTGGCACAGCATTGGCATCACTTGCTGGAGGCCCCTTATTCTGATTATTCCCGTTGTTCTGATTCGGCTTACCCTCCCGGAAGTTAAATTGTTTATGGCCCAGACGACCATATTTGAAACATCCAGTAACCCGACATTCGTTTACTCGATGCCCTGATTTGCCGCACCTGCTACAGTTCGGTGCCTGAGTTTGAACCCTGTAATCCGACGTATGCGGACGCTTTTGTGCTCCAGACCCTCCCATTTCCTGAGGTCATTTGTTGTTGTTGGTAGGGGGGTTTGCACCTCGGCCTTTGGGGGACTGTCACGACCCGCACTCGGTGTAAGGGTACTAGTCGGAAACAACGCCCAGCCTACGCCGCAGAATCGGCAGTAGAACGCTGTCTAGAAAGTCTATCTAATATAATGAACCACCAAAAGATAGTGTACTCAATCACAGAACTAAGATAGAATGAACACAAATCAGATAAGAATAGAATAGTCACAATATAACTCATGAGTCTAAAATAATACATCAATGAGTCTGAAGAAAAATACAGAAATATGCTGGAGACAAATCCAGTACAAAAGAATACTACAAAACTATAAAGCTACAACTCCAGGGTCAACTGTCTCAGTTGGGATAAGTCCCTCTTGAGCCAGGGTCTCAGAATCTAAACCCACAACATCCTGGGGTCCATAATAGGTAGGGTACTCCTCAGTGTCATCTGGAAAAATATATCCAGTCAGGAAAGGAGCAGAGTACAACCCTAACAGCAGTTCTCAAATAATGATAAAAACTATGTAACAGTAAGTAGCTGTGGATAAACAAGATGCATAAATAGATACAAGAAATGTACAGACAATAAGGAAGTACTGGAAAGAAATACAATAATGAACAATATGCTGATAGAACAAGAATACTAATGACTAAGTGTGTGAGTACTAGCTTTAACATGTGATCGGCTTAGGAACTTGCACAAGAGTATAATGGCCTGGCTGATTATACGTGCGGTGTATGATCAACACTCACAAGGAACAAGACATGCACAAGGAGGGTATGATCACATATCTACACTAAAATACTCCCCACCCCGACTGGTATAATAGATCCAACCACGGTACGTTATGGCACTAGATTCCCCAAGAAGATAGCTAGTCTCCCCGAGAATCGGTGTCTGTACATGTACAAGATAACCAATGAAACAATACTTGCACCATATACACCATATACCAAGGAATAACATCTCATGACGAGATCCGGATATACCAATCCGTGTAACCATAGTGTCAAGAGAACATGTATATCTACACTAGATACAACGAACATAGAGGATATCATAAATGAGAAACTATCAGAGAATATACTCGCCTGAAGTCCAATGAACAGTCTCACAAATGTCTGACTCGGTGCCTCGAAGACCTAGATATGGAATACCACATTAAAACAAGGTCCCGGAAAGAGAACAAGTCAAACTAGTCAACTCCTAGGTAAATAAATCAATTCTAAGTTAAAAGTCAACTATGGTCAAACCCAAAGTCAACCTCACAAGACATCTATAAAATAATATAGAGATAAACTACAATAATTTAGGAATCAAATTAGATTCAAAAAGAACTCACACAAAGTATACTAATAATATAATTAATATATACCCTAAAATAATATATATACAACCCAACATTTATATAAATAACATAATATATTATTACAATTATTATTCCTCACAAAACACACATATATATACATATATATATATACAATTATAATATATAATATATACATTAAATCTGTCAAAGCGTCATTGAAAAACAGTGAATAAAATAGGATTAAATTAAAACAGTTTAAATAGTGACAGTCGGGACTGTCACCGAAGGACTGTCACCGAAACCCAAATAATAAACTGCCACTGCTTTGGTTTTCGCTGACAGGGACAGCGCCCAAAGATCCGCTCGCTGCCCAGGGCTGCTTCGTAGCATTCCCTGTAGGTTTGATATTTCTGATTGATGACGTCCCTACGCAACTCATTATTCAAACCTTTTTAAAAACGATAGCACCACGCCTGCTGGTTAGGCAGGAAGTGCCCAGCAAACTTGGCCAGCTTAGCGAATACTGAGTCATAATCGTCAACAGACAAACTTTCTTGTACCAGATTGCTGAAGTCATCTTCTTTTTGTTGACGCACGGCCCTGGGAATGTACTATTCAATGAAGGCTGATTTGAACATTTCCCAAGTGATTTTGCAGTTGGGATTGGCATCGTAAATCCCTTGCTTCGTTGCCTCCCACCAATCATGCGCACGCAGTTCCAGCTGAACCGATGCACAGGCCACTCGCTTGGATCCCCGGATGCCAACCAGATTAAAGAGTCCCTCCAGCTTAGCAATCCATCCCAATACCACGTCCGGTTCTGCTCGTCCGTTGTACGTGGGTGGATGCATTTTTGTGAACTCTGCTGCTCGGCAGGTATTCCTAGCTGAAGGCTGAGTTTCTTCCGACTCATCCTCTACCGCCACAGTCGGCGGCATCGCTGTAGTTCCTCCGTTGCTGGCTACCAATGATGTAATCAGTTGCATCATAGTATCCATCTGTTTCTGTTGAGCAGCAAATTGGGTCTGAATATTTGCCTGCTGAGTAACAGCTTGTTGTTGCTGCGCCTCCATGAGGTGCATAAGCCGTTCTGATATACCGATTGAACCCGCTCCTCCAGATTCTCTAAAACTTGTCGGATCGCTCTGGATAGGCTGAGCACTGCTTGCAGCGGCAGTATTTTTCTTAGCCATTGCTACAAAAGAGAGTAGCTTGTTAACACTCCAAAATTGATAGATTTTATATCTACGGGCTCATTGTATAGGCGACTCATCTGATGCAGCGGACGCTGAACGCAACTCAATTGAGAGGCGCATCAAACTCCTTTATATTCTTTTGAAATCCCAAGGAAGTACAGCCTGGCTCTGATACCAATATGTCACGCCCCGATCCCGAAAGGGTCATTCGTCCTCGCCGGATCCTTTACGGAACCGATTCGTCCTCGCTAGGGGCGTGATGCCGTACGAGCCTGGGGTTGCGCTCGCACAAGGCAAGAACTTGCAGTTTTAGGAACCTATTTTGAAACACAATTTATAAAACACATTCACAGAGATTTGAACACAAATGCGGAAGAAATATGCTTTTTCATTGATAATTCAGAGTAATTTACATAGAGTTTACATTGATGCGCCTTCTCGGCTATTGAATTGCATTACAAAAGATAACTCAAAATGCAGGGCGCGCTCCGTCAGATAGTCCACATCGTTTGCATATTACGCCCTTGTATAGATTGAAGTCCATGCCTCCAAAATGAACTGACTCCAGCTATACTTTAAAATAGAGGTGCTCCTAATGCCTCCTCGCTACGCACTAGCGTTGCACCGTCTGCTTGCCTGAAATAGTTGCCCACAATGTGGGTCAGTACTCAACTTGTACTGGTGAGCGGGATGAACCCACTCGACTAAATCGACACTAGCTTGTTTGGGGCGAGCATGCATTAAGATAGCTTCTATAAGGAAGCAAGTGAAATCAATTCATATCAGTTGCATGTTTTGATAGGGATAAAAATAGCATTGAATCCAACCAGTACACCGATTGCTTACTCAATCGATGCACGCCTTCCCTGAAATGAAACACAAGTATACTTACCATCTGCATAAGATAATAAGTTAGCATGCATTCTATTCTATGCGGTCATTGGTGTGATCGACACCTTAGGGACATATTTCAAGCATTAGTGGCGCGCCCTATCAGCCCGGGTAGCAAGCCCTGCTGGAGGTCCCGCTATGCATCGTGACGAGCACGAATCAAATATTTCCCTCCGGATCGATACGGTTCCAGTGCCCCGAAAAGCCGTTTCGAGAAAATGCCAAACCCTTTGCATAAGTTATCCCAGACCATGCAAATGCATGAAATAATTCATATTACATATAATGCATTAAAATAAACAGAAGAAGTAAAGCAGCAACATATATATCTCATACAACAGTTCATATTTTCTTAAGCGATGTTCCGATTCAGTTATCCCATAAGTCCAAAACTCTATCCGAGGCACCAGGCCGCCACCAACAACCAATTTTCCTTATAAACAAGCTCAAATTATAAGGTGTGCAAGCATATGATAAATTAGTCTACAAATCCCATGTTCCTTTCTTAGTGGCTGGCATGCCTGTGGCTAAGGATTTCCTAGGCGTCCAACCGGGCATCATCGAGTGAACGATTGAAACTTAGAGATGTTGGCATGAAGAAGTAGGAAAGAAGGGACCAAACCACTCAGTGGTTAAGGAAAAAGAGGCTGAAACTAGGAATCCCGCTTAGCGACGATCAAACGTCAGTTACGTGGACCTGAAACAGCACGAGCACCGAGTTAGAAATTTTGCCTATCCTTCCTTGCCGAACTCCCCAAAATTCAAGCTCCAAACGATAAAACCAGCAGCGAAAACCAAGCAAATCGAAAGCAACACCAAATCAAAATCCCAAAGCGGCAATCAAGAAAACCAAGCAACCAAAACATGAAAACTATTGGACTCATTTCAATAGAGGCCTTTCCATGAGTTGGAAAGGATCATCGCATTTCGTCCGTAGCAAAAAGATGCCGAGATCTAAGTTATGACTCAGACGGACTAGCCACGAGCCCAATTACATAGTGCTCGTCCCGGTCGGATCAGGATTTGAGGCACTACAATAAGCAATAAAGATTTGTTGTGCCCTATACAGCGAAATACTGCCAATCATGCACCATTGCCGGTGTGTCAAGCGAAGCTTGCGAGTAGAGCTTGGTGGGTCAATAGTTAGATTTTGAAATATGATCTCGAGTGGTATGTCTTCTTGAGGTTGATCTTGATCTCTGTCTAAGTGATGATCCGAAGAAGTCATATTGCATGGTTTATACTTCTTGCCCTTCTTAGATTTTGAATTGGAAGATGCTTCTCCCTGGTCCCAATATGGCAGCAGGTCGGGATGAATCCATATAATCTTGCTATGATCTGTGGTAAGAGGTACCAACCCCTTTATTTGACTTCGAGGAGGCAGAAGATTTACCACTTCCATTGTAGCTCGAGGTATTGGAATAATGCCGTTAGGAATTCTTGTACTAGAAAATTACCAAATTGAAGAGACACCGTATTGGCGGTGACCGTCTTCTCATCATTGTGAAGGGTGATCACTTTAGAATCTATAAACTGTTGTATTTTCATTTTCAAGACATAACAAGCCTTGGTAGGATGATGTACATACCGATGGTATAAGCAACTGCAATACTTTGAGTCATCTGTTTTACCGGCCTCCTCCGATTGTCTGATATCGGGCAACTGCAATATGTCGCTCTTTATCAAATAGTCAAAAATGCTGTGGATATCGCTCTCGTCAAAGGAATATTCCTTCTTAGGTCTGGAAGATTTATGAGACTTTTTTGTTGGAGGAGAGGTAGGTCATTTTGCTAAATTTATTGCTAAGGCCTTATTTCCTTTGTTGTTGCGATTGTTCGCATTGTTGTTGTTGTTGGAGAAGCGCTTCCCTTCCACATTAGTCATTTGTAATCCCAAATTATGTGCCACCTTCGCGTCCTTCAGCAGCTTCAGCCCCGATGATAACGTCGTCCAGTCTTGAAATTAAGTTGGACCCGTCTAGATCCCTACTATAGGCAGTAAATTATTTTGGCAAGTTACGATAAATGCGGAATCTGGAATACCGGAGGGGGGCAACTTTATAGTTGCTTGCCTGAAACACTCTATGAATTCACGAATGGATTCCTTCTCCTTCTGTTTGATTTCGATGAACGAAGACATTATCATATCCATGCCTCCCTCGTAGAACCGTGAGAGAAAAAGATACTTCATATCATCAAACGAGGATATACAGTTATAAGGTAAACTGTGATACCAATCGTAGGTTATGCTGGCCAAGCATCTCACGAACAATCAAGTGATGAGAGTATCCTCTTTCTGTAGGTAATCCATTATTATATTAAAGTAATTAATATATTGGCTCGACGATATCTTGCCTTCAAACAAGACTATTGATTGGGGTTTGTATTTAGGAGGGAAGGGAACATTATCCCAATGGGGAGGATAATGTTGTTTCACCCCCAGCTTGCGGAGCTGGTCTTTGTTCTTTAAAACATCAACATGTGCATGTAACTCCCAGATAGCTTCGAGGGGATCTTCTGGTTGGAGTGGTGCAGCTGACTGGTAAGATCCTGGTTGAACAGATATTACCACCGGCAGAGGTCCCCTCCCAATATTGAGAGGATTAAGAGTTGGCACTACTGACTCTTGGTTTGGGACAACTTATTGTAGAAGATAAAAAAATATACAGGCCGCATAATGGCCATGCCTCCTCAACAGAATAACCAAGCCGCAGAAACCATATGCGGCCTGAACAATCAAGTCGCAGAGAAGCCACATGTGGCCTGATCAACCAAGTCGCAGAGAAGCCACATGCGGCCTGATCAACCAAGTCGCAGAGAAGTCGAATAGTATACTATATGCGGCCTGAACGACCACAGAGCAGGAAAACAATATAAAACCTTCTGACACAGATTTTAATATCTGTCAGAATCACTGACACATCACTCATCACTCTGAGACCCTTCAAGACTCGTAAAGATGATGTCTCAGGAAAAGATAATAAGTCACATCAGTACATTAATTGCTTCGACAAACGTGCCACACCATGGTCCAACGTATGCGGCTACAAGACCCATGTGGCCTTGTTACCATGCAGCTTAAGTGTCCATTCGACCAAAGCCTGATGAGAGCTTACATGCGGTCACAATGCCATGCGATCAAATTTTTTATTCGACCAAGGCCCAACGAGAGCGCGTATACGGCTACAATGCCACGCGGCTACAGGAAAACACATGCGACCAAGTTGCTATGCGGCCTCCAACTCACAAGATCTTTCTATTACAACTAAAAAGATCTTCGTACAGTTAGTCATGACTACATGTCCAGCTGACCTAGTCACGCACACAACGAGTTAAAAATAATCTCGAGATATCTTCAATAACATATCTCAACCAAGACCATGTGGCAATCTGCCCATGGCATGCGACTACAGTTGTAACCGCATTCTGTTGAAGGAGCCTTATGCGACCACCAAATAGAGGCATATACGGCACCCATAGCCCATCATCATGATGGCTATAAATAGGAGCAACTTAAACATTTTAAGGGCTGGCTTTTTTCTTCTGCTTCAGATAGAGAAAGCATACCACCCCCGGTCAATACAGAAAGAGAGAGAGAGAGAGAGAGAGAGAGAGAGAGAGAGAGCATACCGAGACGAGCGAAGAGAGAACGTAAGCTTCTTCACCTTGCATCAGATCGCCCACAAAGTAAAGGAGATGCCATAGCACTCCTTGTCCATCGTGATACCCCAGATCAAAAAATATTGTACTTAGATTGTCTGTCCAGGACCTCTTTGTACTTTTTTTTGTTTGTTAATTAAATCAAGCTCTTTTAGAACTTTCAAATTTAATGGCAAACAAGGTAAAGAATCTATTGGGGACGTCTTTCTCCTCTGATGAGAAAGTTATGACACAATCCGACGCAGCCAAGCTCGGCTCAACTCAAAGGATCCTGGTGGTCCGCTTCGACCAATAATCTTTTGAGGGGATGCTCTCGGAGGGAAGCGTTAGTCCTTTGTCAAGGCTGGCAAAGCCCAAGAAGACCCACAGGACACGGGTTACAAAGGCTGTTATGTCTCACCTAACTGCGGATCTTGTGATCCTCGCCTCTCTCTATGTTACTGAAGGCACTCACCAGGCGTCCACCCAGGCAGTCCATGCGGCATCCTCTCCTGACGCAGAAAACCCTCAGCACCCAAACTCTGCCAGAGAAAAATACTACGATACAAAATGTTCGGGTGCTGATGCAAGCTCTATGCGGCCAAGGAGGAGGCCACATAAGACTCACTATACGACATCAGCTGACGGTCGTAGGTAGATGGCTGCATGCGGCTCTGGCATCAATCGAACCTCTATTTTTGATCGAATCTCACGCAGCGCTGACCCTATGCGCCATACTGAGAATGGTAAAAACCAAACTTGGACTCTCCATACTATGCGCCTGAGTGTTCCAAGTTAAAGAAGTCTGGGGCAGTACGAGGTCATCATGCTCAAGCAACTGTCTATTCGGCTGACGTTGGAGGGCACCATTAACTGTTATGCGGGCTCCTGATGGAAAGCTGTATAAGCCGACCCGTGCGTCCAGCCCTCAGTGAAAAATGGACAGGGTCCATTTCAAAAGTCTTCCACTGACGATCTGGAAAAAGTTTTTATATGAAGCCTAGATCAGGGAGCAAAAATAACACCCACGCATCCGTGCGCTCGGTCTACCCTTGTTCATAAAAAAGGTGCAAAGGTGAGTCAGCCCTCGCCTGACTTGCGCAATGTGATCAATCACATGCGCAAGGCTAGGGAGGCAATTATGGAATGTGAAGTATCCTCCCCAGGATATTACTGTGCCAAAATTATCATCAACTGCTGCTGCGACAAAGTGACAGTACCTACAAGCAGACAGTCGTTATTCTAATGACTGCGCCCGAAGGCACGTATCCGACAACAATCCAAAGATCAGGTGCAAACACCAGAGGAGGAGGAGCTTCCTTTCGTCTCATGTTACTCAGCTCGGAAGGTCCCTTCTACCATAGGAGGAAGGAAGTCCAGCACCTCCAGCCGTCACTCTCAACCAGCGCATTGAGAAGGCGATTACCAGGAGGACCAACAACGGGACCTACAAAAGAATTTTTTCAGGGCACCTGCTTGAAGAAGAAGCTATTAGCTGCTGGAGGTAGTTCTTCCTCAGAACCCTAGGGGTCACATAAGCTAGGGGTAGTACTCCCCCGAACCTATACGACAATCCGGTGTTCCGAGGAGATGATGATTCCCAAGGAACGAATGCTGAAGTCCCTGGGGGTAGCCACCATCGGAAAGAAGACGCCGCCTCATACATTGGGGGTAGTACTCCCTCTGAGTCCAAATAGGGCACGACAATGCCAACCTTCCCTGAAGACTATTCGTTATAAGAGTCCAAAGCAAAAAGTGCTACGTCTACGGTCCCGTCCATATCTCCTTATGTAAGAACGACATACATGGCGAGGGGTGAGCATGAAGACCCTAGTGATTGGCAGCGCCTCGAGGCCATGATGCAGACTATGAGCGAATTAATGCAAGCCTTGACCCAAGCAGTGCTAGACATCAAGGCAAGTGTAGCCTCCCAGCCACCAAGGGCCACAGGTCAAAAAATTTAGGACCATGGGACCAATGGGGACTCGAATACAACCGCTCCATCTACGGGTGGTCGTCATGCCCTACCAGGACTATCTGCTCCTTCTGCGTCAGATGAAGCCCGATAACTCTGTGATCGTCTGGACTCACTGGGAAATAAGGCACACTATGCGAGATTGGGATACGACAACAAACCCTTCAATCTGAATCCATATGACGGAAAGACATCCCCCGTCAATACATGAGTTATTTTGAGACAGCAATGGGGCACCTACCTCGCATTGATGCTCTCCTCACCAAGCTCTTTGTGGGGGCATTATCCGGAGTATCATTCGACTGATTTTGTAGTCTTCCAGATAAATATATTTTGTCATTTGACGATCTCAAGGGTCTTTTTCTCAAAAGATTCTATGACGGAGGAAGCGACATGACGTTATCCTCCCTGATGGATGTTAACCAAGGGAAAAGGGAACTCGCCTGAAATTATATCGAGTATTTTTGACAAGCAGCGTTGAGGCTACCTCTAGGAAATCCTGAGTCAACATTGATGGACATGTACCACAGAAACTTACTTCCGACAGTCAGCCTCTGGATGTGCGACAGTCTGTTCAAAGACTGGACGACATTCATCATAAGCGTTATTAGCGCTGAGAAGAGGGTCAAGGACGCCCGGCTCTTGGGAATCCAAATCCTCGTCTCCAATGATAGGGGTAAGTGTCACCCCCCACATTTCTATATAAGGATAATTTTATCATTTTGTATATTATTTTATTTTAGTGAATTAATATTTATTTAAAGTTTACTGTTTATTTAAATAGTGCTTTGAGTTATTTATTTATAGTTAGTGGGCTATCCTATTATTTAGACTTGACACTAGTAAGCCCAATTAGATTTGTCATGACAATATTTGAGCCCAATATGGACTAGGCCAATTAGACCCATTCCCTCTAGTTAATTAGGAGGATTAGCTTAATTTGCATTAGTTTAGAAGCTTTTCCAATATAGCCCTTCCTTAATATTCTTCATATTAACTAAGTAGGGGCACCTTGGTAATTGGTTGTAGCTTGGAGAGGGGGAAAAGAAGGGGCCGGCCATATAGAGCCTTCTCTCTCTCTCTCTCTCTCCCTCTTTACTTTATTTGCACTCTCATTTTAGATTCCCAATTCTCTAGATCCCCAATTCACTTCATCCCTCCATAAATTCATTCTCATTACCTCTCAATTTCTTCAAGCAAGGAGCATTGGAGCTTGAATTTGCAAGAAATATTTGGAGAAGGAGCTTGTGGCAAGGAGATCGTGTCTGAATTATGTCCAATTGAGCATTTTATTGAGAATCTATATTCCAATAGGTATAGATCTAAATCCTTTTTAATTTTAGGTTCCAAGTCATGTATTTGACCATTAGGAACCCTCTCATGACAGGGTTATCTATAGGAATTTTTTTTAGGCTCTATTGTTGTGTATTGTGACTTTTATATGATAATTTGTGTCCATTTTGGGGAAATTACGAGATTGTCACATCAAGTGTGTATCATGAGACTAATTTAGTCTAATTAGACTTAGATCAGGGTTGGGAGAGTAGCTATGTGTCCATAATTTGACACGAGTAGGCTGAATCACAATATTGTCTGATACTGGGCTCATTTTGGGTGATTTGTGTTAATTCTCTTTAATTTCTAGTATTACTAGTTGTGTTAGTTATTATTAGATGTATTTGAGTTGTATATAGGATTATTATTGAGAATTATGAGTTTTGACATTCTATTTGAATGCGTATCATGGATATCCTAGTGATGCACTCAAAGTGTATGAGGGAAGTAATTGTGATATGGTGACTGTGTACAACAGCAGTGTGTGTGTGTGGTTGGGAGTGTTGATGTGGTTTGAGGAGTGATCATACTAGAATTGGAGTATGAAGTATCATGTGTGTGTGTGTATTGTGTATACGATAGTGTGTTAAGGGGTATCAGAAAACTGTAGGATGTGTGCAAATATTTAGAAGCAGTTGCGGCAGCAACACTAGAGTTGCAGGTAGTAATATGAGGTATATTTGAGAGTAGTGTGTATGATATAAAGGGTTTAACAATAGAGCTTGGGAGTAGTTGCAGTACATGTTTGATACTCAGGGAAGTATCATTAGTGAAGAAGTAGCAGCACAACAATGATGGAGGGGATGTGACAGCATGTGCTTCACCTCACAGCAACAACTGCTTGTGAGGCACATGCCAGTGCTCGATCAATGGGGATTTCTTGCTGGTGTATGCATGATGGATTAGGGGGTGTGTTCCTGGCAAGTAAACTGCACATGTCTGTTCTCTGTCCAGAAACTGGGTGCTTGTGTGATGGTTTTGTCAAGGGGGAGCTTGTGTGCTTAATGTGAAGGGGAGAATAAGTTCTTTTCATACCTGGTAAATGTGTCGGTATCATCAAGTAATAAGGTTTAGGAGTTGGCTGTGGCATTATGGTCTATTACATCCATGTGTGTGAGTGTAAGGGGAGCTCGAGCACTGCCAGGCAGCCAAGGCAGGGAGTGCAAGATGCTCGAGTAGCAGAGTTTCAGTGAAGGTAAAATGTTCAGGGGAAGGTAGGGGGTACTCACTTGCAGTAAACTAAGTTCAGTGACAACAAGTGAGAGGGGTAGTGGATTTAGTGTTGTTTCCTCGCAGTTCTTCCTTTAACACCAACGGTAGATAGGAACCAAACTGTCTTCCGACGTTCTAATTAGTAACTAATGTGTTATCAATATTGATACTAAGATGGAGTTAGTATAAGGTTTCAGTCAGTTGTTAGTTAGTTTCTATATGCAATGATTAGAAGTTAAGGTATGTTTAGTTAGTTATGAGTTGTGTTAGATGTTAGCTTGATATGTTATATTAGTTATTAGAAGTTAGATATTGGTGATTGATCAGTTAGCTGTTGGTTAGATGTTAGTTTGATTCATTAGTTAGTTGATAACTGGACTATGTGGTAACAAGGGGAGTATGGGATTCTGTGTATGTGCACACAGTTCGGAATATGGCAGTTGCTGTGTGTGAGTTCATGTGAGAATTTTATGAGTAAATGCTTGTGTATAGTAGTGTGTATATGGGAGACAATATGGAGTGAAAGGGTTCAGTAAGAGATGACTCGAGTGCATTTGGATAAGGAAGCATTCCAGGTGTTGTGCACTATGTTGTATTATCTGTGGTGATGATGTGAGTAGTGAGAGATGTGTCTTAAGGTCAGGTAAGTATCGGTTAGTATTTCAGTTAGTGAATGTGAGTATAAAAGTTAGATTTGAGTTAGTATATGTGGTGGTATTAGTTGTTATTTAATAGTAGAAGGATACTTAGTTAGTTAGTAATTAGGATCAGTTGATTGAGTTTCATTAGTATAAGTTAAGTACCAGTTAGTTAATATTATAAGGTAAGTTATATATGTGTGATATCAGTTGTTGGGTATTAGTTAGTATGGGTCTAAACCTTAAGTTATATATTTAAGTAATAGATTGATACTAGTATATTAAACTTTATACCGATAAATTACTTATGTTATTGATTAATGTATATGGAATATATAGACACCTAGTGGTATAACCTAGGTATGATCTAGTATCACCAAGTATTGGATAATATAGACTTGTAATCAACCTAGAAACTAGGTGTGGAACCAAAATTAAGGTAAATGCCTAGTATACCCTAGTTTGACCTAGTATTGACCTAGAAAGCATGTTCTAATGCATTGTAGCTCATTTCTCACTTGATTGTACCAAATTCACATGTCATTTATATATAGGTGTGTATGTGACACCAGCTCAGACACCAAGTGACAATCATTGCTCAGGACCAGAGGCGAGTACATTCTTTGATAGTTTCAATTATTTGATAATTACTATAATACAAGTATTTAGTAATATTTTACCTGATTCTCGACATAATGGTTATACATGATAGTTGTATGGATTTTAATTTTGATATATCTATTGTTCTCACATTTATTGCATACCTTGATCACCATGTTCTTTACGTTATGTTTCTTGTATAGTGACGTGACTTGATTTGGGATATCATGATTATTATGTATAGCCAATCATAAGGGATTGAGCCGTACTATTGCATTATTGTGGATAGCCAGTCCTAAGGGACTGAGCCGTACTATCATGTTCGTGATATTATGGACGTGTTTATTGATTAGTTATTTTTGGTTAAACACATATTGGAAAGTAAATGCAAAACACTTAGTGTAGTATCAGTTTTTCTCTTATTCTATTTCTTAGTGTATTTATATTGCCATATTGCTCTAGATTACCTGTTTCTCTCTCTGCCATATTATGACATCTGTCCAGTTCCTTCGCTTCTTGTATTACATTCACTTTCTACAGTTTATAGTCATTATCAATTAATTTGGAACTGCTATTGGGTTGTACTCTCTCCATCCTGACAGGATATATTTTTTAGATGCTTGATTAGAGAAGATGTGTCACACCTATTACGGGACACAGGATGGCGAGGCAGTTGATCTAGCACCGTAGTACCACCAGTTGGAGAGACTTAGCTAGTTCATTACGATATTGTATTTGTGTCTTGTTAGACTTTATGGCATGTATTATTATTTGAGACTATTGTGAGTGAGATTAGATGTTGAGTTGGATTTAAGATTGTATTGTGACCTTGTATTCCTTTTCTTCTATTACATATCATGTCATATATTTCTCTAGTTTTATATTGTGATTGAGTATTGATTTTATTATCAGCTATCATATTTTTTCTTCTTTTGGAGTTGAGATGGCATGACAAGTACCTTATAGATATATTGTGAGAAGTTGTTAGATAATATTGTTGACCGAGACAGGTTCTACGTCGTTCTCAATATTTAGGCTGGGTGTTGATTACGTAATCGTGCCCTCACACCGGGTATGAGTCATGACAGAAAGCATCACAACAACAACAACAGCGACAACAACAACCGCGAGGGAAAAGGGAAGCAAGCCCGGGTGGCCAACTTAACCAAGAAGTCCAAGAAAAAGTCGGCTGAGGTTACAAAGGCCCAGGAGACTTACTCCTTCGAAGATGATGATGTCATGCCCATCTTCGATATACTGATGAAGGGTGGTAAGCTTCGGCTCCCCGACGTCAAGCTCCCTGTAGAGGCAGCCGAGATGAACAACCCGAAGTATTACCACTTTCATCGGTACGTCAACCATGCGACGCAGGATTGCTATACACTCAAACGGTACATCCAGCACCTGCTTGACACCAAGGACCTTACCTTGGACTTCGACGACAATATAGTTGTCGCCAACATGGTGTCCCTCCAGTTTGGTAACTTTCAGCGACAGAAGCCCAGGACGGAGTCATCCCGATCCCGAGGGTAACAATGGAGGTAGTCAATCTTCTACCAGCTCGCGACCAAGCAGCCGGGCTGATACCTCGTACTATACCTCAGGGCGAGAACATATAGGTCCACTAGGATCTTGTCCCAGACTTGATGCAGCAAGCAGCGCCTTCTGCCGTCAAGTCGAAAGCACGAAAAACTAAGTCCTGCCACATGGTTTCTCCCACTGCTGAGGAGGCCTGGGCAGGGGCAACCAGGTCAGGCCTTACCTACCAGCGAGAATATGAGGCTACCTACGTCAATGCACCTCCAACTATTGCATATGTCATGTCTGATTCAGGTCATCTCAACCCCACCAGCAGACAAGTCCAAACAGAAAAGGGTCGCTTTGACAAGCCGTTGCGTAAAGAAATGGTTCAGGGACTGGAAAAGCCTTACAACTTTGACGTCTTGGCTCAACTCGCCAATACACCGGCAAAGTTGTCCCTGTTTGAGCTTCTCCAACTCTCCAGAGATACCCAAAATGCTCTAAGTGAGGCATTGCAAAATCTTGACGCCTACCTGGCGTAAGTCAAGTCGTCAGTAGAGGATCCTACCGCATGCCCCCACTTTAAAATATGACAGAAGCGGTACTCAATATCACATTTCGCAATAGGACATGTTGCTAAATGTAAACCCCCTCAACCAATTTTAGGGATTTTTTGTATTTTTTAAAATTAGAGACTAGGGATAAACAGATATAATTGAAATTACGCGAGACAATTTTAGGTACCCTCTGACCATAGTGCAACCTTAGCTATACAATATGAATTAACTTCGCCTTGTGCAGTTAATTATTAATTTAGTTAATTAATTTATGGCTAATTGCACCTCAACTAGACCTGACCAGCCCATATCATTGAACCCTGGCCGGCCCAAACCCCGAAGTCCATCCCCTATATTAATATATAACTTTCTTCATGAAAACCCTAAACCAACAAAACCCTCACAAACCCTAACCCTAGCCGAATACTCTCCCTTTGCAACCGAGCCATCACCGCCACTACCGCCGCTTGACAGATCCTGCGCCACCCCCTTCGACTGACCCGAATGCTCCCATCACCCCAGCCCCCTCGACCGACCGAGCACGGCCGCCCCTGCCGTACGATGAGCCGCCGCGCGCCAACCCGACCCCCCGTAGTGCTGCTGCCATTGCTGCCGCTGCCGCGCCTGCTGCAGTTCCACCGCAGCAGCCGCTGCCACCTTGCTGGAGCCGCCCTTCCGCCGGAGTACGCCCTCGACGAGAGCAGGCTCTGTCCGAGCAGCCACGTAGAGGTAACCACGTAAAACCTCTGCTTCTTCATGTTAATATTGTAGCGTCGTATCGTCGTGTCGAGAATTTTAATATTGGACACAACCCTAATTATGTGCATATTGGATTAATGACTAATAAGATTTAGAATTTGTGTATTTACTAGCAAACACCTTAATTATGAGACATAACATCAAGGACTAACGTTTCACCCTAATACCTGTACATAAACTACGTACAATGAGCATAGAAACCAAGGAGCATGTGTTCGTACAGAACAGAGATCATGGTCAAACCGTAACTTGAAATTATTGTCTCAAGGCCCAGGATGATCGAGCACAGAACACGTGTGCACCTTAGCTACGCGCACATGTGACGCTGTATTCAAACAGACATGAACTTGCAATAATATTCAAGCGTCGCATTGTAGTCGTGTACATTTAATGTTTAGCATCTGATATTAGATTGTTATATTATATTTCTGTTTAGGACCTTTGGATCAGCCAGGAGACACTGCAGGAACCGGCTTTTGGCATTTCCAGCTTCAGGACCCAGGCAAGATACCTTGCCATATTTACTGTCTAATTTAAATTATGCATATATTGTATTGTATTCTTGTTGTTTTTACTTTATACAACTGTGCACGTCCGAGATTATTTAGGGTGCATTCGACGGATACGTCGATGATTTGTATACCTGGCCTAGTCATTAGCAGACTCACCCATTGGATGATACCATGTTATCGTCGGAGACCTGACACCTTACACGTTCACTGAGATATTTCATATTGGGATACGGGTTTGCGTACTCGACTAGCTATCGGTACGTGTAACCTACATCACGGTTAGTACGTAGTTTAGGTTATATTTTATTGGCAGAGACTTGGCATATAGATACGCGGTATGCACGTCGAGTATTCGACTTGCGTATCTACATTGGGCGGGGAGGACATTAGTAGGCGTATGGGATATATCCATTGGAGTCTGTAGTATCCAGAGGAGCCACGGATCTAATGACTCCCTTTACACTGCTGCCACGTTCTTCGGAGCGATATGGACGATATACTGTACTGCTGCCACATTCTTCGGAGCGATATGGACGATATACTGCACTGCTGCCACGCTCTTCGGGGTGTTGGACGTTATGCCTATGCCTATCCATACGTACCAAAGTTGTCCTCACATTGCATTCACTTAGATGGTTAGCACACCCTTTATTGCATTTATCTTATTCAGTATTTATATATATGGCATGCTTCTATGTATCTTGTTACGTCCCTCTGAGGACCTGGTACCTTTCCAGATTTGGACGAGGCTAACTACACCACAATATACGGCCCAGGACAGGAGACGAGATTCGCTACCGCAGAGGAGTTAGAGGTTCTACCTTCAGAGTTTCCGTGATAACTTGGTAGGCCTACTGCATAAGATTGGGAGCATCACTATCTAGTCAGCCGATGCCCTAGTCTTTATCTTTTATCATTCAGTTCAGTACTTTCTTTCGTCATAGTAGTGGGTTTGTTCCCACCAGACATTATTGGTTGTACTATGATATCTTGAGACTGGCATTTATCTTCCAGCAGTTTATTATTATTCTTGCAGTTTACATTGTGGATGAGATTAGTTACCTGTTGATTCATTGTTATGGGACATGTTAGTATTTTAGGACAGCGTAGCACTCTTCATTAGGATCCATTAAATTGGGATATCCTCGGAGATGTGACAGTTGGCTATTGCCACGTGGCCTAGTTCCATGTATTTTTGGGACTGGGGCGTGACACTAAAAAATAATCGGCATAATCGTACCATATATTACACTGGGTACATTGGTGCCATCAAGGTGGACCAGATGTACATCGATCCTGGTTCGTCAATCAGCATCAACCCATGAAGTCTGTTTCAGACATTGAGCATTTTGATGCATCGCCTGACAGCTACCAATACTGCCATCACTGGCTTCAACGCAGGAAGGAGCTACCCTCTGGGCAAGATCCGCCTGAAATGTTAAATTAGCGACTTAAAAACTGAGGTCACTTGCTACGTCATTGACATTGACGTATCCTACAATGTCTTACTGGGACGACCATGGATACACGAATACATGATCATGCCATCAATCCTACACCAATGTCTAAAGTACATGAACGATCATGGCACGGTCAAGATAAAGTTCAAATATGTCAATCCTTTCAAAGGGATCAAGGCCTATTACTCCGATGCACTCTTGTATAAGCAAGTCCACCAAGATAAAGGTGGCCATGATGCTGACGATGAGGCAGAGGCCAGAACAACACCATATGAACCCTTGAGAGTACATCTAAAGGCACACACTCCTGACACAACCTCTCCCTTCATTGTAAAACTACACAGAAAGGCACCCGACCCTCTGGTCGTTCGTCTTCATAGGCCAAGTCGATCACAAAAGGATGATCCGGCGACATCTACCACGCCCGAACCTCTAGTCGTTCGCCTTCATAGGCCAAGTCGATTACCAAAAGAAGATTCGGCACCATCCACTACACCCGAACCGTTGGTCGTTCGCCTTCATAAGGATGCTTGTTGCCTTTTACCTTGTCTGAACCTCTGGTAGTAAAGCTGTACAGAAAACCTCCAAAGTCATCGCTCGCACTGGGGTATATCTCGGAAAGGACGAGCTGGAGGAGTACGTAGCTGCTCACGCAGACGTCCCTTCTCTCGATGATGTAATTCCTGGAGAAAAGATACCTTATTTTATAATTAAAGGGCTATCTTTGAACTACTCTAAAGTTGCACACATAAGCACACTGCACTCATTGGAGCACGGTCTGGGCCTACACCTGCAGACACAAGTGACTACCACCCATGCTGTAAACCGGATTCTCCCCATCCAAAACTCTTACTTCCTAGTCCCAGCTAGGAAGAGGGGAGACAGACTCATCATCTTTGGCAAAGTAGAATACCTCAATCCTTCATCCCCAAAAAACTAGATCTAGAGCCTGATACCGACAAAATATTACTCCACCGGTATAGCTCTGAAGCCAAGCACCTTATCCAGAAGATGGGGTATGATCTGAAGGCCATAAAGGGATTAAACTACGGCAAAGGCCGAAGGCTGACTCTGTGTCTGCCTGCTCCTGCAGGCAAATTCGAGGACTACTACCATAAAACCAAGCAATGCTTAGGGTATATAATGCCTCCCACAACCCCCGAGGGTTCATAAAGGAGACGAGGTGCACTCTTACTTTTCTCAATCTTTCGCTTAGGACTCCGACATCAATATTGGGGAGATGCTCAAGCAAATATTGTCTGCCAACATGGTATCAGCTGACCATGAGGAAGACGACAAGAATCCACCGGAACTCTTTGTAGTAGAACCGAGGGCCCAACGCCTAGACAAATAATGGAAGATGCGGTTCAAATAATGAGAACCTCCTATCGACGACGAAATCGTACAAGTCAATTTGGGCGATGAATCCTTCCTTAAACCTATCTTCATCAACAAGAGTCTGACTGATGAGGACCGAGAATCCCTACTATAGCTTGTCAGGGAATATATTGATGTCTTTGGCTGGAGCTACGAAGATATGCCAGGATTGGACCCCCAAATTATGGTCCATAAGCTCAACATCTTGTCAAACGTTATGCCTGTCAAGCAGCAGCAATGGAAGTTTCGGCCAGACATAATAAACTCTATCAAAGCGAAAGTCAACAAATTGATAGCTAGTGGCTTCGTCCGCGAAGAATAATAACCATATTGGGTAGCCAACATCGTGTCCATCGTAAAAAAGAACAGAAAGATCCGGATCTGCATTAACTTTCATGATCTAAATACAGCCTGCCCTAAAGAAGAATTCTTTCTTCCGATCATAGACATAATGATCGACAATACTTGCGGCTTCGAGCATATATCCTTCATGGATGGATTCTCAGGCTATAATCAAATCAAGATATCCCCTGACGATCAGAAACATACATCATTCTGAACGTCGATAGGAGTGTACTGCTACACATTCATGCCCTTCTGTTTGAAGAACGCAGGTGCTATATACCAGCGAGCTATGAGCACCATCTTCCGTGGGCATCTATGCAAGATGGTCTAGTGTTACATCGATGACATCGCCGTCAAAAGTCGCTCCAAAGGTGATCACCTTAGGGACTTGAAGACTATGTTCGATCTCATGCGTACGCACCAGCTCAAGATGAACCCTAGCAAATCCTTCTTGGGAGTCTCCGGCGATAAATTCTTGGGTTTTATTATTACTTCTCAAGGTATTCACATAGATCCCAACAAACTAAAGTAATCCTCGAGATGAATCTACCAAGGAACCTCCAAGAACTCCGCGGCCTTCAAGTGAGGCTGGCATACATCAAGGGGTTCATATCAAACCTCTCTGGACATTGTCGGCCGTTTACCCAGCTCATGAAGAAAGGTGTCTCTTTTGTCTGGAAGGAAGAATACCAATGCGCTTTCGATGACATCAAGGGATACCTATCAAACCCTCTAGTGCTGGTAGCCCCGGTCTTGGGAAAGTCTTTTCTGCTTTATATACACGCGATGGATCACTCCCTTGATGCTCTATTAGTCCAGAATAGTGATGCAGGCCACGAGCATGCCATCTATTGTCTCAGTCGAATGATAGTTGGCACGGAGAATAGGTACACCCTTATCGAGAAGGAATGTCTTGCTCTAGTAATTGCTGTCCAGAAGACTCGGCATTACGTGACCGGACAGACCATTCATGTGATCTTGCGAGTCAATCCTCTCAGAATTCTCATGACCAAACCGGGGCCACTCAGTTCCTTCCTAGCTACTTGGGCGATACTACTGTCTCCATATGACATGGTGTTTGTCCCATAAAAAGCCGTCAAGGGTCAAGCACTGGCCGACTTTCTGACAGCATATCCGATGCCAAAAATCTCGAAACTCTACGACGAGATTCCAGACAAAGTGGCAGAGTCAAATGTTTCTTCATGCGAGGCTGTTTGGCGAATGTTCTTTGACGGTGCTTCAAGAACAGGACCCAAGGGCGATATCATTATGGGGGTCGGGATAGTGCTGATCTCCCCATACGTTCTGGTTATCAACCGTGCCTACTCTCTCACAAACCCATGCTCCAACAATACTGCAGAGTACAACGCCTTGGTCATTGGGCTCCAACTTGTCAAATAAGTAGGAGTAGAGTATCTGGAGGCCTACGACGACTCCAAATTAATAGTCTGTCAGGTCCGGGGTGAGTACGAAGTCTGGCAAGAAGACCTGATTTCTTACCACCAAGCTGCGCTTGGCATCATCTCAACCTTTGAGGGATTCTTCATTGAGAATGTCACTCGGCTACAGAATATCGAGGCTGATGCCCTGGCCGGCCTTGCTGCTTCCTTGGAAGTTCCAAACAACACGCATCAGCTAATCACAGTGATCGGTCTAGAGCTGGTATGCCCCAAGAATAACCTCTGCATGTGTCTGAGCTACGCCATGGAAGTACACACTAATATCCAGGACTGGAGGCTTCCATTTATTGACTACCCGGTCTATAAAATTGTTTCCGAGAACCCAAAGGAAGCCACATTGATCAGAAGATATTCCCTCCGGTTCTATTACGATACAACTACCAAAATATTATATAATCGGTCCTACGATGGCCTTCTGTTATGATGCCTATCGAATACAGAAGTAAAGCAGGTCCTCTGCGAAGCTCACGACAGTGTCTGTGGCGCACACCAACCCATCCCAAAGCTACATGAACGTCTTCGAAGAATGGATTATTACTGGCCAACGATGGTAGCAAAGGCCATTGGTTATGTGAGAAAATGCTAGACGTGCCAAATCTACGCAGACTTTATGCACCCTCCCTCATAATTCCTGCACCCAAAGGTCGTATCTTGGCCGATTGAAGTGTGGGGGATGGATATTATCGAACCAATTAGTCTACCTTCTTCTAAATAGCATCGGTTCATCCTGGCTATAATCAATTACTTCTTCAAATAGACGGAAGCTGTTCCACGCGCTGAAGTAAAAATATCGAACGTGATTAGCTTCATCAAGCATTACATCATATACCACTTTGGCTTGCCACGGAGAATCTTTTATGAAAATGATCCATAATTCGCAAGTCACACGTTCTAACAGTTTTGCGACAAAAAATAAATTCAAAATATAGCATCAACTGCTTATAACCCGGTTGCAAATGGTCTGGCTGAAGCCTTCAACAAGACCATCATAAAGCTACTCAAAAATTTGGTGTCTTCCAATAAGCACGACTGGAACGAGAAGCTGGATGAATGTCTCTGGGCCTACCGCACAATGTCCGGACATCTACTGGCAACACATCTTTCTCTCTGGTGTACGGAACCATTGCGGTCCTCCTGCTCGAGATCCAAATTCCTTCACTCCGAGTAGCTCTATCCAACCAATTAACCGTCGACGATAATCACCGCCGATGGCTACAAGAGTTAGAAGCACTCAACGAGAAACATCTCTTAGCTCAGCAGCGCATAGCGCTATACCAAGTGTGTCTCTCGGGAGCCTTCAACAGACATGTCAATGAGAGAACTTTCCAAGTGGGAGACCTCATCATGACCGTAATAAGACTGATGACCATGACCCACAAGATGGTCGACAAATTCCAGCCTAAATGGGAGGGCCCGTTCATCGTAGAGTCCGTATTCTCCAATTGTGCCTACCAGCTAGTAAAACCCAATGGCAACTTGCTTATGATGCCTATCAATAAAAAAATCCTAAAAAAGTATTATGTCTAAGCTAGACTTGTACTCCTTTTATCCCCATCAAAACAACCCAGATGTACAATATTCTCGCTCTTAATTCTTCAGCGAGTGCCTATGTACGACATTTCCCTTTCTATGCAAACCATCTTGAAATCCATTATTTGTATTCAAGAATCCTGAGTACGCAACAGGTAATGGATCCTCAAAAGCTCCCTAGCGGAGCAGTCCTCAGGTCCATCTGTGCACTCCCGTAGGGACCACCCGAAAACCAGTTTTGCTAGACTCTAGCTCACTTCCATATTACCTCTGAGCTATTATTATAAAAATCTCCCCAATGGAGCAATCCTTAGGTCTACATTTATTTTTGGATAGACTACACCCAATAAATCACTCCTCAGTGAGTTTCTCGAACATTAGTTCACGTCCATATTACCTCTGAACTACTGTCCTAATATTTCTTCTCGACTGAGTTTGCCACGTCCATATTACCTCTGAGCAAATCTCCTGGGTCTTGGCTATCGATCATCACTTTCATATTACCTCTGATAGTGGCTGTCATTCCCACTTATCACCCATCACCAAGGTACACTAGCGATGTTAAGTTCACAAAAACTGCCATATCCATATCACCTATGGCAGGACTTGTCTCAAACCTATTACTTGTACTAACATGCACAAAAAATAACGAGTCCACAAAAACTGCCACATCCATATCACCTCTGGTAGGGCTTGTCTTAAACCTATTACTAAAACTAACATACACAAAAAGTAATGGGTCCATAAAACCTTCCATGTCCATATTACCTCTGACAGGTCTTGTCTCAAACCTATTACTTGCACTCGGGTGCGCAAGACATAATGGGTCCAGAAAATCTATCACGTCCATATTACCTTTGAAAGGGCTTTCTTCGAATATATTACTTGCACTCAGCTATGCAATAAGTAATTAGTCCACCAAAGATCCCCCAGTGGGATGCGCAATGAGTAACTAGTATGATATCCAAAGTTCACGCAAATAAGTCACAACAAAAAGGAATACTTTTATTTTTCTAAAACTAAAGAGCAAACTACACTACGCCCCAGCTACAAAATCAAAATAACTATGGAATAAAGGTAAAAGATAGTTTAAAAAAATGAAACACAAACTAGTGCTGCTCCTGGTCAGATTACAACTCTATTAGCCGTCCAAGGAGACGGGCGATATGGCCATCCCGACGCACTGTAGCCTGGCGCTCTATCTCTCTTGCCATGACCTCGGGATCCTCGTAGCGAATGTAGGACTCGTATCAGTCCTCTAACTTTAGTACCATGACCTCGATGCCAGATGCGTTCTTCACTTCTCGACTCACCTCGGTTCGGATAGCCTCCTCATGTTGGGCCTCACGGAGTTTGTTCCCTAGCGTGTTGAGTTTGACCTAGAGTTATCTCATTTCCTCGATCAGGTCCTTCTACCTGGCAAGGCAATCCTTCCTAAGGCCACTCAATTGATCAGACTTCTCTTGCAAAGTCCGGAGGTTACGCTGCAAGCCTTCTTTAGATGTGGCAAAGAGAGCCTTTTTTGTCTCCAGCCTTATCGAGAACTCATTATATTCATGGGATATCAGTATTCCCATATCTGTCTGCCGATGATGTTGTAACTCCGCCAGGCAGTGCTCTACCTCCACCAACTTCTGGTCCAGGGAATCAACCATCTTCTCAAAACCAGAAAGGCTCCTCAAAGAATGGACCTGACCCTCAGAAAAGTGCTTCGCCTAGACAAAATACTTGTTGTGCTCCAGCACGCCCTTGATCCCATGCTTCAAGAATATACGGAAGCTTCGAAGGGAGAGTTTAACATTCTCATCAATTTTCTCCAACGTTGCTGGAGTCAAAGGTGTCTGAATAAAGGAAGAAGCCACAGGCGCAACGGGGCACTTGACAATGCTCGAAGACCTTGAAGGGGAAGAAGTAGTGGAGGAGTGACCAGTCGTCTAGATCGTGTTCCAATCTTTTATGGCCACGTGAAATCCTTGGACACTCGAAAGCTGAGCAAGAGATAGTTCGCTAGTATCGCGATGCGGGATAGGAGTACTGGGGTGCCCTACTGCTTTGACACTCGCATGTGCACCGCTCCCAGGCTGCGTTGCTATAACCTCGGAAAGTGGCCCCGCAACCATAGTATCAGTGGCATCTAAAATAGCCTCCTGGGAACCGCTTCCCACCCCACTATCTAGGGAGGCTTCTGCTGTAGAACCACCAGCAGTGGCAATTAGGGGAGCGACCACCACCACACCAAAAGGACCCATAATGTCCTGTACAGACCCCAAAGGGTGTTCTTCACCTCCAGAAGAGCGAGGGAGAGATACAAACCTCCTCCGAACAAGCTCACCACCTTGTTCTTTTGCAATGCCTTCCTCTGTGGCCATATCCACGGTCGTCCAGAGAGAGGCAGGGTCTGCAGAACGAAAACAACCGGTAATTAGCTTCACCTGATGAATTAAAATTTGAAGCCAGAAAATATGATCTCTTATAAAGTTACAAAATGACGTACCAGAAGGAGCTGCATAGGTTGTGGCTCTCCCAGTGTGGCCATAGCCGTCCCCATGGTGTCTAAATCTTCTACATATATGTGCTCCAGAGGGGTATAAGTTTGTTCCGCTGAAGCCATATCCAAATCCCGATATTCCGAAGCCTCGGGTGCTGGTTCCAAAACCCCCACATCAGACTCTGAAGGGGTGTCCTCTTTCGGTTGGCATAAGAAATTACCGAAGCAGCTGCCCGACGGAGGCGGTCTCTTTTCTCCGGGGTCTGCAAATTTTCAAATAGACCAGAAGTGAGATATTTATAAAGAGGACTAGGAAAAATCAAACTAAGAGGGTTCACGGATACCGCCAAAACATCTAAATTAGGTCATGTTTTATGAACCGTTAGTGCAAGGGGTCATACCTCTCCGTTTGTTGTCCCTTTTGCAAGGGGCTTTTTCTTCACCGAGGGTCCTGTCTCAAGGACCACGTTAGTCCTTGCCTTCTTGGAATAACGGGCATGGCTCACCTCGACTTTTGCCTTACGCTTAGTAGGAGGAGGGTCATCAGAAGGAGAAGTTGCCTCCTCTATCGAGGGGTCCAATTCCATGAGCAAGATCCTTGCAACACTCTTGCCTTTCTTGGGCATCCGATGCACCCTCGCTTCCGGAGGCATCAACATGGTGCCTTTGATATAACTACTCTCCGGGTAAAAGCCAGCCGGCGGAGCATTAGCGGTACAATAATACCTCGTGGCCGTATACAACTTTCTCGACAAGACACTGGTAGTAGGCAAACAAAACCGATCCTGAGTACCAGTCGCACTATAGTAACTTCAGGCTTGGGCTCCCTCCAGCAAACTGCCATTGTTCCTGAGGGAAGCACTCGGGTGGCCTAGAAGAATTTGGGTATAGACAAACTGACGAACAAATTGGCTGGGCTGATAAGGTTCTATGAAGACGACAACCTTGTTTTGGTACACTATATGGGAGGGACAAAAGGCTTAGAGCCAGATAAAGATCCTCTCAGACAAGTTGCGAGCCGTCCCCCTGTTGTCTTGGTGGGCGATGTCTCTTTCCTCTTCAGTAAACTCCGGTTCGGATGTAAAGAAACTCCAGTCAATCATGAATGAGAGTTGTCTTCTGCCGGCAGGGACCGTGTCGTACTTATACTTTATCCCTCGATACTTGTGAATCAGGGTATCTACCGCCACCATATCATCGTCAGTCTCGGGGCTCATCAGGGACCCGTGGTGCAAGAGAAGCCAACCCATCAGATAATGGTAAGGGAGCTCGACCCTGTTGAAATATCCCTTACCAGGATGGTCCTCCACCTAAGCAAAATTATGGAGACCCCGATGGATACAACACACCTTGGCCGAAAAAAGGGTCAGCTTATGGCTAAAGGCCAATTTCACAGCCGGAAGAATGAGGGTGCGGTTGATCCTCTCTATTATCCCAGATCCAGTGACCACATAGTTGCTCAACCAGATCATCAAATATCCCGCCAGCACAGCCCTGGCGGATAGTTTATAGGTGTCCATGAGAAAGTAGCTGAACTCCTCTTCTAGGTCTTCCAGCTCGTCAACTGGCTCGTCCCCTTACTCCGAGGAACTCTTTATGTCTTCTTCTATGGTAGCGACCTGCTCCCTTAGTTCCTGAATTGAGATGGTCACTTCCTGTTCGGATCGGGGTGCCCGAACATGAACTCTTGTAGACTCCTTTTATTTTGAAAAAAGATGATGAGTCTAAGACGTAATATGAGGAGAAGACCTCTCAGTGGACTTCTTCGTCTTCTTCATTGATCGCTGGCAAATACCGTGATGGCATAATGGCTCCTTATACACCGCCATCATCTCTAGGTTCTCTGCCTCCAATTCCCTGAGCTTTTTATTACTCGGGACGTACTCTTCGTAGGGTTCATCGCCCCAGGATAGCCTCGAGACGTCATGTATCTCATGCAAGGCCAGTCCCATCTCGCCACCGGGCATAAAAAAAGTCCCCATACGGAGGTTGTATATCTCCATCAGTGCCACAAATAAAGGCGGTTCATTTCTAGGACATAGTACGTACCCCTCACGATAAAAAATAAATCAGCAGCCTTGAGCTCTTGCTCATACTTCTTCAAGATCCACAGAGTCAAGCGACACCAGGTCTCTTTATAATGAGCCCAGCTGAGAGCCCGCAACTGCCCTGGGGGATAAGACGTCTTCTTAGCAACCTAATAGAGGAAAGTACCCGCCACATATATGCTAAGGTTTGGTCCTAGGTCATTCCCCACAAGGCCTGTCTTCAGTCCAATCAAGGAGTATGAGGACGACTCCTTCACGCTATAAAACTTCCCCTTATTCTTTCCAGTTTTGCACCGGACATGGCCAAGGAGAGACCCCTATGGCTCAGAGGTTAAGTTCCAGTCCATCTGGCGTTGACCCATCATCACCTTCAGATCCGACAAAGACATGTGATGCTCAAAAGAGGGAAACGCTATCTCGGTCCCACGAAAGGTGAAAGACCAGTTCTCCCTGGACATCCTCAGCTTAGTTTGAGAAGACTCCAGTGCATCCTCGAACAAGAAGTATGTCTTCTTGAAAAATTACAACCCATCAGAAGCCAAGATCTCCCTGAGTTTACCTAGCTCAACAAGATGCCAGACGATTGCTCGACGATCTTCTGCTGACGTTCTAGAGGGAGGTCTTTTTTGATTTGGGTCTGGACGACCGTAATCAAATCCTCGAGGTTCATATTGAGTGGAAGCAGACCATAGCCAAGGACCAGCTCGCCAGAGGGAGCAGTGGGCAAAGTTACTGTAAAAACCATAAATAGAGCCTGGTCAAAATCTCAGGAAACATGCTCATGTAGCATGACCCCCCATGCAGAAGAATCAGTTATACGGCTGGATCACCCATGCAATGCAACTGTCCATGCGGCATGGTCAGTTATGCGACTGAACCTAGCCATGCGACAGAGAAGCTCATGCGACATAGTCGCTCATGTGGCATGACTATCTATGCGACATAGCTCCATATGCGGCAGAATCAGTTATGCGGCCTAGTTGCTTACGCGGCTACCCATACGACAATGAGTAAGGTGGCGCATAGACGTATCCATGCGTCAGACCATGCACATGTGTCTCCGTATTTTCGTCATCCCTGACAAATCGACCCTGGATCGGTGGCTGAACGTCGGTGGAGAATGAGGGGAGGTCCACTGCGGTGGCACAAGCCTTCTCCCTTCTCGTGATCTTCCCCTTGCACTTAGGAGCCTTCTTAACAGCGGTGGCTACGGAGGAAGCAACCTTGGTAGCCATGGCAACAACAAGAAAGAGGAAAGAAAAAAGAGAGTTTGGAGAAAAAGACTTCTCTTTCTCTTCATTTCTCTCTCTTCCCCTATATATAGGGGCTATACGGCAACGAATGACGACGAAAGCTGTTCGAATCCCGATCCGCGATCCATCTCGATCTATGCAACGATAATGGTTGGCAGTAAATTCTTGTTAGTTAAGCCACTTTATCCATTGATGGCGCAGAATCCCAAGTGATCCACGCAAAGATCAATGCAAATCTCCTCATTTAATGATTGGACAGCCTGTTAAAGACAACTATGCATCATGCCCTGTATATACGGCCAATAACGCTCATCCATGCTTCTTTTAAAGTATTCCAAACTTATTATTTTGGAAACTTTGAAGCGAGTCTTATAGAAGCATGAAAAAATATGCAGGTTGCATAAAGGCCATGCCCCCTCAACAGAACAACCAAGCCGCAGAAACCACAAGCGGCCTAAATAATCAAGTCGCAGAGAAGCCATATGCAACCTGATCAACTAAGTCACAGAGAAGCCGCATAGTATACTATATGCATCCTGAATGACCACAGACCATGAATACCGCATAACCCCCCCACACTGATTCTGATGTTTGTCAGAAGCTCTAACACTTCACTCATCACTCTGAGATGCTTCGAGACTCGTGAATACGACGGCTTAGAAAAAGATAACAAGTTACATCAGTGGATTAATTGCTTCGACAAATGTGCTATGCCATATGTTCTACGTATGCGGCTACAAGACCCATGCTGCCTTGTCACCATGCGACTTAAGTGTCCATTCGACCAAAGCCCGATGAGAGATTGCATGCGGCCACAACGCCATATAGCCAAAATGACCGTTCGACAAAGGCCCAACGAGAGCGCGTATGCGGTTATGATACCACGCGGCCATAGAAAGACACATCCGGCCAAGTTGCTATGCGTCCTCCAACTTACAAGATCTTTCTATTACAACCAAAGAGATCTTCGCACAGTTGGTGCTGACTACGTATCCAGCTGACCAAGTCACGCACACAATGAGTTAAAATAACCCCGAGATCTCTTCAACAATATTTCTCAACCAAGACCACGTGACAATCTTCCCATGGCATGCGGCTACTGTTGCAATCGTATTCTGTTAAAGGAGCCTTATGCGGCTAACAAACAGAGGCATATGCGACACCCATAGTCCATCAGCACGATGGCTATAAATAGGAGCAACTTGAACGTTCTAAGGGCTGGCTTTTTTCTTCTCTTTAGAAATAGAGCATACCACCCTGACCACACACACACACACACACACACACACACACACACACACACACACACACACACACACACACACACACACAGAGAAAGGGAGAGAGAGAGAGAGAGAGAGAGAGAGAGAGCATACCGAGACTAGAGAAGAGAGAACGTAAGCTTCTTCACCCTACATCGGATCGTCGTCTACAGAGTAAAGGAGATGCCATAGCATTCCTTGTCTATCGTCATACCCCAGATCAAAAAATTATTGTACTTAGATTGTCTGTCCAGGACCACTTTGTACTTTATTTTATTTGTTAATTAAATCAAGCTCCTTTAGAACTTTCAAATTAATGGCAAACACTTCTGGATTTGTGTTACCCTGCAGAGGTATTTTTCTAGGAGTAGGTTATGCAGGTATGAATGGAGCCACTTGGATAGGAGATGGTGTAGCATAATGTTGGGTTGTCATCCTTTGATGCATATTTTGCATCATGGTTGTAGAAGCATGAAAAATACGCTGGGGAAATATACGCGTAAAACCCTCAACATACATGAAACCTGCGTAAAGTAGCACTTCAAGGCTGTGTAGGCGTAAAAGGTTGCTACACCTTCCTACGACGTAAAATATGTCTGCTTTTAATGCAGTATGAGAGTGTACGAGGAACTCTTCGTATTCCTCGAATGAACCTGTCAGACAAAACAATGGACTTGACTCCTGACAAAAGTACTGCACGACGATCAAGAGGACGGCTGTAATAATAATTCTGCACAGAGGCCCAGGCTGTCGTTTAGTGACATATCCTTGATACAAGTCATTTTTACGCATTCAAGGAATACGCTGCTTATTTTACACAGGCAGAGATGAGTTTTTATACTCGAGATAAGACAAAATCAGACGCCACGTCAAAAGCTATCTCTCGTACAGAGCTCGAGGCATATCTCTGCATTTAATGCACGAGATGGGGGCAGATCTCTGCATTTAATGCACGAGATTTTGTTCTATTTTTAATGACTGGGAGAGCTAAAACTGTGACTAATACGCTCACATCACCATGTTATGCCAACCAGGCTATTTTCAAATATAGGAGTACGCCGTATGCTATCTCCTCAAAATATGCCAACTCAGGCTATATTTGCAAAGGTGATAAGGGTATTTAGCCCAGAATATGCTCAAGACCTCAGTCGTGATAGATAATTGGCTATTTTTATGTTGGTTATCTATTATTCATGTCGCATCAAATTTTAGAACCTGGCTTTTATGCTACCAAGACAGCTATCTGGCTTTTATGCCACCAAGACAGCTATTTGGCTTTTACACCAACAAGACAGCTATCTGGCTTTTACGCCAACAAGACAGCTATCTGGCTTTTACGCCAACAAGATAACTATTTGGCTTTTACGCCAACAAGACAGTTATTTGGCTTTTATGCCAACCATCTTTACGCAAGAAGCAGTTATCTACGTGGCTTACATGCCGTGATCTTCGAAGAGCGGTTATACGCGTTACCTCATAATGGGACACGCGTCATACACGGATTCAGGAGATCATTCAGACGTAGGTAGCAGTTATTATAACTGCCGCGTAAAGAGAGCCACTCTCTTCACAGTTTAGCTTCTACGCCGACTGGACAGTTACTGTGATGAGCTCTATAAATAGAGACCTCCGGTCATAGGAGAACGGGGGAAGAAAAAGGAAGAGATCAAGATCAGAGATCGAATCAAAAGAGAGAGAGAGAGAGAGAGAGAGCATAGACAGAGAGTGTTGATTGACAGTTCAATCCTACTTGCAATCTTTGAAGCTTCTTCTTCTTCTACAGTACTTCTTCGTCATCATGTGGTCCAAGGGACAAAGTGATCGACCGCAGATCAGACTCCTATAGCAATATTTCTCCAAAATTATTTTTATTGTACTTAACATCCTCGTATAGGATTAATTGTACTCTTTTTCTTGTTTGTAAATGAAGAAAGAGTTTCGTATAAACCTAGTTTCATTCTTCTGTTTATCATCAAACACAAGATGGCGACTCTGCTGGGGACTACTTTCTCATCTAACGAGAAAGCCATTGCTCAATACGATGCTGTATCCGTCGGGTCGACGAAGAAGATGTTGGTCATCCAATTCAACCAATCTGCTTATGAAGACATATTTTGTGCAGGGGGTAGCTCTCATTCCCTCTCTGTCCAGTACAACAGGAAGCTGCGTAAAGTATGGATGCCCCAGACATCCTCTACCCTTCCTGCAAGCTCTCCTCCTCTGATCAACAAGATTGTGACAACACAACCTATACGCCTTGCGCGTAAAATCTCGTCTCCCGTCTGTGACATGGCAGACAAAACTTCTGGCAATGTCTCAGTGCCAATCCAAAAGTCTAGAACGCGCCCTGCACGTAAAATCTTGTCTCCCGTCTATGACGTGGCAGACAAAACTTTTGGCAATATCTCAGTGCCAATCCAGAAGTATAGAACGTGTCCTGCGCGTAAAATCTCGTCTCCCATCTGTGACGTGGCAGACAAAACTTCTGGCAATGCCCCAGTGCCAATCCAGAAGTCTAGAACGCGCCCTGCGCATAAAACTTTGTCTTCCGTCTGTGACGCGGCAGACAAAATTTTTGACAAGGCCTCAGCACCAATTCGGAAATTTCAAATGCGCCCTGCGCGTAAAAATACACCTCCCGTCTATGATGAGGCAGATGGACCCTGGGATCACATCAAAGGAAAATGAGTGGCGGATCTCCCAACCACTAGGCTTGTACACCACCAAGAGAAGAAGTTGCCCACTCTTTAGATTACGCGTGACGCTGGAGGTCGCTTGAGGACTTTCCCTATTTTTCGCGAACCAGTGCCAAACTCCAAATTACGCCAGGATAAACCTGCCCGCGTAAAGAAGACCCGTTTTACTGGAAAATACGCTCCTCAGACGGATGATGGGTCGTATGCGACTCACATGGGTGAACTGCTGTATTCTTGTGGCAGGAAAAGGGTTCTGGTCCCCAATCTCCACGTTCCTACTGATGTAAAAAGGCAAAATAAGCCCTCTTCTTCTGTTAATCCCCTTGATTTGCGTGATCTCTTGATCCAAAAATGCAAAGACAGGGGATCTTCTAATATGTCTATTACACCCCCTAGGGAGTATTGTTGTAATAGTCATAAGGTTGTGATTAACTACTGCTGTTCTAAGGCAAAACAGTCAGTTTTCGACCGGTTGAAGTACTCTTTGTCCTTACAGGAAGAAGAACCTACATTCGCGTCGGTAAACATGGCTTCGCATATTCCCAGAGGAAGGTCAAGTTCAAGACGTCATCCTACTAGAACTCCGAGCCAAAGGAGATTTGACAGACTCCTTGAGAATATTGAGGCAGGTATTTTTCGAAATACCCGCTCGAGGTCACGACAATCAGCTTCATATTCTTCTGATTCCGACGCTAGGGGTCGCCAGCTTTCTGAATCTGATGCTGAAAGTATAGACTCGATCTCTACAGAGATCTATACTAATCCCTCGGTGGCATCCAGAGAAATGGGAGTTTATCCCATTGGAGATAAACATGAAGAAGCTTTCCCATCAGGAAGTACTGAATAATGCATCGCTGTATTGGAAGCATCGCTTAAAGAGATGCATACCATGATGGAGAGTATGCACCAAATGATGGTGACTCAATATACAGCTGCGGTAGCTCAAGCACCTGTTCCTTCGACTCAAATATGTGTGGGGGTAGACATGCCACCATCCAATGCAAGCCAGGAGCCTATTCAAAACCAAGAATCAGCTGCTCCTCAACCCCTTAAATCGGAGAATATATTACCTCCTGTGGGAGTTACAATACAACCGATCACTCACCTCTTTACTGTCCCTTTTCCAACTGAAGATCTGATACAGGCAGTTCGAGAATTAAAAGCCCAATTTGATGCCTTGAAGCATAAGGATCAGCTCAAGAAGTTGAGAATCAACCAGCCATATCCAGCTATCTAGGACGAGATCCCTTTTCCACCAAAATACAAACCACAGGCTATGGTTTTGTTTGAGGGAAAGACGTCACCAAGACAGTATATGAATTACTTCAGCATGATGACGGTGTTGTTGCAGGGGAATGATGCCCTTCTCACTCGAGTGTTTAAAGGCTGTCTGTCTGGAGTGGCCTATCAATGGTACCGTAGTCTAGCGGACAATTGCATTACTTTTTTTTGAAGATTTCAAGACTCTGTTCTTCGCTGATTCTACGATGGAGGAATGGACATGTCTATGTCATCGCTTATCGACGTAAAGCAGAAGGAGAAAGAGAGCGTTCATACTTTTATCGAACGGTTTTGTTAGGCTACTTTGCAGATGCCTCCTGGAGTTCCGGATTCTGCCTTGGTAGATATTTGCAGGAAGAACCTTCTCCCACTGATCTCAGTGTTCACGGGACCATATCAGTTCCATGATTGGCCCTCATTTATCATATCAGTGGTAGCCGCTGAAGATAACAGTCGGAAGGCTCGTGACAATGGAATTATGATCTCTACCTCTGATAGAGGGAAGCGGTCATCCTCCAATAACGACCACACTCATAGTTCCAAAGGAAAGGAAGCTCTGGCGATCAACACGTCCAGGAAACATACTCCAGTGACTACGCAGACGAATCCTGGGACTTCCATGCCTAAAGAAGAATATTCTTTTGAAGACGACGATATTCCGAGCATATTCGATTGTCTAGTCAAAAGTGGCAAGCTTACTCTCCCCGAGGTAAAGCGGCCAAATGAAGTCGACAATACCAATAACCCTAAGTACTGTATTTTCCACATATACATACATCACCCCACAAAGGCATGTTATGTACTAAAAAGGAAAATCCAGGAGTTGATCAACGCCAAGGCCATCACTCTGCGTAATAGCGAGAAGACGGTCACTGCCAACATGATCTCACTCCAGTTTAGCAATCTGCCCCCTCAGGAAGTCCCGGATGGTGTAGTACCTATCCCACGGACGATGATGAACATTGTTAATCTCCCTCCTACCAGGGCTCAAAATTATGACTTAGTGCCCCTAACCACCAAGCGTGGGGAGATCATGTGGGTCTACCCTGATATGGTATCAAAAATTGAGGAAGAGACTAAAGCTGCTAAAGCTAAGTCTAAAAAGAACTCAAGATGTAAACCATGCCATATGGTTGCAATATCCCCGACGTCAAAAGAAGAGGTTTTGGCAATCGGAACCCGGTCAGGGAAAGCCTACCTCAAGGACTATGGAGGGAACCAAGGGGAAGCAACGACAGACACTTCAGTTGCCAATCTTCTAGAACCTGAACCTGTTATCCCAGAGGCAGGTCTGTCTAAACCAACTTCGCTGGACAAAGTCAAGCAGAAAGAAGTTTATTTCGATAAACCTTTGAAGAATATTCAAAACAAAGGTTTAAAGAAACCTTATAACTTTGACATCTTGGCTCAGTTGGTTAATACTCCGGCCATATTGTCCATTTTTGAGCTACTTAGGCTATCCAAAGACACTCGTCAAGCCTTGAGTGAAGCGTTAATGCAAGAAGATGTATGCTTGACTCAGCTCAAATCCCCTGATAGAGAGCCTGTGGCATGTCCTCAATGCCATAGTGTGATGGAAGTGGTCCCTAACATCACTTTCACTCAAGAGGACATGTTGAAACATAACAGACACGACAGGCCTCTTTATTTCACCGGATACGTCGGCTCCATTGAGATAGACTGGATTTACATAGATCCGGAATTATCGATCAGCATTATCCCTCATAGTCTGTTAAGACCGTTGAGAATTCCTACAAGCGAACTGACTTACACTACCACCACAATCGTGGGCTTTAATGCCAGGAAGAGCAGGCCATTGGGGAAGATTCGTCTTAGGATCCAAATTGGTAACCTTAGATCAGTGGCTACATGTTATGTTATTGATTCAGAGGTGTCTTACAATATTCTGTTGGGAAGACCGTGGATCCACGATCACAATATTGTCCCTTCAACTCTACACCAATGCTTCAAATATGTAGACGCCCAAGGGACAGTAAAAACAGAGTTTGCTGATCTCAATCCTTTCAAAGGAGTTGAGTCCTACTATTCTGATGCCATGTTGTACACCCAAGACTACATGAAGGAGGTCTCAGGCAGGACGGAAGAGGAATCCTACCAGGAGTCAGGTGAACCATCTGCTGAGCAACCTTTGTCAATCCAGGTGAAAGGGCGGACTACCCGTCCAAAAGTCATGGAACACATGGCTATCCACTTGGGCAAAACCAAATCGGGAGGAGGAAGTGATCCTCTGGTGATCACTCTGAACTAGAAACCCCCACCTTTGGTCACCAACCTTAGGCGTAATAAGCAGTTGGCTGATGTAAATATAACCGAGAACGTGATCCCTGGCGATAATAAAGATTCTCTTTTCCAGTATACTGATGCTCAATTTCCTAATCAGGAATCTTCTCCTCATAACGATATAGAACCTATAGCAAAAAAATTCTTGGAAGCTATAGACTTCTATCATCCATATGTGTAGAAAGTAGCGTCAACGTCTAATGTCGTCACGACATATGGGCCGCATGAAGATTCTATCTTTGTTGTTCCACCTACTCGCAACGATCAGCATCCAATAATTTTCGGTCGCATGCGGAATAGACCGATTGTACAAGAAGATTCTCACGAATCTGATGCTTGGAAAATGCAAGTCCACAGATATAGCCCACAAGCTTTAAAGATTATACAGAGCATGGGTTATGATTTGGAGTTGGAGCCAGGCCTCAACTATAAATAAGGTGGACGAATGCCGTTGCATGGTGATCCCTACTGTCAATAAACTCATTTTGGGTTAGGGTATACCACACATCTTGCAACTTCAAACAACTCTGAGTCAAGTGAGGAGACCATTTCCTCTTCTCAAGATGATTTGTCATCCTCCGATTCAGATGGTGAACTCGAACATGCATTATCAGTAAATATGGTGTTGACAGATTCTCTCGAAATAGAGGAACAAGAATCGGAACCATTCGAAAATGAATCCTGGGCACAACAAATGGATACACAATGGGAACTCCAGTTCGAACAAAAAGAACCACCCACTGAAGATAAAGTTATCCAAGTCAATGTTGGGGATAAATTTTCACCAAAGTCGATATTTATCAGCAACAATCTTTTCGAAGAAGAAAGAGAAGAAATGATCCAGCTGATAAAAGAATTTATCGATGTCTTTGCTTGGAATTATGAGGATATGCCAGGTCTTGATCCAAAAGTGGCTACCCATAAACTCAACATATTGTCCAATTCAAAGCCTGTAAAGCAACACCAACGCCAGTTCCGTCCGAATATGATGGATGCCATTGAAGCTGAAATCAAGAAGCTAATAGCCTGTGGGTTTATTTGGAAAGAACAACATCCTGACTGGGTCGCTAATGTTGTCCCGGTTATGAAGAAAAATGAGAAAGTGCATATTTGCATCGACTTCCGAGATTTAAATGCGGCCTGCCCAAAAGATGAGTTCCCTCTTCCCATTACAGACGTCATGATCAATAATATGTACGGTTTTGAACGCATGTCCTTTATGGACGGATTTTCAGGATATAATCAAATTAAGATGAATCCTAAAGATGAAAAGCATACTGCTTTTTGTACACCACTGGGAGTATATTGCTATACAGTTATGCCTTTTGGATTGAAGAATGTCGGGGCTACATATCAATGAGCTATGAGTAACATATTCTATGAGCATCTGTGCAAAATAGTAGAATGTTACGTGGACGATATTGCTGTCAAAAGCTGCCTCAAGGATAACCACATCCAAGACTTAAAGACAGTATTCGAGTTGATGCGCCAACATCAACTCAAAATGAACCCCACGAAGTCCTTTCTTGGTGTATTCAGTGGCAAATTTTTGGAATTTGTCATTACCGCTAAAGGCATTCAAGTTGACCCTGATAAAGTAAAAGCTATCCTAGAAATGCGACCTCCCCGTAATCTGAGAGAACTCAGGAGATTTTAAGGTCATCTAGCTTACATCAGGAGATTCATATCCAACCTTTCCGGAAGATGTCAACCTTTTTCTCGTATAATGAAGAAAGGTGTGTCATTCGTATGGGACGAAGTCTGTCAGTAAGCGTTTAATGATATCAAACGCTATCTTACTAATCCGCCAGTTCTGGTGCCTCCCGTCATAGGAAGACCATTTTTGTTGTATGTTCGAGCAATGGATCATTCTTTAGAGGCTCTTCTCACACAGAAGAATAATGGGGGTCACGAACAGGCTATTTACTATCTAAGCAGGATGATGGTCGGAGCTGAACACAGGTATAGTCCAATGGAAAAAAATGCTTGGCCCTAATATTTGCTATTTAGAAGATGCGATATTACGTGATGGGCCAAACTATTCATATCATCTCCAGAATCAATCCACTTCGGGTTTTAATGAATAAGTCGAGTGTTCTTAATTCCTGACTCACGACTTGGGTAATGCTGCTGACACCGTATGATATGGTATACGTCCCTCAGAAGTCCATGAAAGGTCAGGCCTTGGCTGATTTCTTAGCTGCCCATCCAATTCCGAAAACCTCCAAATAATATGAGGACATTCCCGACGAAGTTGCAGAATGTAATTCGGCAATAGAAGGTAATACATGGCAGTTATTCTTTGATGGCGCCTCCAGAACGGGTCCCAAAGGAAACGTGGTTTCAGGAGTAGGAATTATCCTGGTGACTCCTGATAAACTCGTCATCTATCGAGCATATTCTCTTAGCGAACCCTGCTCTAATAATGTGGCAGAGTATAATGCTCTACTAATCGGGCTTCAAGTCACTAAAGAATTGGAGGTTGAATACCTGGAAGCTTTTGGTGATTCTCAGGTGATCGTCAATCAGGTCAGAGGAATATATGAAGTCCACAATCTAGACCTCATTCCTTATCACCGAACAACAGTCGAGATAGCCATGTCTTTCAAATGATTCTTTTTAGAGCATGTGCCTCAATCTCAAAATTTGGAAGCTGATGCTTTGGCCAGCCTAGCTGCAGATCTAGCTATTCCTATAAGAAGACAGACTTCGGTGATCCTTCTTAACAGAGATTTATTCTGTGTGAAAAATAATTTTCACATAGAAAGTACTATGCTATAAACGTGGCTCCTACTAAGAGAGACTGGAGAAGTCCCTTTATAGACTTCATGTCATACGAAATCTTACCAGAGGATCCTAAAGAAGCAGTATATATCAAGAGACGATCATTACGTTTCTATTTTGATGCTTCTTCACAAAGTCTATATCGCCGAACATACGATGGGCTATTGTTACGATGTCTCTCTGATGATGATGCAAGGCGGGTTACCCGAGAAGCTCATGACGGAGTATATGGAGCACATCAACCCGGTCCTAAATTACAGGATTGTATCAGGAGGATAGGCTACTACTGGCCTACTATGATTGCAGATGCCGTAAAATATGCAAGATAATGCAAAGCCTGTCAGGTTCATACAGATTTTATACATCAACCTTCTGAGTATTTATATCCTACTATTGTCACTACCACTTTATGAAAACAGGGGTATTTTCGACTTTTTACAATATTTAATATTATGGTAGTTACAATTAAATAATTTGCATGATAGTATAATTAGTTTAAATAGTTATGTGAGATGTGTAATTAAATATAATTATAAACGGTGTTCAATTGTTTTGAGCTAGCAGACTTGACCTAGAAGCCCAGTAGATGAAAACCTGTCCAAATTATGGAATTATGTAATTAATTGTTTTAATTATAATTTATTTATTGGAGATTGTAATAAATTACCGTAATTTATTTAATTATTTACGCTTTGCCTTTGCTGCGATATTTGGAGCAGTACCCTGACTTTTGTCTTCCAACAAATTTTACAATCTTGCCCTAGACATGCCCGCCTTCCATTCTGCTATTTTTGCAACTCATAATTATGCTCTCTGTACATTATTTCTGGCCGCACAAAAATCGTCGCGGACGTTATTTTTAAATTCTTATTTTTGTATCGTTGTGCGTTCCAATCAAAATTGGAGGCAATCTTGACCTATTTTTGGTGCGGCCCAAATTAGGGTAATATTCTGTTCTGAGTCTTCTTCATTATTGGTATTGATGACCTGACCTGATTTTGGCCCCATGTACTCCTAATTAATTTTTGAACACAACTTGCATTTAATTCTAATTAAATTGAGGATACTATTTAAACCAATTCTGAAATTCCAATTTAATTCCAGTACCCTGCTATTGAGCCCGTACCAGACATACAGCGCCCCCTGACCCTACAAAACACCGGACACCGAATCGCCCGCCAAATTTTTGTCATTTCATGTGTCTGTGCAAATACCCAAATTTAAGGGGGCTAATTTGCAAATTTGCATTTTTGGTGTAAACACCCATTTGTTTAAACCAATGAGGAATCCTTAATATTTTTATTACCCTCATCCCCACATGAACATTTCTTCATGTCCAATCTGGACCACTCATTTAAAGAGGGCCAATCACCACCCTTCATTTCAACAACCTCTCTCCCTATATAATGTCTTGTCACATCATAAGCCCTAATCCCAAGAAAAACCTAGGTAAACCCACCCTCCTCAAGCCTCCACAATTCCTCTCTCCAACGTAGGCTTCCCATTTTTTTTCTTCTCTTTTTCCTTTCTTCTTCTTCCTTCTTCTTCTTCCTCTTCTCTTTCATTTCAAATTTAAATTCAAATAAGGAAAGGGGGGAAACATCCTGTTCATCACCCAGCCCCTCAGGATCTCTTCCCGGTCGACCACCCGGCCAAGCCGACCCGCTGCGACTGCCTCCCTGCTGCTCAGCCCGGTCCGACGGCCAACCCCCCTCGCCGCTGCTGTTCTTCCCCGAGCATCCTCCTCCTCCCCACTCTTCTTCCGGCGACCAACCGAGACCCCGAGCCGACCCCCTGCTGTACCCGGCGGCCAGCCACCCAGGCCGGCCCCGCTCTTCCCTACTGCACATCCCTCCGGCCTCCCATTCATCAGCCGACCACCATTGCTCGACAACCCGAACTCCCCTCCCCTGTGCACTGCACCCGGCCGGCCGACTGATCCCGACCCCGGCCGGTGCTACCTCGACTCGGCAGGCGGCTGACTGCTCCGGCCCGTGCCACCTCGACGCTGAGCCCTCCCTCTGCGTCCCCGTCCACCGTGAGCCAGCCGACAGTCCACTGCAGTCCGGCGAGCTGCTCCCCGACCTTCCCATCGACTCTCCGGCGGCCAACTGCACCGCTGCTCTTCCATTCATCCCGCTGGCCTCCTCCAGTCCGGCTCCTCCATCATCCAAACACCACCACCACCATCAACTTCATCCATCCATCCATCTCATCTCCGACCCGAGCATCCGGCCACCCTTCCCTCGGCACTCCGGCCAACCTCGGCTGCTCCTTCCCTGCTGTTCAACTCCGGCGAGACTCCGGCCAACCCCGCAGTAAGCTTCCCTCTTCCCATTCCCTGTAAAATACATGTATAAGTATGATTTAATTAGTATGCATATGTATATATACAATTAATGTGTATAAATATTGTGTATTAGTTTATATTAGTAAATGTGCTTTAAAATGCGTATATACGTATATGTGTGTGTGGGTGTATACGTATAATAGGCATCGTGTGTTATTTAGTGTATGTTCATATTATATATATTGTATTTTTCTTTATATATAGTATGCATATTTGGTATACGTACAACCATATATATGTTGGTATTTTAGTATAGATACATATTGGTATAATATGTATTAATGTATGTTTCAGTATTTAAATATAAATAAATGTAAATTGGTATATATGTATATATAACCGCATTTTGGTATAAATATGTGTACCTATATATATACATGTATAAACATATTTTTGGTATATATATATATAGTATATATATAAAAACTGTATTGATATATATGTACTTGTAAGACATATTTTGGTATATTACATGTATATAGTATAATTATTATTTTGGTAAAAATATATATGTGTATATATATCTTGTATAGGTATATGTTAATAAAAACGTATTTTGGTATATATATATATATATATATATATATATATATATATATATATATATATATATATATATATATATATATATATATACTTGTGTACATATAGGGTATGGGTATATTTTATTTAGTGTATATAAATGTATAAATATATATATTCTTATAAGGGGAGTTATGTACATTTTTATAAACATAAATAATATATACTTCCACTTATGTACATACAGTTATACCTATTTTGTATATACTTTGTAATAACAATATATATGTATTATGTTTAATTATTAACAATATGTTAGTTGGTGAATATACTAGATGACCCTAGTTGACTAGTGCCCTGCCTGGCATGGCCCTGAGGTCAGTGTTTTTAGACTGTGTGTTAGGGTAGCACCTGATACAAGTGTTATTGTGATATATTTTTAGGACTGTTGGATCCTCCAGACGATACTCTGGGACAGGACATTGGTTTTACCAGCTAAGGACCCAAGGCAGTACATTCTCTGATTAGTTTCTAATTTATGATATCTCCTATGTTCACTGTATCTAGTGTAAATATCCATGCTCTTGACACGCTGGTTACACGGATTGGTATACACGGATCTCGTCATGAGATGTTATTCCTTATTCATGGTGTAGCTTGTACAAGACTTGTTTCCTTGTTATCTTGTGCATGTACAGACACTGATTCCCGGGGAGATTTGCTACCTTCCTAGGAAATCCCGTGCCACCATGATTGGATCTACTATACCAGTCGGGGGTGGGGAGTATTTTAGTGTAGATATGTGATCATACCCAACTTTCCATGCATCATAGCTCACCCCACATCTCACGTCGGGTGCGGCCTGACCATCTCCATGCTTCATAGCTGTTACGTGTGATTAGCCTGACCTATACATGCATCTTAGCTAACCAACGGTTAGCCTGACCTTCATGAATCATAGCTAATCACATGTAACCAGCCTGATCAAGTTCCCAAGCCGATCACATGTTAAAGCTAGTACTCATACACTTAGTCATAGGTTCTTGCTCATGGATATATTGTTTCTTCTCCTGCATTTACTTACAGTATTTCCAGTATTTCTTTTATTTCTCGTACCTATACATGCTTCTGGTATATTTCCATCTAGAACTGCTACATAGTTTATATCATTAATATAGAACTGCTATTTAGAGATGTACTTTGCTCCTTCCTGACTGGAAAAATATTTTTTCCAGACTGTGACCTTAGTAGACTGGTTTCTGACACACTTGGGGATTGGAAGTTAATGATTGCAGGTATGATTATTTTTGTCGTTAGACTTGTCTTATATTTCTTGCTTGCCTTGATATCTCATCGTGCTTTAGTTTATGTGATTGAGTATTTCTAACATTATTTTATGATATCCACGTCTCCTTATGGAGTTGGGTATTCACGTGAGTTGATTAGATAGTTACATGACCTAGACAGCGTTCTACCGCCGATGCTGCGGCGTAGGCTGGACGTACCCACGCACTCGTGCCCCTAAACCGGGTGCGGGTCGTGACACGTTTTAGTGGTGGCCCATGCAGGTTAGACTTCGCGAGTTGTGCGATGTCATAGTAGTGTGGCATCTTTGTTATACTATTGCGTGCCTGCGATAGGATCTAGGACATAGGATACTAGGACGAGAGCGAATACTCAATCACAAATTCTTGAGAGATTCCTGGGATGACCCCATGAGAATCTTATTATAATTTCCAATTTAATTCCTTCGCCCTTGTTTCCGTCCGTCCTCACTCGTTGATATTGAGTTTGATTCTTGTTGACCAGTTGTTAACTTTAATTCTTGGTATCGTTGTTGAGTTGATTTTATTTTGAGATGAATTTTACGGACTAGAATTTATGGTATCATCTGATGACATATATTGATGAGGACAGTGAGAAAGGCAAAACGTCTACTTTGGTTATGGAACCTAGAGTTTATCGCAGCCATATTAGCTGTCATGACGAGAACGTAGGAACCTAACTTGGATGTACATACTTTAGTTATGAGATTTAGAGTTTCTCGCAGCCATACCGGTTGGCGTGACGAGGATTCTAGATGACATGATTATAGAGTTGCATACCTTAGTTACGGAACCTGTCGTTTATCGCATCTATGCTTACTGGCATGGCGAGGATTCTGAGTGTCATGATTTCAGATAGACGTGTATGATTATCAGGTTGTATCTTAATTTGGTTCTTAAAGTATCATCTCAAGACTTATCTATTTATGTTATTCCAGGACTTTGTTCCATCGCTTCTTTTCTTTACTAGCAGTAAAGATACCTTCAGTCCTTAACCCAGTTCTTTTGAGCCTTATTTCTTTAAGGATCCTTGTTAGTATGATAATTAGTGACTTGGAATTTTGGTTGTGACTTGTATTAGTTGACTGAGTGTGACTTGTGAGTTGTAAGTGTTTCTTAGTTGGACATGTGAGCAGTAGGCTTTAAACTAGAGTTAGCCCTTAGCATTGTACCTTGTACAAATGGTTCTAGGATAAGTGTCATTAGAGACTGTGAGTAGAAGGAGAGAATAGAGTATCAGTGATAGTTCAAGAGTTAGTATCAGAGCTAACATACCCGCCCTGGATAATCATGATTATGCACTTGAGTGATCTATGTAAACAATTAGGTATCAAGGAATAGTATTAAGAATTAATGGAGCATGACGTTCAATTTGATAATTGATATCAGATATGTTAAAAGTAAAGAAGGATATATGCATAAAGAGTTGTAATGAGGTGTCATGAGTGGAGAAATATCGAAATTGGTAATAAAAATGGTGAGGCGTATCACGGATTAGTTTAACAGACTATGAAAGGTTAAAGGGAAATATCTATACAACCATCAAGATGAAGAACCATATACATACCCACGAGAGTAAAGAAACATGAGTGTTATAGTAGATACATGTAATCATGAGTTATAATGAGCTTGAGGAGATGATGCATTAATGAAGCCAGTGATATAATACCAAGAGTGCTAATGATTCTATATCGAGGATTAGTCGAGGATGACATTAATAACAGTAAGCGCTCTGTGTGATGATAATTAGATGATATACCAGTTGACATAAATTGAAATCATGAAAGAAAATACAAGGATGATAACTTTGATCATTGGAGGTAATAGCACAAGTGATTCAGGCAGTACAATTTTATTACACAATTATAGACACTAGATGTATTGAGTGCACCTTGAGTATCAGAGACCGTGAGCACTGATATGTACGCTTGTGGAATTATAAATTAAAAGGTGGAAATAAAATTTTATTTTTAGAATAATTGAGGAGTAGAGATTGTGTCAAAAAAAAAAAAAATTTTTTTTGAGGATTTCAAATATTGATTCAATAAACATGGTTAAGGCTACAAAGATTTTAGAAGTGATTAAATTTTATTTCGATGTTGAGTATCTGATTTTGAGGAAGTATATGCAATTATTTTAAGTTGATCGAGAAGTTAAACCTTGGCGATTATTTTGAGGATTAATTTTATGGTAGATAAGAGATGAATATTAATATATGAGTAGATGATATACATGTGTAAGGATCTGATGACTTGAGCATGATTGAGGTGGCACCGCAGACTGACTTGGGTGTCCATCTAGAGTTGTATTAGAAAGGGTTTAGCACTTAGTATGGTGTTACACTTGGGGTGCACTGGAGTGATGAGAAAATAGTATGGACAATTGTAGTAGGAACGGGAACTGACACAGGGTATGGTACTAAGGAGATAGAGGTATCAACTTGGATGCAATATTGAATCATGGTTATATTAGCGATTCTTGGCATCCGATTTAGGTGTTAATAGGCATGTGTGTGCAATATGGATATATTCATGGATCTTGTGGATAAATGACTAGTTGATATGGGTAACAGTGTACAGGAATAGGAATTAGTTAGTGAATATGCTAGAGTTAAGTGTATGTTAGAGATAGGAGATACTGCAGGTAATGTGTTAGCAGGCTCTGTTCTTTCCTTCCTTTTGTTCCTCTCTATTGGATTGATTGATTGATTCCTTAGTACAATAGTTGTATGCATGATTTTCTTGTAGAATATAGTTAGTAGTACACCCTGACAGAGACTGCAATACCATGACAAAAGACACCATGACCATACATATTCCCCTTAGGTTGCATGTTGTATGATTGTAGGAAAGATTTTCTTAGACCATGATTATTGGGGGTTTAACCATGATGAAGAGTAATGAAGGAGTTATGACTTGACAAGAGAGGCAAGATGATTAAATTCGAGGATAAACATCGGTTTAAATAAAGGAACAAGAATTTAACATGGCAGAATTTATGACTTATTAATTCCAGGAAGATTGTGATGTGATTAAATTGGTTATTAAATTTAGAAATTTGGGAGATTTATCAATATGTTTATTTAATTGCAAGTTATGAATTTTAGAATTTTATATGGGATGTTGCAATTAGAGAATCCATAAGTATCGCATTGTTGAGTATTTTGAGGAAGAATAAATCGAGTTATAAATCATTGATGGATTAATGTATGAATTCAAACTCTGTGGGACGAGATTACCTTTTATATTTGTGCATTGATAAAAATCAAATTTGAGGAATCTATATTAAATTCTGAGTATTGAATTATTAACTAAAACTTTCAAGGAAATTTTTTGATAAAAATGGACTTTGATTTTATTTCGAGGATTTTTCAGGTTATGCAATAATTTCGGAATTTTTGACAAATTATTGAAAGACATTGTGGATTATTACCTAATTTCATGGATGATGAATGTAAACTTTGAGGAAAAATAATAATGTGTATAAATAAACACTACTAGGAGGATTTTAAATTTTGAGGACGAAATTCTTTTAAGGTGGGTAGACTTGTCACTACCACATTCTGAAAACAGGGGTATTTTTGACTTTTTACAATATTTAATATTATGGTAGTTACAATTAAATAATTTGCATGATAGTATAATTAGTTTAAATAGTTATGTGAGATGTGTAATTAAATATAATTATATACGGTGTTCAATTGTTTTGAGCTAGTAGACTTGACCTAGAAGCCCAGTAGATGAAAACCTGTCCAAATTGTGGAATTATGTAATTAATTATTTTAATTATAATTTATTTATTGGAGATTGTAATAAATTACCGTAATTTATTTAATTATTTACGCTTTGCCTTTGCTGCGATATTTGGAGCAGTACCCTGACTTTTGTCTTCCAACAAATTTCACAATCTTGCCCTAGACATGCCCGCCTTCCATTCTGCTATTTTTGTAACTCATAATTATGCTCTCTGTACATTATTTCTGGCCGCACAAAAATCGTCGCGGACGTTATTTTTAAATTCCTATTTTTGTATCGTTGTGCGTTCCAATCAAAATTGGAGGCAATCTTGACCTATTTTTTGTGCGGCCCAAATTAGGGTAATATTCTGTTCTGAGTCTTCTTCATTATTGGTATTGATGACCTGACATGATTTTGGCCCCATGTACTCCTAATTAATTTTTGAACACAACTTGCATTTAATTCTAATTAAATTGAGGATACTATTTAAACCAATTCTGAAATTCCAATTTAATTCCAGTATCCTGCTATTGAGCCCGTACAAGACATACAGCGCCCCCTGACCCTACAAAACATCGGACACCGAATCGCCCGCCAAATTTTCGTCATTTCATGTGTCTGTGCAAATACCCAAATTTAAGGGGGCTAATTTGCAAATTTGTATTTTTGGTGTAAACACCCATTTGTTTAAACCAATGAGGAATCCTTAATATTTTTATTACCCTCATCCCCACATGAACATTTCTTCATGTCCAATCTGGACCACTCATTTAAAGAGGGTCAATCACCACCCTTCATTTCAACAACCTCTCCCTATATAATGTCTTGTCACATCATAAGCCCTAATCCCAAGAAAAACCTAGGTAAACCCACCCTCCTCAAGCCTCCACAATTCCTCTCTCCAACGTAGGCTTCCCATTTTTTTTCTTCTCTTTTTCCTTTCTTCTTCTTCTTCCTTCTTCTTCTTCTTCCTCTTCTCTTTCATTTCAAATTTAAATTCAAATAAGGAAAGGGGGGGGACATCATGTTCATCACCCAGCCCCTCAGGATCTCTTCTCGGCCGACCACCCGGCCAAGCCGACCCGCTACGACTGCCTCCCTGCTGCTCAGCCCGGTCCGGCGGCCAACCCCCCTCGCCGCTGCTGTTCTTCCCCGAGCATCCTCCTCCTCCCCACTCTTCTTCCGGCGACCAACCGAGACCCCGAGCTGACCCCCTACTGTGCCCGGCGGCCAGCCACCCAGGCCGGCCCCGCTCTTCCCTACTGCACATCCCTCCGGCCTCCCATTCATCAGCCGACCACCATTGCTCGACAACCCGAACTCCCCTCCCCTGTGCACTACACCCGGCCGGCCGACTGATCCCGACCCCGGCCGGTGCTACCTCGACTCGGCAGGCGGCTGACTGCTCCGGCCCGTGCCACCTCGACGCTGAGCCCTCCCTCTGCGTCCCCGTCCACCGTGAGCCAGCCGACAGTCCACTGCAGTCCGGCGAGCTGCTCCCCGACCTTCCCATCGACTCTCCGGCGGCCAACTGCATCGCTGCTCTTCCATTCATCCCGCTGGCCTCCTCCAGTCCGGCTCCTCCATCATCCAAACACCACCACCACCATCAACTTCATCCATCCATCCATCTCATCTCCGACCCGAGCATCCGGCCACCCTTCCCTCGGCGGTCCGGCCAACCTCGGCTGCTCCTTCCCTGCTGTTTAACTCCGGCGAGACTCCGGCCAACCCCGCAGTAAGCTTCCCTCTTCCCATTCCCTGTAAAATACATGTATAAGTATGATTTAATTAGTATGCATATGTATATATACAATTAATGTGTATAAATATTGTGTATTAGTATATATTAGTAAATGTGCTTTAAAATGCGTATATACGTATATGTGTGTGTGGGTGTATACGTATAATAGGCATCGTGTGTTATTTAGTGTATGTTCATATTATATATATTGTATTTTTCTTTATATATAGTATGCATATTTGGTATACGTACAACCATATATATGTAGGTATTTTAGTATAGATACATATTGGTATAATATGTATTAATGTATGTTTCAGTATTTAAATATAAATAAATGTAAATTGGTATATATGTATATATAACCGTATTTTGGTATAAATATGTGTACCTATATATATACATGTATAAACATATTTTTGGTATATATATATATATATATAGTATATATATAAAAACTGTATTGATATATATGTACTTGTAAGACATATTTTGGTATATTACATGTATATAGTATAATTATTATTTTGGTAAAAATATATATGTGTATATATATCTTGTATAGGTATATGTTAATAAAAACGTATTTTGATATATATATATATATATATATATATATATATATATATATATATATATATATATATATATATATATATATATATATATATATACTTGTGTACATATAGGGTATGGGTATATTTTATTTAGTGTATATAAATGTATAAATATATATATTCTTATAAGGGGAGTTATGTACATTTTTATAAACATAAATAATATATACTTCCACTTATGTACATACAGTTATACCTATTTTGTATATACTTTGTAATAACAATATATATGTATTATGTTTAATTATTAACAATATGTTAGTTGGTGAATATACTAGATGACCCTAGTTGACTAGTGCCCTGCCTGGCATGGCCCTGAGGTCAGTGTTTTTAGACTGTGTGTTAGGGTAGCACCTGATACAAGTGTTATTGTGATGTGTTTTTAGGACTGTTGGATCCTCCAGACGATACTCTGGGACAGGACATTGGTTTTACCAGCTAAGGACCCAAGGCGAGTACATTCTCTGATTAGTTTCTAATTTATGATATCTCCTATGCTCACTGTATCTAGTGTAAATATCCATGCTCTTGACACGCTGGTTACACGGATTGGTATACACGGATCTCGTCATGAGATGTTATTCCTTATTCATGGTGTAGCTTGTACAAGACTTGTTTCCTTGTTATCTTGTGCATGTACAGACACTGATTTCCGGGGAGATTTGCTACCTTCCTAGGGAATCCCGTGCCACCATGATTGGATCTACTATACCAGTCGGGGGTGGGGAGTATTTTAGTGTAGATATGTGATCATACCCAACTTTCCATGCATCATAGCTCACCCCACATCTCACGTCGGGTGTGGCCTGACCATCTCCATGCTTCATAGCTGTTACGTGTGATTAGCCTGACCTATACATGCATCATAGCTAACCAACGGTTAGCCTGACCTTCATGAATCATAGCTAATCACATGTAACCAGCCTGATCAAGTTCCCAAGCCGATCACATGTTAAAGCTAGTACTCATACACTTAGTCATAGGTTCTTGCTCATGGACATATTGTTTTTTCTCCTGCATTTACTTACAGTATTTCCAGTATTTCTTTTATTTCTCGTACCTATACATGCTTCTGGTATATTTCCATCTAGAACTGCTACATAGTTTATATCATTAATATAGAACTGCTATTTAGAGATGTACTTTGCTCCTTCCTGACTGGAAAAATATTTTTTCCAGACTGTGACCTTAGTAGACTGGTTTCTGACACACTTGGGGATTGGAAGTTAATGATTGCAGGTATGATTATTTTTGTCGTTAGACTTGTCTTGTATTTCTTGCTTGCCTTGATATCTCATCGTGCTTTAGTTTATGTGATTGAGTATTTCTAACATTATTTTATGATATCCACGTCTCCTTATGGAGTTGGGTATTCACGTGAGTTGATTAGATAGTTACATGACCTAGACAGCGTTCTACCGCCGATGCTGCGGCGTAGGCTGGACGTACCCACGCACTCGTGCCCCTAAACCGGGTGCGGGTCGTGACAACTATTGCATCATGGCCTTTTGAAGTATGGGATATGGATATCATTGGTCCTATTCATCCTTCGTCCTCAAGAGGACATCGATTCATATTGGCTATCACTGACTATTTCTCCAAATGGGCGGAGGCGATCCCTCTTGCTGAGGTAAAGACGTCCAACGTGATCAGCTTTATCAAGCACCATATAATTTATCGCTTCGGGATACCTCGAAGGATAATTCATGACAATGGGCCTCAATTCATCAGCAAGCGTTTCACCTATTTTGCAATAAGAATCGAATACAGAATATGACCTCAACGACTTACAATCATGCGACTAATGGTTTGGCGGAAGACTTCAACAAAACCATCATCAAACTCTTGAAGAAGTTTGTCTCTTCAAACAAAAGAGATTGGAACGAAAAGTTGGGAGAATGTCTGTGGGCATACCGCACAACGGTACGAACGCCAACGGGTTGTACCCCATTTTTGTTAGTTTACGGGTGTAAAGCAGTTCTCCTTATTGAAATTCAAATTCCATCACTCAGGATAGCTGTGGCTAATGAGCTGACTCAGGAAAATAATGATCGTTTAAGACTTCAAGATCTAGAAGGATTAGACGAGAAATGCCTTCAAGCTCAACAGCGTATCGAATTCTACCAGGCACGCATCTCCAGAGCTTTTAATCAAAAAGTGAAGGAAAGAGTGTTCAAAGTTGGCAAGATAGTTCTAGCTGTGAAAAGGCCAATGATCATTACACACAAAAGTAAGGGCAAGTTCCAGCCCAAATGGGAGGGCCCTTATGTGATTGAAACCACATTTTTAAATGGTGCTTACAGATTAGCCAAGCCTAATGGAGATTTGATAATGGCTCCTATCAACGACAAATTATTGAAGAAGTACTATGCTTGATCTCCTTTGCTCAAAGGGGTATGGTGAAAATTTTATTCTGATGACACTACATACAAAGATTACTTGGATCATATTCTATCATGTTCTTGTGACCGCTGATTAGATATGTTTAACTAATTTGAAACATCAAAACCTATCACGTCCATATTACCTCTGATAGTGTTTTGTATACAAATTTAGTTGGATCATATTCTATCATGTCCATATAACCTCTGAATAGATATATCCAGCTGAAACTTACTGAAAGTATATCATGTCCATATTACCTCTGATATCGCTTTCATCCTAGCCTATCATTTATATTCTAAAATGATGGGTCCACAAAGTCAGAAGAAGTATCTTTATTATCTCTGGGAATAGCAAATTATAGAAGAAGCAAAAAGGTACATCATTGGGGAGGAACAGTTAAATCGCGGATCTGTTACGCCAAAGCAGCCATCCTCTCATTCCTAGAGTTCAAAATGTTAGCACGAGCCCGCTCCAGCCTTGCTTCGTCATCATTCAAGAAAGATAGTTCGGTCAAAGAATCAACAAAACTTGCATGGATGATACTCGCATGTGTCAAGTTCTGCTGAGCTGTCTTCACTTGGCCCTCAAATACATCACGAACTGCCGATGCCTTGAGAAGCCTCTCCCTTGTCTAGGCAAGTTCAACTTCCAATTCTTGAACCCTCGCTTTATATCCCTTATATTCGATATGGTACTGAGTTAGCTGAGGGATACTCTCCACCAATACTGCGTGCTCTTTCTCCATCTCTTGTTGTTCCTGGATGAATTTGTTTAAAGATTCAATCTGCTGAGCAAGTTCCGCAGTTAGAGAGTCATACTCAGCTTGAACCAGGTCATCGATGCTGCCTCGGGATAGTTGCAAATATTCGTTAATGGGTTATTCTAAACCATTAACTATTTGCTCTAGTGCATCAGCTCTTTCAGCGTCATTGAAATTTCTAATCGACGCTATAGTAAGCTTGGAGGATGTCTTCAGAGCATCAAAGCCTGGGTTCTTCTCCAACACCATGGATATCAATTCTTTCAAAGTGCGGTAGAATATGCTAGTATATTGTTCAACTAGCGTAGAAAAGATTGAATGTACGCTGGGAGTGCCCGTAATACCGATAAATCTCCTATCTGGACGGACTGCAGAGGATGTTGCCACAGTCGTTGCTTCAACAGATGGCACGACAAATGAAGAGACACCAACAACAGTTGAAGTTGCTGGTATACTCGACGAAGGAGGCACGGACGAGAGGGTGGGTTCATCCTCCTCTGACGTTATTTGAACTGCCACTGGCGGGATGACACCCGAGAATGTTGCAGATGCAAGATCGGCAGCTTCGAAGCATACTTCTTCGACGTCGGACACCACCTATTCATTTGCTAGATTCGCAATAAAGTCAGAAGATGTGTCAACTCCGCCCTCCCCAGAAACGTCTTCGCCTGAAAATAAGATAAGAGAAAGTTAATATCAATTTGATGTTAATTTTTTTGAAGAAAGCGTGAAGACAATATTTACCCATGGCCGATGGTATGTATGTTGCGTCTGCAGCCTGTATAGCTAAGTCATTTCTTAATGATGCTAAATAAGCTGTCATACTTGGAGAAGAGGGTGCACCAACTGACGTTTGAGGGTAGTCATCCCAGTCGTCACCCAGATCCACTCGAGGCTCATCGGGTGGAATCTCGCTCGAGATACTTACAGACGAAGGAGGAGCTAACCCCATTTGTCTGGATGAAGTTATATTGATTCTTATTATGCTCGGCCTCGAAGGCGATCTCGAAGCACTACTAGTAACGACGGTAGCGGCAGCGATCGCGAGCAAAGAATCTCCAGTACTGTCAGCTGGAAATGTGGAGGTTCCCTCTCTAAAAGGCGAAGGACCCATGATCAAAGAATCATCCCCAACAGGGGAAACAATAGGCTCACTCCTAGAAGCCCCCTTGGTGGAAGTCCTTTTAGGACCTCCAGTAGTCAGCTTCTTCTTGCAGAGGGAAGTCTCTTTTAGAGTGGAAGCCTTTCGTTTATTGGAGATTATGAGAGGCTCTGCTGGCGGAGCTATTACGCCTCTCGGTACAACCAGCAAATAGTCGTCTGCACCGGTGGTTTCATCACCTTCATCCGAGGAAACATAAGGTATCTCCTCTCTCCCAGTGGACCTGTGTGAGGGCATCCTGAAACTTCCATGAACATCAAAATCACGATGGAAGGTGTTAATGGACGCATAAAACTGCACGTACGAATGGAAAATACGCAACTCCATGGAGAGAGAAGTCGCGGGCACAACAAAAGTTGCCCCAGTATAACCCATTATGAAGTACCGCCATCCTCTAGCTCCATCAATAAGTCCGCCTTTAAACTTGAAGCTGGTGATGGGATTCCCCATGTGCAACTGGTCGTACCCAAATTGCCTAGCGAAATGGCTAGGCAGATAAGGCTCCTAGTAGCAGTGGTCCTCACTTCTGTATAGCAGATGGGAAGGTCTAATGCAGACCAACCAGTAAAAGGCTTCAGGAGAAAGAATAGTCTTTTCCTGACCTGCATCCTGAAGTTTTATCCCCTGTTGATTGATATTTACGGGGGGACGATGCAGAAGAACTTCCAACTATGTGCAAAATTTAGTACTAGCCGACAGTTTATGACGCTAGTCACATTCCAAGAAGAATTCCTGTAATTTAACATGAAGTTATTGCCCGAACCACTGGCAGATCCGGGAGACATCACTTTGGTGTTGTGAAGGATTAACTATCCCATCAGATATAGGAATGGCAATTCCACTCTGGGATATCCTTCACGCTGTGTATCATCAGCCAGCAGTCCCTCAGTAATGGCCCTCAGGCCAGCTTGAGTCCTGCACACCATGACAGGGAGCAAGCCTAATCTTGCTCCAAATACCAAACGCACTGCGGGCCATAAGGTGTTGCGATGAATGCGATCCGCAGACGCGATGCCAGAAACCACCCATCGACGTAGCCAGATAGAAAGAAAGCCAGCCAGTTGAGCTTCCCTTGACAGAGGCTTTCGGCAATGTCTCATATAACTGTGGGCTTTGGTTCCTGCAGGATAGCCCCCTATCTCGTCACTAAGAACATAATCTTGAGCCCCCGCATCTTCAATGAGATCATCGACGGTATTGGCACTAAGCATGCTTAGAAGGTTCAAGGGTTTATCTCTGCTATCTACAATCTTGTCATGTCTGGCATTTCTAGCCTGATGGAAGAAGAGGTAGGATACCCATTTGTTGATATGGGCTAAATCAGAGGGCTCCTTGTAGAAGGCGGTACATGCAAAGTAGTGGCTCATCAGCTCTTGGTATACTGCCACTGCCCGAGGGTGGGTATCCTTCAGCTCCCTATTTGTCGAAACGTACTCTTCATAAGGAGTGTCGCCCATTGGCAGCCTTGAGATGTCTACCATCTTATGAAGTGCTAGTCCCAACTCACCTAGCGGACTGGCAAAAGTTCCAGTGAGCGAATTATATCGCTCCATCAAAGCTAAGAACAAGTTAGGGTTGAGAGGCAGCCCAACACTAATGGCACTCACAGCCGCATATAAACTAATACTTTTCAGCTCCGTCTGGAAGTGCTTCAGGGCCCAGGCAGTTAAACTGGCCCATCGAAGATTCTGGGGGCTAAGCCATCCACTGGTGCGAGGGTTAACCTTGGGATATACTCCTCCCTGCCCCATAAAGTCATTACAGAAAGTCGCTATTTGAATCGGCTGGATCAGTGAAGTGTCTTCACTCGGGACACTGTCCGGCAGTAATCCTCTGAAAGGCATGACAGGGCCGAAAGGACTGCTCACAAAGGACCCTCGGTTCAATCCTTTCTTATAAAAGATCTTTCCCGGCTGGCCGTAAAGATCGGGAGTCAAAGTCCACATCATCTTCCTGGGATGAGTGGCATGGAAGAACGCTGAGATAGGGTAATCTCTAGGCATCCTTGGCAGATACATGACCGTGCCCTCAGCAGAAAATACCAAATCTTCCTTCTTGGGCTTAGTCTGGGATTGTTTAACGATAACATCCCCAAATAAGAAACCTGGTTTCTTATATTCAGTGCCGTCTATATACGTCAGGGGCTCCCCACTGATCATACTCAGCAATATTCATTCTCCTTGGGATGAGATCAGAGTTCCCCTTTCTTGAGGATACTCGGTTCCAGAGATGGGGAATGTCACATGGAATAAGTCCTCCAGATAATGGAAATTCAGCATTCCAGCAGCAGAGCCCATCACTTCAGCCAAAGGAGGGATCTGTAGGTCCACTGAAAAAAGCAAGAAAATAAGTCAGTTTTATGCTAAACGCTACACTATTGCAGTATACGCCAAGGCCTAACAGTCTGAGCTTTTACGCCAGACTACAAAAACTTGAGTCTTATGCTGGAATTTATTTCTAGTGCGTAAAACTCAAGATCTAACAGTCTGAGCCTTTACGCCAGACTGCCAAAATTTGAGTTTTTATGCTGGAATTTACATCCAGCGCGTAAAACTCAAAATTTGTAGTATACACCAAATTTTGACAGTCCGAGTTTTTATGCCAGACTGCGAAAATATGGAGTTTTTACGCTGACACATTAGAAATATGGGCGTATTGTTGCGCATACATGTACAACGTGTACGGAAGGTTCTTTATTCCTCTCGAAGTCTTTTACCTGTGATGCCCAGAGCGCAGCTCGCCGGTGGAGCATTTCGTTCAGAACGGGGCTCGTTCAGCCTAATGGGGGTTGCTCGTGCATGAGCAGAGGAGCAAGATGAGGAAGCGGCTTTCTTTCCCTTAGAGACGGAGGCCTGTTTTGGTGCCATGGCGAAACTCAGAGTTCTCAGGAAGAAGACGAAAGATTCTAAAAAAAAAGACAAAGGGTTTTGCAGAAACAGTTGAAGGGTTTTTCTCACAAGACCTTGGGCTATTTATAGAGTTCAGATGACTCTTCGAATCCCTAACCAAATCCAATTTTTAATAGTCAGTTATGATTTGGGACCACGTCAGTCTATCATTTGAAAAGGAAGATGGACAGTCATATTACATAACAGATCCATGATTTTTATGCTCAGAAGCTACAGACCTATGATTTTACGCTCAGAAGCTATAGATCTATGATCTTACGCTCAAAAGCTTTTACGCTCAGAAGCTATAGATCTACGATTTTACGCTCAGAAGCTATAAATCTACGATTTTACGCTCAAAAGCTACAGATCTACAATTTTACGCTCAGAAGCTACAGACGCTACAGATCTATGACTTTCCGCATATCTTGACAATTTGAGTCTTATACTCGAGAAAGCCTACAAGGGTTTACGTAGAAAATGCTCCTTTCTGGTTACAAAATATTCCAAGTGTCTGAAACACACAGATATCAGCATTGAAGATGACTCTTCTTCTTGGGCCATTGGAAGTTTATTCCAAGTCTAGCCAGAATCCTTTACACCTAATTTCAAGTATGGCCTGTTCGGCGGACATTTCTTGCCCTGTTTCGAGGAATTTTTGGGAAGCCATTCTTGAAGATGATGTTCTGAACATAAATTCTTCGTATCAGAGAAGTGACAGTTCAGAATTCTATGCGACTCCTCATCCAAAAATGGTATAACAGTTGGATCTTCAAGACAACTTAATGCTAAAGTGCTTTTTACGCATCTTCTGTTACGCGTAAAAGTCGGGACGTGACCGGATAATCGTTTATCAGAGTCAGCATAAAAAAAAATTACTCAGACGTGTCGAAGCTACATATTATTAGACTTTCTCACAGCAAGTATGGCAAATCAATGATGCGTAAAAGAAGACAAGTTTATTAATCATGATTACATATGATGGAAATCTATTTTTTTATAAAGGATTTTTCATTAATATTCAAGATCATGATTACCTATGATGGAAATCTATTTTACAAAGGATTTTTTATTAATATTCAAGATCACGATGAGAATCTACTGTGCCAGGTTCTCATTTGATGGAGATCTTTTTCTTCTTCTATGACACTTCATCGGGTTCTTCGACCGATGAACAAGAAAATGATGAATGGCGGAAGGATACAAAACTGGGCCTATTTGAAATATTCAAGCCCCCCTCCTTACGTCGTTGGCGGCCACGCTCAAGAATTATGTTAGGGATTCAGACCCAACATAATATTAGAAGATACGGCCAAGCTGCCCACCTGCTTCCAGCTTCATAATAGAGGAAAATACAGTTAGCAAGCTGTGTGGTCCGATGAGACCCTTCCTCTCTCCTGGACGAATCGCCATATAAAAATGTTGATTATCCCGAGCAAAGGAAGATATGATATCCTTCCATGATCCATCGTTGCAGGGGATATTTGCTCGAAAATGCCTCTTTTTACGGCTCCTTACATACTGGAAGAGCATGATCTTCTTCTTCCTCAGGTCAGCCAGATGGATCTCGACAACCATCTTTTTGGTGAAGGAAGTATGAAAAAATAGGTTCACTCGCTTGCCTTTATATAGGCAGAAGAGAACATACCAAATCCCAACAACTTCCTAAATATTACCGAAAAGTCAGCCCCGCAGAACGAGTCAAATTTGACCGTTTCATGCTTCATTCAAAGTATTTCAAATTACGAGGAATTTGAAAACTTTGAAGGGGGTCTTATAGAAGCATGAAAAATACGCTGGGGAATTATACGCGTAAAACTCTCAACATACATAAAACCTACGTAAAACAGCACTTCAAGGCTGTGTAGACGTAAAAGGTTGCTACATCTCCCTACGACGTAAAATATGTATGCTTTTAATGTAGTGTGAGAGTGTACGAGGAACTCTTCGTATTCCTCGAATGAACCTGTCAGACAGAACAGTGAACCTGACTCCTGACAAAAGTACTGCACGACGATCAAGAGGACGGCTGTAATAATGATTCTGCACAGAGGCCCAGGCTGTCGTTTAGTGACATATCCTTGATATAAGTCATTTTACGCATTCAAGAAATATGCTGCCTATTTTACGCAGGCAGAGATGAGTTTTTACGCTCGAGATAAGACAAAATCAGACGATACGTCAAAAGCTATCTCTCGTACAGAGCTCGAGGCATATCTCTGTATTTAATGCACGAGATGGGGACAGATCTTTGCATTTAATACACGAGATTTTGTTCTATTTTTAATGACTGGGAGAGCTAAAACTGTGACTAATACGTTCACATCACCATCCTTGCATGTTATGCCAACCAGGCTATTTTCAAATATAGGAGTACGTCGTATGCTATCTCCTCAAAATACTCCAACTCAGACTATATTTGCAAAGGTACATGATAAGGCTATATAGCCCAGAATACGCTCAATACCTCAGTCGTGATGGATAATTGGCTATTTTTATGCTGGTTATCTATTATTCATGTCGTATTAAGTTTTACGCAGAACCTGGCTTTTATGCCACCAAGACAGCTATCTGGCTTTTACACCACCAAGACAACTATTTGGCTTTTACGCCAACAAGACAGCTATCTGGCTTTTATGCCAACAAGACAGCTATCTGGCTTTTACGCTAACAAGACAGCTATTTGGCTTTTACGCCAACAAGACAGTTATTTGGCTTTTATGCCAACCATCTTTACAAGGAGCAGTTACCTATGTGGCTTGCATGTCGTGATCTTCGAAGAGCGATTATATGCGTTACCTCATAATGGGACACCGTCATATGCGGATTCAGGAGATCATTCAGACGTGGATAGCAGTTATTATAACCACCGCGTAAAGAGTGCTACTCTCTTCACAGTTTGGCTTCTACGTCGACTGGACAGTTACTGTGACTGAGCTCTATAATTAGAGACCTTCGGTCACAGGAGAACAGGGGAAGAAAAAGGAAGAGATTAAGATCAGAGATCGAATCAAAAGAGAGAGAGAGAGACAGAGAGAGCATAGACAGAGAGTATTGATTGACAGTTCAATCCCACTTGCAATCTTTGAAGCTTCTTCTTCTTCTACAGCACTTCTTCGTCATCGTGTGGTCCAAGGGACAAAGTGTTCGACCGCATATCAGACTCCTATAGCAATATTTCCCCAGAATCATTTTTTTGTACTTAATATCCTTGTATAGGATTAATTGTACTCTTTTTTCTTGTTTGTAAACGATAAAAGGGTTTCGTATAAACCTAGTTTCATTCTTCTGTTTATCATCAAACAATGGTGTGTATGACCCTGAGAGCAGCCTCTAATGAGTTGAGGCATTTTTTGGTGCTTCCTGATGGAGGAGCGTCTTATTTGTCACTTATAGTGTAGATGCTAACATCTCTGTGTACGACAGAGGGATTGGTAGAAAGAACCGTGTAGTTGGAGTAAACACTATCAGTTTCAGAATCAGGGGGATTGCTACCCCAGTCTCAGATTCAGAGGTATGGGGATTCCTTTAAAGAATGGGCTTCTGTCTTCCAGAACGGGTATTTTGGTATACTCTTTCAAAGAAGTCGACGAGTTAGTCAAACGTCCTCTGGCTGGGTGTTCTTGAAGAACTTCGTCTTGATTGTCTCCCACCATGGGGAAGATACGAAGCCATGTATGTTGGAGCAAAGAATGTTTCATCATCATTATACTCCTGGTTATCAGCTTGTTTTACATGTCAAGGTTTGGGAGACATAATATAAGTTAATCGGTCAAACACAGACCGTTTTGCTGATATACAATAATATTTGATTACAACCTTATGACAATTAAAACGATATTCATTGGGAAGTACCGTTGCAAAGTCAGAATGATCTCTCTCCTTACGCTTTTGTACAATAAGCTCACGTAAATCAGAAGAGGAAAAAGAAGATGAGGAAGAGGGCAGACTCTGTCTCTTTACATAAGATACATTGAATCTTCTATGCACATTTTTGATCCCCTGTATATAGAGTGGGGTGCTAGCTTAATTAGAGAATGATTCATTATCTCTTTAGCTTTTGTTCTTCAAGGATGAGAGAAAGTTGTTCCTAGCAGTCTTCTTATCTACACGCGCACAAACAACATGTTGTGAAGAGGTTGACCCTATTTGGCGCACTTTCTGTGGTGCAGACAGAGTTGGCACAGTTTGCCTACGTGCATTTAATTTTGCACGAAGGTCTTGGCATGGCGCACTAATAGTAGGCTACTGACGAATGGTGCATAACTTTTTTCTACTGTGTGCATAATTATGATGTTAAGGGAACAATTTTTTCTGACTAACGCTTCATTAGTGCGCCAATAGTTTTTCTTTTGTTGGCGTGGATTCTGGAGAAACTTTTGTCTCTCTTTGAAGAGCGTACATGTAAGAAGATTTGCTTGGACAGTAGTGTCCATGACTTGTTTGTCCCGCATATTACAATAAATATACGCGAGCTCAGAAGCTTGGGTGTGGATCACTCTTTGCTTAATATTACACTAGTTGCACGATTTGTATCCCTTGGTTAACGCAAGGGAGTTGTCCACCAAATCATCGACTTGAACTTGGTTGACAAAATTGACAAGAGAGTTCTCGTCAATCAGAATGCTTTTTTCTTTGTTGACAACAACTATGGGATATGTGTGACGAGACCTGGGCACCCACACTTTGCGGGTCTTTCTTGACTTGAGTGCGGATGAGGGACGGGTACTACCCCTAGAATGGGGTATTTCTTCGTATGCTTGTTGGTCAAACTTCACGACCAAGGTTTTCTGAATTGAGTCGACCGATGCAGCATCGCGTTGGGCTATCACTTTTTCGTCAGAGTAGAAAGTCGTCCCCATCAGAGTCGTATTTTGTTTGCGATGAACAAAAGTTGTACGAACTTTGTATTACAAACTATTAAAAGAAAGAAGAGTACAAAAGATCCTAGACAAGAATTTAAGTACAATTGATTTTGGAGAAGTATAGCTGTAGAGATCTGATCTGCGGACGATCACTTTACTCCTTGGACCACACGACGATGAAGAAATACAAGGATGCTGTAAACAACTTGAAGAGTTGCGCAATGAGAAAGTTTTGGCAACAATGGCACGATAAGCTTCCATTTCTCTCCTTCTGTTCTTGAACTTCAAAGACTCACAATGATCCTATATTTATAGGATTTTAGAGCAGTTCTAACAGTGTGCGTGCACTTTGGTCAATCCGTACTGTGGGCGCATATTTGATGAGATGACATCGCACGATCTAGTGAGTGGGTGCACAACTTGCTGCCTGCTTGACACGTGGCTTCCTATACGAGGAAAGCTAGTATAGCGCTCCCAATATCGAAGCAACGATAAGGTATAATAATTAAATAAAATCACCACAATAAATTATAATCCTTAATATTTTATCCTGAATAAATACTAATTAAAATACATAATCCTATAATTTAGTCAGGGGTTCATCTAGTGGGCTTCTAGGTCCAGTTCACTAACTCATGCATTAAAGAACATTATATATATAATACATATATATATACATATATCATGCAATTATTTAAAATAAATACACGAAATACTCATAATAAATAAAAAGACAAAAATACTCCTATTTCAGGATGTGGTAGTGACAAGTCTACCCTCCTTAGAAAAATTTTGTCCTCGAAATTTAAGATCCTCAATAGTTGTTTTTATTTATTTATTACCATAAAAATTTAAATTCATCAACCCATATAATCATAAAGTAAATCCATATTGTTATTTCACAAACTTTTCAGAATTCTATAAATATCATATTCCTAAAAAATTTTAAATTTAAAATCAAATTTCATTCTTATCACAATCTCCTCCAAAATATTTAAGTTAATAACTAAATTCAAAAATTTAATATCCAATCCTCTAATTTTAAATCCAATCAATGCATATTTATAAAATTTAAAAATCTTATCCCAAAAATTTGAATTCAAACACTAATCCATTAATCATCTTACTCCTCTAATTTAAATCCAATCGATGCATATTTATAAAATTTAAATCCTCATCCCAAAAATTTAAATTCAAACACTAATCCATTAGTGATCTTATTCCTCGATTCTTTTTCCACACAATACTCAAACAATGTAATACTTATGAAATCTTCAAATACAACATTCGAAATGAATCTTTATCTTGCAGTCAAATAAATATAATGATAATCTCCTTAATTTTCTCAAATTTTAATGACAAATTCAATTATATCATAATCTTCATAAAAATTAATGGTTTAACAAAATCGTTAATTCTGCCATATTAAATTCTCAACTCTTTATTCAAATTAATATTTGTCCTCGAAATTTAAGGCACCTTCTCTCTCTCTGTCCAGTCATAACTTCTTCATTAATCTCTACTACGGTTAAACCCCCAACAAAAGGTCTAAGAAAATCTTACCTACAGTCATACAACATGCAATCTAGAGAAAACATGCATGGTTATGGTCTATTTTGTCATGGTATTGTAGTCTCTGTCGGGGTGTACTACTAACTACATTCTAGCAAGAGAATCATTGATACAAACTACGGTACTAAGAAATCAATCAATCAATCAAACAGACTGAAAAGGAACAGAAGGAAAGAACATAACATAGCCTTCTAACCCATTACTTGGACATCTTCAACCTCTATCATACACTTAACTCTGGCACATTCATTCATAAATTCCTATCCCTATATACTGATACCCATATCAACTAATCACTAGTCCATAAGATATCCATGGATACATCCACATGGCACACACATGTCTATTAATACAAAAATCTGATACCAAGAACCTCTAACACAACCATAGGTCAATTGCATCCAAGTTTAATACCTCTATCCCTTGGTACCACTGTTCTTATCACTCAAGTGCACGCCAAGTGCAACACAACACACTAAGTACTACTCCCTCTAATATGACTCTAGATGGACACCCAAGTCAGTTTGTAGTGCCATCTCAGACATGCTTAAGCCAACAGATCCTTACACATGTACTTCATCTACTCATATACTGTTATATATTTCTTACCCACCATAAAATTTTATCCTCAAAATAAAACCCTCAAAATTTAACCTTTCGAACAATTTAAAATAAAATGCATATACTTTCCTCAAAAGTCAAATATTCAAATATTGAAATAAAACTTTAATTACTTCCAAAAATCTTTATAGCTTTGACTATGTTTATTAAATTGAATTTGAATCCTCAAAAAATTTAACAACATAAAATCTCAACTCCTCAAAAATTCTTAAAATTGAAATTCATTTCCAATCTTCAAATTATAAATTTAAATCCACATATATCTAAGTATAATTATATATACTCACAGTCTCTAACACTCAAGGTACACACAAATACACAAATTGTCTACACTCCTTAATAGTGTACTAAAATTTGTACTGTCTGGATTACTTACACTATCACTTCCAATAATTTTCTATCCATATTAACTAATACACCATTCTAATATTATCATACGAGGTACTTACTGTTACTAGCACATTGCTCAACTAATCCTTGACATAGAAATACTAACACTCTTGGTATAGTAACACTAGCTTCATCATTAGATCACCTCATCACACTCACTAGAACTCACGACCACTTGCACTTTCTATAATACACATGTTTTACTTCACTCTTAAGGCAGGCATATGGTCCCATATCTTGATTGATGTATACCTATTTTCTCTTAAACCTTTTACAGACTGATACACTAATCAGTGATACACTATATATCTTCTATGACCAATCTTGATATTTCTCAACCCATGACACACCATTAGAATTTTCTAATACTCATGCTTCCACTTTCATGAACTTCCACACTGGCACTCAACACCCACTGTGCATCCTGCACATAATTTTTAGACACTCTTTCATCTATTGTTTCCAACACATCACTTGCCTCAATATCAGGTGATACATCCATCATTAGTCATATATCGGTAGACTCAGATCAAATAATATATCAAGGCCCTACTTTTATCTGTAACACAAGTCTCACTACTTAGCACAATATATTTATATTCCCTCACACTCTCTTATACACTTATGGGTATCCTCCTACTATGGCACACTCATTAAAACCCTTTATGCATATACATTTTTTTATACTCTTGACACACCCAAGTAATCAACCATCAAATTGAATATCATGCTCCATTAATTTTTTAACAAAATTTCCTTGATACTTAATTGTTTACATGGATCACCCAACTACATAAATTCATGACTATCCAGGACTAGCATGTTGACTCTGATACTAACACTTGGAACCATCACTGATACTCTTTACTCCCCCTTCTACCTATAGTACCAATACTAACTATAATGATACATATGATAGAACTATTGCTACAAGGTACTACACTATGGGTTATCTCTAGATTGATGCCTACTGCTTACATGTCCAACCAAGAAATACTTACAAACTCACAAGCCACACTCTCAACAGTCAACACTGATACAAGCCACAGACCTAATTGTAAGTCACCAATTATCACACTAACAATGAACCCTAATGGAACAAAGCTCTATAAGGAACTGGATTAAGGACTGATGTTATTTCTACTGCTAACAAAATGATGGAACAAAGTCCTAGAATAACAGAAGTATATAAGTATTGAGATGATACTTTAGGAACCAATTTAAGATACAATCTGATAATCATACACGTCTGTCCGAAATCATGACACTCAGAATCCTCGCCACGCCAGTAAGCATAGCTGCGATAAACGATAGGTTTCATAACGAAGGTATGCAACTCTATAATCATGTCATCTAGAATCCTTACCACGCCAACCGGTATGGCTGCGAGAAACTCTAAATTTTATAACTAAGATATGTACATCCAAGGTTAGGTTCCTACATTTTTGCCACGACAGCTAATGTGGCTGCGATAAACTCTAGGCTCCATAACCAAAGTAGACGTTTTACCTTTCTCACTGTCCTCATCAACATATGTCATCAGATGATACCGATAATACTAGTCCGTAAAATTTATCTCGATATAAAATCAAACTCAACAATGACACCAAGAATTAAATTTAACAACTGATCAACAAGAATCAAATTCAATAACAACAAGTAAGAACGGACGAAGACAAGAAAAAAGATTTAAATTGAAAATTATAATAAGATTCTCAAGGGTCATCCCAGGAATCTCTCAAAAATTTGTGATTGAGTATCCTCTCTCATCCTAGTATCCTATGTCCTATATCCTATCGTAGGCACGTAGTAGTACAACTAAGATGTCGCACTACCACGATATCGTACAACTTGCGAAGACATGACCTGCATGGGCCACCACGAAAACGTGTCACGCCCCGCACCCAATATAGGGGTACGAGTACGTGGGTACGTCCAGCCTACGCCGCAATATCGACGGTAGAATGCTGTATAGGTCACAATACTCTATCTAATCAATCTCACACGATATCCAACTCCATAAGGAGACACATATATCACAATATAATATGGAATACTCAATCACAGAAACTAGAGCATGATAAGATCTTAAGAAAAATAACGAAATACAATACAAGTCTAAACAACAGAAATAGTCTAACCTGCAATAATAACATCCAAATCTCCAAGTGTGCCGGAAACAAGTCCTCTATGTCGCAGTCTGAAAAAATATTTCCAGTCAGGATGGAGCGAAGTACAAGCACTAACAGCAGTTCCATGTATATTGACAAAAACTATAATACAGTGTAAAGAAATACAAGATAAAATAAATACTGGAAATAAAAAATACTGGAGATAATGAAATACTGAAAATAGAAATACTAGAGCAAATGTCATCAATGGTATAGCTAGCAATGAACAAAAATATAAGTGCATGCTAGAACAATGAACTGGAATATAAATGAATGCTAGAACAATAACTAGAATATAAAGAAATGCTAGAACTATGATCTGGAAATACATGTATAGAATATCTAGCTAAGTGTGTGAAATATCAGCATATCATGTGATCGGCTTGGGACTGATCAGGCTTGTTACATAAGATTAGCTATGATTCATGTAAGGTCAGGCTAACCATCCGGATAGCTATGATGCGAGCAATAGTCAGGCTAATCACATGTAACAGGCTATGAGGCATGTAATGGTCAGGCTGCACCGACGTGAGGTGTGGATGAGCTATGATGCATGTAGAGTTGGGTATGATCACATACGCTACTAATATCTTCTCGTCCCCAGCTAGCACGATAGATCCCAATCATGACTCCCCGTGACAGGTCTCGATGATGCCAACTCGTGTATCCACAGTGTCAGAATCATGTATGCTATATAACTAGAATCCTAGAGATAATCAACATAATGAAAACTGTCAGAGAATGTACTCGCCCGTGGTCCTCTGCTGGAAATACCAATATCCTATTTCCGAGGTCTTGTCTGAATAATCCAACAATCCTATAGACATTATTTAATGATAATACAGAATCAGTCGCTACACTAACATACACACAATCAATAATACATAATGAACTCAGAGCCTACACTAGGGTGACACTTGTCATCTAACAGGGTCAAGTGTGCATCTAGTTGCACGGGTGTCATGTCTGCAATTGTTGTAAAATCAGGCAGTCAATCACCAACATATGTTTAGCCAGTACGTCAGTATACATAAGGCAGTCTACTCATAATTCTCAGGGTCACATGGTCAAAGTAAATACGGGATATCCGTAATTAACACTAGGGTCATACAGTACATATACAAATATAGTCATAACTAGCATTAGCATATAATTACTTATATATATTAACTAATATTATATGCATACGCACACACATGTACGAGCACACTAGTCACTAGGTTCACCGACACAGGGTCCTCTGTCATTAACTATCATGAAGCAAATTCTAATCCTTATTAGCATTCACACAAGCACATATACACAACTATGAAAGAAGAGGGGACAGGTTTGAACCTCGAGGTACACGTAGGGGGTCGACGATGACGACGATGATGACAACGATGATGATGATGATGGTGATGATGATGATGGTGATGGTGATGATGAAGATGATGATGAAGGTGATGATGAAGGTGATAATGATGGTGATGATGAAAGGGAGGAGACAGGGTCGAGGCTTGCTGCCGAAGTTGGAGCTCAGGCAGGTATGACGAGGGGTGAGGAGAGTCAGAGTTAATAGAAGAGGACATGAAGAAGAAGAAGAAGAGAGGGAGAGGTTCGGCGGTTCAGTGCTCGGCTCAGGGTTGTCCGACGGATGGAGAGGAGGTCGGGAAGAGGAGACGATGGTGGCGGTGCTCAGTCGAGGAGGGGACTGTGCTGCACAGTCGGGTTGGAGGAGAACGGTGGTAGGGCAGGGACCCGGCGGATGATCACTGGAGGAGAAGTCGTAGGCCGGTGATGGTGGTGGTGTAGATGAGGTGGGTCGATTGGCCGGTCGTGCTCGACTGTGAGGCGGTTCAGCCAAGGATGTCGTGGAGGAGACAGGCTGGGATCGGGTGCTCGTGGACGGAGGAAAAAGCCGGGGGAAGGCTGGAGTTGGCCGACAATGGTGAGGGTGAAGTCTAGGTTAGGTTTTGGGTTTATAGTTTTTTGTGATGGTGATAAAAATAATACAATGGGAAGGATGATGGTTTTTGCATGGGGAAGGAGAATATGACAACCTAGGGATTAGGGCCAGTTTGGCACTCCTTGGGATGGGATTTGCATTGGAAGAGGGGTTACTATGCGGAATTATATATATATATATATATATATATATATATATATATATATATATATATATATATATATATATATATATAAGGGTGTGGGTGGTGTAGATGATGCTCCCTTTGAATGTATGGCCAAGATTAATCATGAGGGAGAGATTACAACAAAAAGGGAGAGAGTGGACCGGTCAATGGGGGAGGGGGTGATTTTTTCATGTGCTTGACCAATAGGATGGTAACACATCATTGCATTTTTGCACAAAAGTCCTCAATAATTAGAAAATTGCACATAAAGTAGGTTTTAGGATTAAATGAGGAAAAATACCATGTTTGGTGTGATGTAGTGGCTAGAAAGGGTGTGTGGTATTTAGTATGATTCTTAAGAGTGTGAATGGGGGTTTGGTTTGGTGTTGGATGTAGTTTTGGGTTAATTTGGGTCCTTACACTAATTTAATTAAAATTAATGTAATTGGTGTTCTAAAATTAATTGGAAGTACATAGAATTAAAATTAGGTGGGATACAAGTGTCATGGACGTAGAAGACTCAGAGTAGAATATTGTCATAAATTGGGTTCACAAAATGGGTCGAGATTGTGTCTCCAATTTCAATTGGAACGCACAAAGATGTAAAGTTAAATTTATTTAGAATTAAAAATAAAAGTTCGCGATGAATATTGTGCGACTAAAATAAAGAACAAGAGAGCATATTTATGAGTTACACAAAGGTCATAATAGAAGGCTGGTACGTCTAGGACAAGGGTATAAAAGCTAGTGTAGCGCTCCCAATATCGAAGCAACGGTAAGGTACAATAATTAAATAAAATCACCGCAATAAATTATAATACTTAATATTTAATCCTGAATAAATACTAATTAAAATCCATAATCCTATAATTTAGTCAGGGGTTCATCTAGTGGGCTTCTAGGTCCAGTTCACTAACTCATGCATTAAAGAACATTATATATAAAATACACACACACACACACACACACACACACACACACACACATATATATATATATATATACACACACACACACACACACATACACACACACACACACACATATCATGCAATTATTTAAAATAAATACACATAATACTCATAATAAATAAAAAGACAAAAATACCCCTATTTCAGGATATGGTAGTGACAGCACTTTACTACTCCTACGTACGTTTTGTACTATGATAATTCCTTCAAAAGTAGGCCAATCTCACTTAGCACGCTTTTGAATGGGTCTGCAAGTCATCAAGAATGTACTCAACTGCTTAAAAGCCAAGTTGGCACACATTTGTCACACCCCAGTCCCAAAATACCAAAGGACTAGCTATGTGGAAATGGCAAGCAACACAGCTTCAATGGGCAACCCAATTTAATAGACCCGTTATAGTGCACTTAGGCTGTAATAAGTATAAATATAAGTCTATATCATCTATCTCAGTATAATTCTAATATTATCCACAGAAAATAATCATAATACAAGATAATAGACTAGTCAAGATAATAGATAACAGAAAATAGTCCATCATCAAGTCCAAATAAGTACTGTCTCGAGAAATAATCTGTCACACTAAAGAAAAGAGAAATAACACATAATACATATGTCCAGAAGTCCAAGTTCAAATATAAAATAATACTAAGCATAAATAACTAAATAGATAACTGAGTACTCAGGAGAAATCATCTGGCACAGCCTCGTCCTCTGGTGCAAGTATCGCTCTAACGTCAGCTCATGTCCCATAAACCTTGGGGTAATCCTCATCTGCTAAACCTGGGGACATAATCCGGATCCAAGTCCACAGGGGACATAGAAAGGTATAAGAATAACTCAAGCTAAAGTACAATAAATAAAATAAGTGTGCTCAGGGTATCTAACATAATCCATATAAGTGAAATACAAATGAGAATATACTCGTCCGCTAAACCACCGGGTCCTGTAGGTCTGCATAGACACAGCAGTAGCTAGTAGTAATAGTAGTAGTAGGTACGTAAAGGCCCCGTCAAGGTACCTGCAGCACTATAGAGCCCGAAGTGCAAGCATCGGTAGCTAGTAGTGTATGGTAGCCCAGCGGTACAGTAAATTCTTTCCAACCCCATGTATCTCACATCTCATGTCCACGATACGCAAGATAATCACTATCTATGTCTCTAGTCCAGGTGTAAATAATATCATGTTAACTAGCACATGTCTCAAGTCCTATCCTAAAATAGAATTCAGAATCCTCGAATATCTCAAGTGAGGCTTCTGTACATGAGAGTCGTGTATAGTGTCCTAAGGCAATTAGTGCAAGTGTTGCACGTAGGTATACGATGATAATGCAATCTAACGATACTCGATTCTGTACACGAAAGTCGGCACCCGAATATGATTCAGACGCAAAGTATCGTCATGTTTCTAGGGTCATAATAAAGTACATATATTAAAATATAAACTATAAACTGCAGTTAAAATTAAGCATAATTTACTGAGACTGTCATGCCCCGGTCCCAAAATATATAGGACTAGGACACGTAAGCATGCCAGCCGCATGGATATGGCAACTCCAATATATGGAAACCATAATCCATATGTACGCTATAATTTGAATATCAAATCCACAAGTGGTATAAAATGAATCACAAGTCACATGGTACAATCTAAATTTCACCCACAGAGAATCAATATAAATAAATAACCAACATCTATATAACTAGATCTCAATAAGAAGTATCTAAAGGTGATAGTTGGGTGGAAACAAATCTACTACCAACTCGAATGTAAGAGAAAATACAATATAAGTACACCTCAACAAACACAATATAAGAATACCAGCTAACAATCATGGCTCGAAGAGAAGATATCCTCGAAACATATGTAACCATCTGAATTTGCACCCCTGCGAATACTCAAGAACAGCAACACCTGGAAGGGCCAGGTCCTCAGAGGGACGTAACAAGATACATAGAAGCAAGCCAATTTAAATACAGTAAACATGCATAATGTTTGAAAATATATAAGTACGCTGTACAAGACAATCTATATGAATGCAAATGAGGATAACTTTTTGACGTATGGGCAAGGGTAGGCTACTTGATCTAAGCCTCACAACTCACACACCCGCCAGTGGACATCAGAAATTATCATACCTCGGGGGTAGCGACCAGCGCGACACACGCCCATAGTGCGAACTATATACTACGGTTTACCAGAGTGGTTAAAATCCCATACGTCTAATGATTGTCCTCTCATGATACTAAGTGTCATGCGTGTGTCAAAATATCTAATATATAGTAATGACTGAAAAAAACTACAGATGCAATGAATAAACAAAAATGCAATAAATATACAGAAATATACTAAGTATGCAAAATATTGTAATCAATTTGGCAAGGTATCTTGCCTGATCTGAAAAAGAATGAAGTCCTAACTCAAGGCGTCGTCCGATCTACCCGTCACATAAATTAAACAAGTTGGATTACAAAAGTGGATGAATAGGTTCCTCCATTTTAATCTATTTTAATTCTGAATAAAATAACCTAAAATAGTATTTTAATCTTATTATAATCTGATTTTTTGTTAAACCCTAATTTTGGTCCAAAGAAAGTCAACTTTACGGATTTGTGATATGTGGCACACAAATCGAGACAATCCATTGACCAAAAAGTCAACCAACTCAAATCCTAGATTTGTGTATAAAATCCTATACTTTTCAATGCTATATGAACACCGGAATTGATAGTTTCATAAAATCACAAGTCGGTAAGGAGTTATGGCCACAAGGGCACACAGATGCAAGTTTTCGGTGGTTTCCTACTTACGTCTACGTTGCACGAATTTTTACAGTAGAATAAACTTATGTTTAAATTTTGGAAAAATAATTTTCTAGAAGTTCATCATGTCAACTTTCCGAAACTTCAAACGGTTCATAATTCCGAGTTCGGGATCTCCCGAAATCTCAAAAATACCAAAATGCGTCTGATTTTGGACAGCTGCCACTTTTAAAATTTTCTAGAAAAATAGGTTTTGAAATTATTAAAATAATTTATATATTCAAAAAACTAACCTTGATATAATTCTAACAAAAAACTGGAGCGCATTTGGAGTCCGGAGCTAGGAGATATCGTCTTTTTAAGTCGTCATAACTACTAGAAAATAAGTCTGAAATTATGACGAATTTTAACTCTTTTTGGACGAAAAAGAGGTGAATTTGGGAAAAAAAAATATGAAGGATGAGGTATTTATAATGGTGGACACTACTTAATTGAATACAACTAGGATTGGTTAATTTTGATAGGATTATGATAAATTTAAATAAGGATAGGATATGCATGAAGTTACTTTCCTAGTAGGCTCAGGATTTGAATTAATTTAAAATAGAGTTTGAGTTTATCTCAATAATTTATAATCTTAAATAAAATACAAATAATTTATATATAATCTTATTAATATCTATTAACACTAAATTAGCATTTATCTAATATTAAGACTATATATATCCAAATAAATCCTAAATAATTTCAAAAATCTAAATAAATTTCTTAAAATTTTAAATAAATTACAGAAAAATATCATTAAATATTTTAAACTAAAATAAATATTTGGTAGGAACAACATGCAAGTATGGTCTCAAAGTAAATCATGGAAGTCCTAGAAATTTAGGTTCCCTATATTTTAATTACCTAAAAATTCTAGAAAAATCTACAAAAATCTAAAATAACCTTAAAATAATTCTAAATAAATATTTACATAAGTAAATATACTAAGAAAATTATTTTCTAATTAACTAAGAGAATTCTCTAAAGTAATTCAATATTTAAAATAATATATAAAATATAATAATATAAAATACACACAAAATACCAAAATTGGGATGTGAATCTTGAGTCACGATCCGACACAATACTAATCGGTACTCCATGTAACCTTACGATCTGTCACATATACATGTCGGCTAGAATCTCTGTGGAATGTCTAACTCTGAACGACAATAAATATGCTGATTTTGAGAGTCGATCCACAATAACCCAAATTGCATCCTTTCTACTGGGGCTTCTTGGAAATCCTATAACGAAATCCATAATGATATGTTCCCACTTCCATTCAGGGATGGGAAGCGGTTGTAACATATTAGCGGTCCTCTGATGCTCAGCCTTAACCTACTGATAGACCAAATATTTTGCCACAAACTGCGCAATCTCTCTCTTTATCCCATGCCACCAATAGTACTGTCTCAGTACATCTTCGTACCTCCCGGATGAATAGAGTACATGGAGCTATGTACTTCAGACATCAACTCATGTCTCAACTCCCCATTCGGAATATATAAGCAACTTTCGCACCTTAACATTCCATCCTCATGGATCCGAAGTCCCGTCTGCATGTCGGATTTCGTCCTCTTTTTAAGTCTCTGGAACCTAGCATATGTAGGCAATATCGCCTTAATCCTCTCCACTAGTGATGACGTAACCTCTAGATTAGCCAACTTTCCACGCTGCTCTGGCAAATTAACCTCTATCCCGAGCTCCTGTAGTTCCTCTAATAACTGGGGCTGCATCGTCAAGAAATAAGTTGTGGGCTTTCTACTAAGTGCGTCTGCTACGACGTTTTTCTTGTCCGGATGGTACTGCAAATCTATATAAAAATCGACCATCAACTCTAACCAATGCCTTTGCCTCATGCTGAGTTCTTTATGAGTATAGACATACTTCAGACTCTTGTGATCAGTAAAAATTTACACCCTCTCTGTAAAGATAGTGCCTCTATATCTTTAATGTAAATATTATTGCAGCTAGATCGAGATCGTACGTTGGCTAGTTCTTCTCATGAACCTTCAGCTGCCTCGATGCATAAGGGATAACTTTGCCATGCTGCATCAAAATATATCCCAGTCCACTGCCTGACGCATCACTATAAACTACGTATCCTCCCGATCCTGAAAGAAGAGTCAAGACCGGTGTTGTCGTTAATCGTCTCTTCAACTCCTCAAAGGCCTTATGGCAATCCTTTGTCCATGCAAACTCCTGGTCCTTATGCGTCAACCGCGTCATAGGCTCTGCAATCCTTGAGAATTTCTCCACGAACCTCCGATAATATCCAGCAAGTCCGAGAAAACTTCTCACCTCCGCAACTGATGTAGGTGTGGGCCAAGTTTATATTGCAGCAACCTTCTTAGGATCAACTGAAAGTCCTTCTCCCGAGATGATATATCCCAGGAAAGGCACCCTATCCAGACAAAACTCATATTTGTTGAGCTTGGCGTACAGCCTCTCCAGTCTCAGTGTCTCCAGCACAATTCTAAGATGCTCCTTGTGCTCTTCGTGGCTTTTGGAGTATACCAAGATATCATCAATACACAACCATGAACTTGTCCAAGTACTAATGGAAGACTCTGTTCATCAAACTCATGAACACAGCTAGCGTGTTAGTTAAAGCAAACGGCATAACTAAGAACTCATAGTGTCAGTACTTGGTCCTGAAGGCTGTCTTCGGTATATCCTCTTTCCGCACTCTAATCTGATGATAACCGGATCTAAGATCGATCTTTGAGAATATACGAGCACCACTCAACTGATAGAACAGATCATCAATACACGACAAGGGATACCGGTTCTTGATGGTTATGGCGTTTAGTGTCTGTAGTTAATACACAGGCTTATCGTTTCATCCTTCTTCGGCACAAATAGTATGTGTGCAACCCATGGTGAAACACTGGGTCGAATAAAACTTTTCTCTAGAAGATCATCAACTAGATTCTTCAATTCCACTAACTCCTTAGGTGCTAGCCGATACACTAATAAAGTGATAGGCTCTGCTCCTGGAGTCAAGTCTATGGCGAATTCTATTTCTTGATCAGGTGGTAAGCCTGAAGATCATCAAAAAATATATCAACAAATTCTGATACAACCTTTGGGTCCTTCTGTAGAGAGTGACTTAAGTGTAGGCTGAATACCTTGCTCTTTGGCTCCCCGAAGAAACTCAAACTCCGGATGACCATGCGGTATAAATATAACATATCCACGCCGGTAATCTAGAGTCGCATGTGTTGTCTGATAAAATAAACGAAAGGGTCATAAAAGAAAACGACGGGTTCTTTATTGCGAAAGAAAACCCTTTCCTTCTTTGGTTTACAAACAAGCTTGTACAATGTTAATCCTACACGAGGATGTGGGAGTACAATTTATTTAATCTGGGTAAATATTGCTATGGGTGTCTGATCTGTAGCCGATCACTTTAGCCCTTGGACCACACGATGATGAAGAAGTGCCGTAGAAGACGGAGAATGGCTTCGAAGGTTGCGAAAGAGGATGGATGCACGATGCCAAAGTCGTGGATCACTACTCTTTGCTTGAGCTCCGGATTCTTCTCTCTCAAGGATTCTGCGATCTCTCTTCAATCTCCGATTTTTCGACCTCGGGTCTGATACTGGATTCCTTGACCAATTTCTGACCCCTTTTCCTCAATTTTGTCGACCCTGTCCTCTGTTGATAGAGGTCTCTATTTATAGAGTTTTAGTGACAGTGACCACTCAGTCGGTATAAAAAACCGAGTGGTGGAAAGTACATCACCCTTTTACACAACGGTTAAAATAACCAATGCCTGCGTATAGATGATCTTTTGAATGAGCGTGTGACGCGGGTCCAACTAAGGGACAAAATGCGTATAACTGATACGAAGATCACGACGTAGAAGCCACGTAGGTAGGTATCCCTCGTGTAGAAGAGGTTAGCGTAGAAGCCAATGTCTGTCACCATGGCATAGAAGCCAAATAGTTATCAAACCGGCATAGAAGCCGAATAGGCATAGAAGCCGAGTGGTCATAGAGGCCGAGTAGGCGTGGAAGCCGGGTGGTCATAGAGGCCGAGTAGGCACAGAAGGCCGAATGGGCGTAGAAGCCGAGCAGGCACCGAAGCTGAATATAGCGCCCCGTTCTCCCGGTGCGGAGATCGCGGCTAAGAAACACAAGACGGTATCGTTTGATCGGGATAGATTGAATTAAGAACTCGTCCTCGTTATGGATTTGTTTCTTCGGAATCGATTCCCATATTCAGTGGACTGCGCCCCAAGGATCGGCTTAGCGGCAGAGTCAGGAGGGACCTCTCCGCTGCTATCTTTTATTGCCTAGGTTTTCGATGTCGCTTATTGCTTTCGTACTTTGAGTTGGTTTTGGGATTTGCTTGTTTTCCTTGAACGGTTTCGATGGTTTTCATTATTTTCGTTCATTGACTTGCACTTCTATTCCGAGATTGGAAAGAGAGGAAGGAATATTAATCGAGCTGTTCGTATACAGGTGAACGAGCAGTAGACGGCTTGCGAGCAGAGTCGTGAAGCGCCTCTTTCCTTCTCCCTTCCAAAATCTAAGTGAGTGGCTACCAACCCGATTAGCTAGCCCTGCTTCCAAGCTTCACAGCTAATCAATCTGCACTCTTTTTTGCCCCGATCAACGATACCAAGTAATAATAAAAGAAACCAAGATAAAAGAGAATAGACTTGGTATATATGCTTGTCAATAACTGCATGAACGGATACTTAATAGCATGCTTGTTTGCTTGGGAATAAATCATGAATTACTGCTTGTCTTGTACAATTGCTTGTCTTGTACTCTTGTTGCCTCAAAAGCATGAACTGTTAACTAAGTAAACGAATTGTTCGATCACGGACAACTTGTGCACAAGGTCATTAGTTCCTACGGACGGTCGCTGGGGCACTGGCACCGATCCGGTCCGGACGGAACTCTATTGTATAGTCTATTGTGCTGGACGGGGTGGCATGTAGCGCTCCTTGTTCATTCGCTGCATACCATTCCCGCCAGTGACTATTGTCCATTGTGGCATCCCGCCAGTGATCTCTTGTATATTTAAACCTGTTGTAAACTAACTTGTGTCTTCGTGGCAGGGAAGGCATGGTAAGTATTGTGCAGGTAATTCAGACGGTCAGATAAAATCCACCGAACGGTGGCACGTTCATTTCAGTAAATTCTATATGCTGCTTACTTGTAAATGAACTAAGGCAAGATAGAAACCCACAAATATGCATGCTTCATTAAAACAACGTATTGATTGGTATAGTTCAGCTAGCTCGCCTTCACCAGCATGTTTCGATATGCTGACCCTCGTTGAAACAGGTTCTCCGCACTAAGGCGAACCGAGCGAGGAGCCGAAGTCGTCTTCCCGATCCAGTCCAGCTGTTGGCGCATCTTCACCGCGCCCCCTGAAGCCTTTTGAAGTCCGAAGCTGCAACTCTTCATACACAAATGCAGCTCCGTGGCAAAGCTATCCTCCAGCCTGGAGGTCCTTATCATTTTGAGTTTATAAAGGGATGTAATGTACAGGACTGCTATCTCATTTTGAGTTATCTCTTTTGTAAGCCGTTCGGCATATTAGCTAACTCGTTCAAGAGTTTGTAATAGATGTTCATTATCAATAAAGAGAACTTTTCCATGTTTTAAATCTGTGTTTCAATTTATCTGCGTACTCTGAATATGTGCTTGTTATGCAAATTATTAAAGCCTTGTGCGGGCGCAACCCCAGGCCCGCACGGCGGTCACGATTCGGGGGATGCCTCAATTGATTCTACGGAATTGGGTCGTGACATAGTGGTATCAGAGCACAGATTCAAGTTCCTTAGACTTCGTGCTGGAAAAGTTCCTTTAACGATCAATTCCTGTGCGAACTCTTGAACTCGCTAGGCCAAAATGAGATACGTTCATGCAATAAGTCCATAATACATTATGATCCTAATGTAATTTACCTTCTTTTAAAGGAGTGGCCCCAGCGCAATCTGCAGCGCAAACACCGGACGAAATGCAAGGCTAAGGAAGTAGTTCGGGTACTTCGGGAAGTTCAGAGAGCCAGCGAACCATGCCAAGCATCGATCCCGTCCAACGAATATTGTAGATGTTGGAGGCAAACCAACAAAGGGACGAGGCTCGCTATGAACGGGCCGAGAAGCGAGCGGAAGAGAGTCAGCTCAAGTTTCAAGACAATATAGAAGCACGATTCTCAGTCCAACAGAAGCAGGTAGATACCCTGCAGCAGATCGTTCAGACTTTGGCATCCAACCAGTCCGCGGCAACGCCAGCGACTCCGGTGGAACAGCCCGTGCTTGAAGTAGAGACGCCGCAAATTCCAAGGGCGAGGGACGTAACTGCCTTCGACTTTGGCCACTTCAAGAAAGTCTACAACACCCCATTCAACGGGACTGAGGACCCGGTCGTAGCTCTAGATTGGTTGGCCGAACTTGAAGATCACTTTGCTCTGCTAGAGGTCGCCGAAGAGAAGCGCGTCGCCTGCGCACAACTACAGCTCCGCCTCAATGCGCACGATTGGTGGGACGTGCATCGACGATCTCTCCAATTTGATCACGGAGAGGAGGCGATCTCGTGGACGACTTTTTGTGCCGCGTTCAAAGAGGAGTTTGTACCCCCTCCAGTACAACGTCAGATGGAAAACGAGTTCGTGCAGCTGCGGCAAGGCAGCATGACAGTTAAGGAGTACGCCGCCGAATTCAACCGACTCTCCAAATTTGCTAGGGCCTATTTACCTGATGTAGCAAGTCAAGCTAGAAGGTTTGAAGGTGGACTACGCCCTATCATCCATTCGCACGTAGCCGTTCCTCAGTATCGTACAATGCGTGAAGTCATGAATCACGCCCTATCGCTCGAACCACACTATCCTCACGTTCCTGCCGGCGCTGTGCATACATCCAGTCACAAATGCCAAAGCAACGATAGAGGAAATACTGCTCTAAAGCGCCGAAACAACGGTGGTCCACAAAGAGGGAAACTAGGGCAACTGTGTTACTTCTGTAACAAGCCGGGGCATACGAAGGATAATTGTCGCCTGAAACTTGGTTTATGCCTGGCCTGTGGCGGATCAGACTATTCTGTTCGTGATTGTTCCTTGAGTCATGATCGCCATCCTGAACGCACTAATCCCTAACGGTAGGTCTTATTCTTAAGTTTCGGGATGAAACTTCCAATTAGTTGGGTAGGATGTAGCACCCCGTTCTTCCGGTGCGAAGATCGCGGCTAAGAAACACAAGACGGTTTCATTCGATCGGGATAGATTGAATTAAGAACTCGTCCTCGTTATGGATTTGTTTCTTCGGAATCGATTCCCATATTCAGTGGACTGCGCCCCAAGGATCGGCTTAGCGGCAGAGTCAGGAGGGAGCTGCTATCTTTTATTGCCTCAGTTTTCGATGTCGCTTGTTGCTTTCGTGCTTTGAGTTGGTTTTAGGATTTGCTTGTTTTCCTTGAACGGTTTTGATGGTTTTCATTGTTTTCGTTCATTGACTTGCACTTCTATTCCGAGATTGGAAAGAGAGGAAGGAATATTAATCGAGCTGTTCGTGTGCAGGTGAACGAGCAGTAGGCGGCTTACGAGCAGAGTCGTGAAGCGCCTCTTTCCTTCTCCCTTCCAAAATCTAAGTGAGTGGCTACCAACCCGATTAGCTAGCCCTGCTTCCAAGCTTCACAGCTAATCAATCTGCACTCTTCTTTGCCCCGATCAACGATACCAAGTAATAATAAAAGAAACCAAGATAAAAGAGAATAGACTTGGTATATATGCTTGTCAATAACTGCACGAACGGATACTTAATAGCATGCTTGTTCGCTTGAGAATAAATCGTGAATTACTGCTTGTCTTGTACAATTGCTTGTCTTGTACTCTTGTTGCCTCAAAAGCATGAACTGTTAACTAAGTAAACGAATTGTTCGATCACGGACAACTTGTGCACAAGGTCATTAGTTCCTGCGGACGGTCGTTGGGACACTGGCACCGATCCGGTCCGGACGGAACTCTATTGTATAGTCCATTGTGCTGGACGGGGTGGCATGTAGCGCTCCTTGTTCATTCACTGCATACCATTCCCGCTAGTGACTATTGTCCATTGTGGCATCCCGCCAGTGATCTCTTGTATATTTAAACCTGTTACAAACTAACTTGTGTCTTCATGGCAGGGAAGGCATGGTAAGTATTGTGCAGGTAATTCAGACGGTCAGGTAAAATCCACCGAACGGTGGCACGTTCATTTCAGTAAATTCTATATGCTGCTTACTTGTAAATGAACTAAGGCAAGATAGAAACCCACAAATATGCATGCTTCATTAAAACAACGTGTTGATTGGTATAGTTCGGCTAGCTCGCCTTCACCAGCATGTTTCGATATGCTGACCCTCGTTGAAACAGGTTCTCCGCACTAAGGCGAACCGAGCGAGGAGCCGAAGTCGTCTTCCCGATCCAGTCCAGCTGTTGGCGCATCTTCACCGCGCCCCCTGAAGCCTTTTGAAGTCCAAAGTTGTAACTCTTCATACACAAATGCAGCTCCGTGGCAAAGCTATCCTCCAGCCTGGAGGTCCTTATCATTTTGAGTTTATAAAGGGATGTAATGTACAGGACTGCTATCTCGTTTTGAGTTATCTCTTTTGTAAGCCGTTCGGCATATTAGCTAACTCGTTCAAGAGTTTGTAATAGATGTTCATTATCAATAAAGAGAACTTTTTCATATTTTAAATCTGTGTTTCAATTTATCTGCGTACTCTGAATATGTGCTTGCTATGCAAATCATTAAAGCCTTGTGCGGGCGCAACCCCAGGCCCGCATGGCGATCACAATTCGGGGGACGCCTCAATTGATTCTACGGAATTGGGTCGTGACACTGAATAGGCGTAGAAGCCGCTGCGTAACGTGCCAGAGTGATGACGTGGACGTCTTAGCCGAAATTACGGCTCTTAGAGATAATCAAATCTCTTGCATTAAATGCAGAGACCTGTCCCCATCCTGTGCATTAAATGCAGATACTTGTCTTTAAGATTTGCCATCATTCTACACATTAAATGCAGATACGCACCTCGAATCCTGTGCGAAGAGTAACCGCTGACGTGGCAGTCTGTTTGTCTTCTGCGGAGCGTAAGGATCTCACGTTTGCCTGTGTAAAACTAGGCAGCGTATTCCCTTGTATGCGTAGGAGTAGCTTTCACAAAGGGGATGTCACTAAACGGCGGTTCGGTGACATTTAATCAAATCTTCTGCATTAAATATAGAGATCCGCTATCATCCTGTGCATTAAATACAGAGGCGTGTTTTGAAGGTCTGCCACCCTTCTGTGCATCAAATACAGAGACGTACCTCAGGCATCTGTCAGTATTCGATGCATTAATTGCAGAGACGTGCCTTGAGGGCCTGTCACCGCCCTGTGCATTAAATGTAGAGACGCGCCTCGAGTCCCGTACGGAGTGCAGCTCTTGACGTGGCAGGCGGTTTGTCTTCCGCGAAGCGTAAGGAGCTCTCATCTGCCTGTGTAAAACTAGGCAGCATATTCCTCTGTATACGTAAAAGCGGTTTACGCAAAGGAAATGGCAGTAAATGACAGCCTGGGTTGCAGTATCATGCCATCATTATAGCCGTCGTCTGGGTAGTCGAGCGGTATTCCTTTGTCAGAAGTCCAAATGTCAGGTTCATTGTAGGATCTGATAGGTTCATTTCGAAGAATACGAAGCGTCCCTCGTACACTTCAATGCTGCATTGAAAGCGGATGAGTTTTACGCCATAAAGGCGATGAAGCACCCTGTTTACACTGAAGCAGCCTGGACCTACTGCACTACGCGGATGGACCTTGAGCCTATATTTCACGCTGTGCTCAGCGAAGAAGCTCTGTTTGGATGTTGAAGGCCCTGAGGTCCTCTGTTTATGCTGCTCTGCATCAACATGCTGCGTAGAGCTATCCAGCATATTTTTCATGCTTCTACAGCATGGTACTGACTCATTCAGTCCATACCAAGTACAACATCTGTCACGCCCCAGTCCTAAAATACCGAGGGACTAGACACGTGGCAATGGCCAGCAACACGCACCGATGGACAAACCAATTTAATGGATCCATCAGGGCATACTTAAGCTGTAAATAAAGTCTACGACAATCATGGCACAACTAATCTCATCCACACAAGATATAAAATATGATCCACAGAATAAATAAGGAATGTAAATCATTAGCTAGTCTCAACAAAGTACTTCAGGGAACAACCCGATAAATATCTAGTACAATGGTTCAACTGACCAGAATATAAATGACTAAAATAATAATAAATACTGAGCATGAAACATGGATGCTCAGGAGAAGTCTTCGGCTAACACCTCGTCCTCGGATGGCGGTACAGCTTCTGGATCAGCTCCTGCTGCGGTCCCGTATACCTCGGGATAGATCTCGTCCTCAAATCCTGGGGACATAATCCGGATCCAGGTCCTCAGGGGACATAGCAAGGTACAAGAAAGCTCAAGCCAAAATAAATGCAGTGCAGGAAATAAATAGGATAAATAGGGCAAGTAAGTAAACATCTGTGTGAAATGTAAGAGAGAATATCAATAGTACTCAGGTTGAAACAACTACAAGCTCTGTGTAGGGAGCCGGTAGCAGTGGTATCATGAGGTGGTCTAGCTCAGCGGGAGACTGAGTAGCCGGCATAACATAATCAACCTGTAGCCTGTGGGTCTCTCTCCAACAATAGATAGAACAATAGGGAGTACTAAATAACCAGCTAAGTGATATGCAAGATGAGAGCAGCACTAGAACTCAGGCTGAAGCCACTACAAGCTCTGTGTCGGGGAGCCGGTAGCAGCAGTAATAATGAGTAATGGGCCAAGCTCGGGCTTCAGAGTCTTGTGCCTCACAATAGTAGGGTTGTATATATATGATCATCCTGTAGTTGGTGTGTCTCTCCTCACCCAATGTAACCACGCATATCATGACCATAACGTCTCATGTCCATGTCAGCGGGATCATAACTAATGCACAAGTCATAATGTATCTAAGAATATAGTATCTCTGTCAAGTCTTGTATCATATACAGAATCACCACGAATATCTCGGAAAGATCCTGTCTCATGAACAGTGTCAAGTGTCCTGGGTCAAAGTGTACTTGGTAAGACAAGTACGAGAAGATAAAGTGTCACGCGTATCCATCTCTAGATGATAATACACAACACCGCGTACGGTGTCGGCACCCGACTGATAATCGAACGCTAAGTACGTCACACGGTCCTAGGTTAAGCATGCACAGCAATATAAATGAAGCAAGAAAAATAAATAACAATACTGCAGAGTTTGGCAAGGTACACTTGCCTGACGTCCGAATACCAACAACTGTCCCTGTATCAGTGGATCCGGTAGGTACTACTCCAAAAGCTGTAATAAACATCACCAACAGTCTCAGAAGATGTCAAATAGCTAGAAACGCCTGTCCTTACGTCCAATTTGGACACAGGGGCAAAAAGGTTATTTTTGGGCCAAAGTGGGGTCCACATGTGGGCCACTTTGCACCGAAAAACGTGTCAGGGTCAAAGGTCTCCAAACTCCTCAAACTCAGTGTCTACAAGTCAGGAATGATGATACGAACCCAACAGAACTTCCAGAATTGGATTCCGATGAGCCGATCACAAAATCGCCCGTCAAATGGAGCCTGTGGGGCCCACGATACACGATTTTGTTAACGTCCTCAGAATTGGACCAAACTTGGGTCACAGGACCATCATATTGCTACGAGTCCGATGGCGCAAGTTTCGTCTCGATCCGACGTGTGTACACAAAGTTACCGCATGTTCCAGAAAGGACGGATACGGGGTGTCATCGGCGGATACGCGTTGATTCCGGTGTGCACGCACATCCGAATCGACTTCTGCAAAATCCCACACGACCGTATCAACATCGCGCACGGTTCGGTAAGGACCGCGTGCGACCAAGTCGTCCCGTTTAGCGGAACGCACTCAGTTCCGGGGTGAAATAGGGCATTGTTTTTCCTGTTTTTGGATCGCGGTGTGCGATCACCATAGGACGCGATGCACCGAGCGGGTTGCACGGGCACCGAGAGTGTTATACAGTCTACGCGCGGCAACTGACAGAAACTAAAACGGAGTTATGAGGTGAGAGAAATCGGTACCTGAACAGGGCTCCGTGAATCTGAATTCCACGTATCCGAGAGTCAACTTCGACCCAGGATTCGTATCCTGGACGTGTCCGGGTTCTGCGGGGACGCTGCTGCGAATCACCAAGGCTGCGAGAAGTCGGGGAACTCGACGCCGCGACACGGCCGGTCGGGGACACAGCGTGGCGGGCTCCGTTCGGTCGGGGTATTCTCACAGCGGGGCGGGCTCAGTCCGCCGGCGGGTGGAGCTGCTCCGTTCGGTCGGGGAATTCGCACAGCGGGACGGGCTGGAGCGACGTGCAATGCGGCCGGTCGGGGGCTGTGCTACGGCAGACCGGAGTCGGCCCGGGGGTTCTCAGGCGGAGCGGGGTGCAGAGTCTGCTGCAGGGGAGAGCAGCCGGTCGGGGTTGGGGTCGCTGGATTCGGGTGATGGTAAGGTCGACTGAGTCGAGGGTGTGGGAAGGAGAAGGCTGGGCACGCATGCCAAGGGGGTTTTTATACAGGCGGCCACAGTAAATCCGGCGGGGGCTAGGGTTTCCTTCTGGGTTTCGGGTCGGGTTTGCTTGGTTCGGTTCGTTTAGCAAACCAAAAGCTTTTAGAGCTTAAAACGTTACTCCGGAGTCCAATAAATTCACCAAAAAATGCCATGCGTCCGGTTTTCCATTTTACATCATAAAATATTATTTTCATAATATTTTAACACCATCTAGCAACACATAAAATTCTTTAAATCAAAATCCCTTCATTTTAATTTCCAGAAAAATACCAAAAATTCGGAATAACACCTTTTAATATTTATTCTCAAAATTAGGGTGTTTACAACATCGTAATCCGACATAGAAAAGATCAGAAATTGAGCTCGCATCTTTCGCCCATAAACTACTACCGAAAAAGATCTCCAAATGTCAATAAGAATTCTCATATTCTTCGAAAGAGGTGCAGTAGCTACTCTATGTATGGCTACGAAGCTGGCAACTATGAATGAATACAATGCTCTAGAATCGAATAATGCTAAAGCAGGTAATGAAGCTACTAATATAGTACCTGCGATGACCTTTCCTGCAGTAGCTTCCTCTATAATAATCATGGCAAATGCCCGACTTTGCCCCTAAGCTAGTCCTCTCTGCTGCTGTCGAGCCTGCTGGAATAGTACAACCTGTGGTGCCAAAGGTGGCCTCGTCTGATACCCACCTGGAGCTGGTGGTCTGACTTGATCCAGCTCCAGTATGTGGTATTTCCAGTGCTGGATAATCTGGTCTAGGTGGCTGCTGGGCGGGTCTTAGTACTGGTAAGGCTGGTGGGGGAATCATTGGTGCTTCTCTCTGTAACCTCGTACAGTCACGTATCGAGTGTTGTCATGATCCACAAACCAAGCATAGTCCCAACTTGCGTCTGCACTCACTCGCATAATGACCTTGCTTGCCACAATATTGACATATAGACAGTGTCTACGGAGCTACTCTGGGTGGCTGGTGCATGTGAGGTCTCTTTGCAACTCCTTCCTGTGGTGATCTAGTTAGTGCTGATGTGAACGATCTTTTCTGGATAGACTCTCCTGGTGACGCGCTCCATGCGTCGAGCCACGGCAAGGATGTTTGTGTAAGAAGTAGGTACGACTGAGCCGATCAACCTCTGCAACTCAAATCTAAGTCCATCAAAGAATTTCTCTGCCTTCTCCTCTTCTATTGGGATCAAAGTCGGGGCAAAGCGACTCAAATGGATGAACCCTGCATTGTACTATTCCAATGTCATATTGCCCTGAGTGAGGCGGTTGAACTTATCCCGAAGTTCCACTCTACATATAGATGGAATGTACATCTCCTGGAAGAGTCTAGAGAACTCCTCCCAAGTAACTCGATCTTGTCTGAGCTGTTTATCGTCAGATAGCTACCGGTGATGTGCATTGCCCGTCAACTGCATCCTAACGACAGTCATCCAACGCTCCCTCGGAAGCTCATCTGCTTTCAATTGGTGTTGAGTGTTTGTGAGCCACTCATGAACTTCAGTGGGCTCCTCCTTGCCAGAAAATGTATAGGGCTTCAGCTAGAAAAACTCAGTGAAAGATCCCGTCGATGGCTGTCTAGCTGGTGGGGTCGCATGCTCCAGTGCGGTCACTGTACTGTTTCTTAGGTTCTCTGCCTAGTGTTGCTGAGCATCTTACTAAATTTGCTGTTGAGCTTGCATCATTGCATAAAACATCTGAAATAGATGATGTCCATCCATAGGCTGCCCTGACGAAAAAGCTGGCATCGGTGGAGTGAATTACGGTTGTGGTGGAATGTCATCTCTCCTAAACCTTGAGGCATCATGATCAGCCGGGTTGCTTTGTTGAGTGGATGGATCTATACTCAATGGTGTCACCCCGTCATCATAAGTAATCACCGCACTCTCGTGTTTGTATCATCACTAGTTCGTGGATCCATTACCCAGAACATAAAGTAAACTATGAGCGTCGTACAGAGGAATCAAGACAGGATGCAAGTCAAAAAATTATTTTCGAATTTGATATAGAGGTCAAGAATAGGTCAATAAGTGGATGAGATCCTATAATTTATTCTATCCTAATTTGCAGGCTTGCTCGGTTCTGTAATTAAAATATGAAGCAAAATATTGGTGACCTGCATGGGCCACCATAAAAACTATATCACGCCCCAATCCTAAAATACCAAAGGACTAGCCACGTGGCAATGGCAACCCAATTTAATGGACCCGTTATAGTGCACTTAAGCTGTAATAAGTATAAATACAAGTCTACATCATCTATCTCAGTATAATTCTAATCTCATCCACAGAAAATAATCACAATATAATATGATAGACTAGTCAAGATAATAGATAACAGAAAATAGTCTATCATCAAGTCCAAATAAGTAGTGTCTCGGGGAATAACATATCACAATAAAGAAAAAAAAAATAACACCAAATATATATGTCCAGAAGTCCAAGTCCAAATATAAAATAACACTAAGCATAAATAACTAAATAGATAAGTGAGTATTTAGGAGAAATCCTCTGGCACAACCTCGTCCTCTGGTGCAAGTACCACTCCAACGTCAGCTTATGTCCCATAAACCTCAGGGTAATCCTCATCTTCTATACCTGGGGACATAATTCGGATCCAGTTCCTCAGGGGACATAACAAGGTAAAAAAATAACTTAAGCCAAAGTACAGTAAATAAAATAAGTGTGCTCAGGATATCTAACATAATCCATATAAGTAAAATACAAATGAGAATGTACTCGTCCGCTAAACCACCTGGTCCTGTAGGTCTGCATAGACACAGCAGTAGCTAGTAGTAATAGTAGTAGTAGGTACGTAAAGGCCCCGTCAAGGTACCTGCAGCACTATAGAGCCCAAAGCGCAAGTATCGATAGCTAGTAGCGTGTGTCAGCCCAACGGTACGGTAAATTCTTCCCAACCCCATGTATCTTACATCTCATATCCATGATACGCAAGATAATCACTATCTATGTCTCCAGTTCAGGTGTAAATAACATCATGTTAACTAGCACATGTCTCAAGTCCTATCCTAAAACAAAATCCTCGAATATCTCAAGTGGAGGGGGCCGGCTGGATCTCAAGGAGGTGGAGAAAGAAGAATGAGATATAGAGAAGAAGAAGAAAAGGAGATAATGAAGAGGATGTTACGTGAGGGAGGGTGATGAATTCGGCTACACATGTATGGGGGTGAGTTTTCCTAGGAGTTATTAGCTACTAATGGTCATGAATAAAAAAAAAGGGAGGTAAAAATTTGGATGCTATATGCTAAAAACCAAAGGTCCAAAGTAATGTATTATTGGAACCCGACCCCTTTCTCCCTTGGCTACAGTTAGTCCCCCCCCCCCCTCGTATGTACAAGGTTCATTTTAAGTTAAACTAGTCCAAGGTTCATGTTATTTTGGGTAAAAGCTAAATTTGAGTTTAAATAATGTAAAAATTATTATTTTGTATGGAAAAAATGGCGTATGGTATGTAGAAAGCTGAGGGATGGGTGTGTGGTATTTTGTATGAGTTAGACAAGTTGGTTTGAAGGTTCAAGTTGGGGGTTCGGGCTCGGTCAGGCGCAATTAATCAAAAAGGGTCATTTTTGACAAATTAAAATGCACGATGTTTCTATATTATTTTTGGAGCCTACAGAGACTCAAATAAATGTGACACCAATGTCATGTGCATAGTTGGTCATTTTAGGCTAGGGATTATAAAAGTCAGTTTTAAAATTTGGGTTCATGTTGCTCGTCTAAATTGACCATAACCGAAAAGTGCCAAGTGTCATATTTTGAGTCAAAAAATGTCGCAATTATTGTGCGACCAAAACGAAGTGTAGATTTGTAATATTATGAGTGACATACATGTCATGAGCCTAATTTGGCTCGACTAAGCCTATTATGCAAAGTTTATTGGAAAGAAAAAGCTAGTGTTATATTTCTAGCATTAAGACTACACTAAAGGATTTCTAAATTCTAGAAATTATTTTAATAATTTATAATTATAAAAAAATTACTAAAATATCCTTATCTAAATTTCAGGGGCTTTCCTTTTTGCAGATATTGCAGAGTTTGCGCACTTTGGTGAACTTTTCATACCGGCATACTTTGTCCCTTCTGGAGAATTACGCACTTTGTTATGTGGCGCACTATGTAGCATTCTCTAGAGACGGTGCACTTTGTAGCTTTTCGTATTACTTAATGACTAAGAAAAGACTTCTGACCATTCTCTAGAATTGTGTTCTAGACTGCAGAGTCATCTCGACTGCTTTGCCATGCCTTGAGACTCGTGTTTTGTCTTTTACTAGATCTTTCTGCGCTTGTTTGTGCGCCAAACCTCACAACTGGCATACTTGGTGAAAGTGCGCCAAAGTCGAAGCATGGGTACTTTTATTTGTGCTCCAATGATAGATTTAAGCGCCAAGCTCCTAGCTCGCGCACTTCTGTCATTGTGCGCCAAGATCCTAGAAGTGCGCTTTAGTATGATTGTGCGCCACCTTTGCTCGGAGCACTTTTGTATCAAAGTGTACCATAACTGCCTGAATTAATGACTTGTGCGCTAAAACTATTTTTGGCAATTTGTACGCCAATACCCTTTTGTGCACCAATACCCGTTTGTGCACCAATGGTGGTTTTTGACCCATTGTGCGCGGATGTTATTTTTTTGCCTAATTTTATATGCCAACCCTGAATCATTAATTTATGCGCCTGCATGCCAGTATTCTCTTTAACATGCTTAACCCTTGATGATTATCTAGTTCTTTTTAATCTCATTATTTTAGTTAATCCTGGTTATTTCTGTTACTACCATATTTTCTAGGAAATAATATTTTAGTCATTTGGTAATTAATTAAATATTATGTATGTTAAATATTTATTTATTGTATTATTTATTTATTGTTAGCATATTAGATTTATTTTTGGACTTGTGTTAGATTAGTCCATGGACCAACATTTAATTCTAGTTAGAATTGAGCCCAATTATTAGAAGCTCAATCATTATGAGGAGGATTAATTATGTTAAACCCATTAGACTTGAACCTTTCCTCCTTAATTAATTTCTTTATGAGAGCCCCCAAGGGATATTTTAGACTTTACATAGTAGCTTGAGAGATGGGACAAGTGAGGCCTATATAAAGGGGATAAAAACTTTCTCTCTCTTTATTTTTTATTCCAAATCTAGATCTAAAATTTCTCTCAACCAAATTCCATCAAATTCCTACCAAATTTCCACCCAATTCTTTCCCAAATCACCATTGGAGACTAGTAGAGCACGGATCTACAAGGAGGGAGCACGGATCTACAAAGAGGAGCAAGGATCTACAAGTTGAAGGCTTATTTCACCATTTTAGGAGGTTTCATTGGGAATCCATCTTTCAATAGGCACAATTTAGTTTTTTTACATTTAAATAGGTTCTAAATCTGAGAATTAACTATGAAAAATTAACCCATATGCATATGCTACCCATAGGATTTATAATTGAGTTCATATGAGGCCTATTGAGAAAGTTATGGTGCTTTTTGTGTCAATTTTAGGAGAATTCTGAGATAGATACTTATTGTGTTTGCCAATAGATCAACTTGGCATGTGTTTGTTTGTTTGTTTGTGGCTAGTATCATGTCCACAATTGGGTATGTGTAGGTCGTATCCCAATAAATTTGGTGATACATGTTGATTTAGAAATTTTTTCTCCGACACGGGACTTTGAGCATGTCATATTTTGACACGAACACGTAGTTGTATAATTGACTCTTCGTATTATTCATACATACTATTTTAGAATTGCTCGTATCTTTCAGGATGCGTTTGGTGGTGTGGTGGACTCGTATCGTAAACGTATCATAGAATGAGTGTGATACGGGTGCGGTGCACTCCACGTGTTTGTTTCATTGCTCTTTAATTCAATGTGCTTATGTATATATATATATATATATATATATATATATATATATATATATATATATATATATATATATATATATATATATATTAGTATGAGTTATTATGTATGATATATATGTAATGTGTATGTACCTATAGTGTATTGTATATGGGTATAGATAGCTAGGTGTATAGATGTACCTATATGCATATGTGTTTATATACCTATATCTATATGAATGGTTTTATATATATATATATATATATGTGTGTGTGTGTGTGTGTGTGTGTGTGTGTGTGTGTGTGTGTGTGTGTATCCATAGTATATGGTATACTAGTATCTATATATTTATGTGTTTATGTATGTGTGTGTGTGTGTGTGTGTGTGTGTGTGTGTGTGTGTGCATGATTATATAAAATTGTATATGATGTGGGAAGTTTACTTGAGTATATATATATATATATATATATATATATATATATATATATATATATATATATACACGTATAAAGATGTATGTGCAATAGAGGGGGAGGGGTTCGGCAGCAGCAGCGTTCATCTTAGAGAGCAGCAACAACGTTCACCATAGAGAGAAGCACCAGCAGCAGCAGCTTACTGAAGCAGTTGTAGTTAACAACAACAGTAAGGTGAGGATATTAGTTTTAGCTAATTGTGTTGGTTAGCTAGCAGTTAGTTAAGTTATAGGTGGTGAGTAGTTAGATATATATCTCTCTTTTATATATCTTAAGTTAATATGTAGGTATAGTATTTATGTATTGTTAGTGTTAGATAATTAGTAGTATGTAAGAGTTAGTGATACACTTCTTAGTATTAATGTTAGCTCTTAATAGTAAGCTAGTTACTATGATTAGTTAACTAGTTAATTAACTATCTCATTATTAGTACCTAGTTTAGTTAGCAACTATATATATGATACTTATACATATCTAGCTAGGTATATACATGGTGTAAGTATGTATGTATATAAGGGTATATGTATTAGTTGCATTGATGGTTAGTGTAGCATGGTAATTGGTATCTAATATTCATAATAGTAAATACTAGTAGTTTATATTGGATTGATATATACCTGTTAGTATATAGTTAGATTGGATAGCTACTATATACTAGTGTGACATTACCTTGAGGCATCATACCAGACATCTGTGATACTATTCATCGGACTTCAGGCGAGTACATTCTCTGATAGTTTCTCATTTATGATATCCTCTATGTTCATTGTATCTAGTGTAGATATCCTTGATATCTTGACACGATGGTTACACGGATTGGTATATTCGGATCTCGTCATGAGATGTTATTTCTTGGTATATATATGGTGTATCTTGTGCAAGCCTTGTTCATTGTTCTTCTTGTGCATGTACAAACAGTGATTCATGAGAAGAATAGCGCCCTTCTTGTGAAACCTGTGTCACGACGTACCATTATTGGATCCACTATACCAGTCAGGACTTGGGAAGTTTGTAGTGTAGATATGTGATCATACCTTTCTTGTGCATGTCTTATTTTCTGTGAGTGTTGGTCATACACCGCACGTATGACCAGCCAGGCCCTTATTCCTGTGCAAGTTCCCAAGCCGATCATATATTAAAGCTGGTACTCACTCACTTAGTCATTAGTATTCTTGTTCATTGCTATATTGTTCATTCTTGTATTTATTCCAGTATTTCCTTTATTGTATATCTCTTGTATCTATTATTGCATCTTATATATTCACATCTATTTACTGTTACATAGTTTATATCATTGATTAGAACTGCTGTTAGAGATGTACTTCGCTCCATTCCTGACTGAAAAATATTTTTCAGAGGATCCGAGAGATTGGTGTCCGACATACTATGGACTTCGACCAATAGATGGTGCAGACTTGGACCCACTAGTTCTGGAGTGATTGCCGGGAGGTTATCCGGATCATTAGTTTTTCATAGTTTGTTTCTTTAGCATTTTGGTACCGGATTTGTTTTCGGCATATAGTATGAGATTGGATATTGTTTCTTTTGTTGTTAATATATATTTTGAATGTATAGTTAGACTTCCTTCATATCTTCTCGTGCTTTTAGAATTATGATTGAGTTTTGTGTAGAGATATTGTTAGCAGATTTTATATTATTGTGAGATGTTTAGATAATATAGTTGACCAAGACAGCGTTCTACCGTCGATGCTGCGGCGTAGGCTGTGCGTTATTCCCGACTTATACCCTACACCGGGTGCGGGTCATGACACATTTTTAGTTGTGGCCCATGCAGGTCAGTCTTCGCAAGTTATGCGATATCGTGGTAGTACGATAACTTAGTTGTACTACTGCGAGCCTGCGATAGGATATAGGATATAGGATATAAGATATTAGGATGAGAGGATACTCAATCATAAATTTTTTGAGAGATTCCTGGGACGAACCTTGAGAATCTTATTATAAATTCTAATTTAAATATTTTTCGTTGTTTTTATCCATTCTCACTTGTTGTTATTGAAATTGATTCTTGGTGAATCAGTTGTTGAATTTAAATTCTTGGTGTCGTTGTTGAGTTTGATTTCATGTCGAGATAAATTTTACGGACTAAATTACGGTATCATCTGATGACATATGTTGATGAGGACAGTGAGAAAGGTGAAATATCTGCTTTGGTTATGGAGCCTAGAGTTTATCGCAGCCATATTAGCTGGCGTAGCAGAAACGTAGGGACCTGAATTCGGATGTACATATCTTAGTTATAAAATTTAAAAATTCTCGCAGCTATACTAGTCGGCACAGCGAGGATTCTAGACGATATGATTATAGAGGTGCATACCTAAGTTATGGAATCTATCATTTATCGCAGCTATGCTTACTGGCGTGGCAAGGGTTCTGAGTGTCATAATTTTGGACATACGAGTATGATTATCAGGTTGTATCTTAAATTAGTTCTTAAAGTATCATCTCAATACTTTTTCACTCATGTTATTATAGGACTTTATTCCATCATTCCTTAGATTAGCAGTAAATATATCTTCAGTTCTTTAGTCCAGTTCCTTATAGAGCTTCATTCCATTAGGGTTCCTTGTTAGTGTGATAATTGGTGAATTACAATTAGGTCTGTGTCTTGAGTATTAGTATTGACTGTTGGAAGTATGACTTGTGAGTCTGTAAGTGGTTCTTGGTTGGGCATGAGAATAATATGCATCAATCTAGAGATAATCCATAGCGTAGTACCTTATAGCAATTGTTTTATGATAAGTGTCATTATGGATAGTATGGGTAGAAGGAGGAGTAGAGATTATCAGTGGTGGTTCCATAAGTTAGTATCAGTATCAGCATGCATGCTCTGGATAGGCATGAATTCAGGTAGTTGGGTGAGCCATGTAACAATTAAGTATCAGAAAATTGTGTTAGAAATTAATGGAGCATGATAATCAATTGGGTGGTTGATACTTGGGGATGTCAAGAGTAAAGAAATATATCTGCATCAAGGATATTAGTGAGTGTGCCATAGTAGAATGGTACCCATAAGTGTATAGGAGAGTGTGAGGGAATAAAAATATATTATGCTAAAGTAGTAGGATTTGTGTTACAGGTTGATGTGAGTAGATAGGAGTGTACCAGTATATGATTAGTGATGGGTATATCACCTGATATTGAGGCTAGTGATAGGTGGGAGAAGTATCGAGAAATTATGTACATGATGCATAGTGGGTGATGAGTGTCAGTATGGAAGATCATGAAAATGGAAGCCTGAGTATAAGAAATTTCAATAGTATGTCATGGGTTGAGAAATATCAAGATTGGTCATGGAAGATATGTAATGTATTACTGATTAGTATACCAACCTGTAAAAGGTTTAAGGAGAGATACATATACATCAATAGAGATATGGAACCAAGTGCCTGTGATCATGTGTTTTTGTGAGGTTATCTAATGATGAAGCTAGTATCCTAGAATATTAAGGACATATGTGGTGTAGTTTGGAAGCTAGTATTACTATAGCAAGAGTGATAGTATTCTATATCAGGGATTAATAGAGTAATGTGCTAGTAACAGTAAGTACCTTGTGTGATAATATTAGATTGGTGTATCAGTTATATGGATAAAGAATTATTTGGAAGTAATAGCACAAGTGATCTAAGTAGTAGAGGAGAGAGACAATATATATATATATATATATATATATATATATATATATATATATATATATATATATATATATATATACATACATACATAAGTTTAGTAGGTATAGTACCTTGCTAATAGACTTTGTATGTATCAGAGAATAATACGAGGGGTATAAGGATACCAGTAAGATGTCATGGTGTTGTAATGGCTAGAAGATAATTGTGTATATATTGTGATACTAATGTACATATGAGAACCTTAGGATGATTAACAAACGTTAGAGGATGAGTTGCACCAAGTATCAGATAGAAAGAGATACCCTAGTAACAAGAGCCGGAGTACCTCAAGTATTATGAAAGTTTAGGCACAAGTATTTTAGTATAATAGTATAGAGGTAAGACACGAGTAACTTGATATGAGATTGTCATCTAAAAATACATATGAGAGCTGGTGCCTTGTGTAGACAGTAACAAGATTTGAGTAAGGCATCTTATTGAGAGTATTTAAGTTGGACAAGGATGTGCTAATAAAACACATGATTAAAAAAATATACAAGTGTTCCTTACAAGAGAATGGTTGAAAATTTTTGGTGATTACAAGAATTTAAAACAGATAAAGGAGGTAGTGCCTTAGCAGTATTTTATATAGTATCCTAGGTAGCGAGTACCAGTGAGTTAAGCATGTCCATGACCTAGAACTATAGTATATCACGAGTATTTGGTAACCCTCAGTATTAAAAATATTTTGACTAGGCTGATGATTAATGAATGCTTAGTGTATAATGGAATAGGCCACAGGTGGCATAGTAAATTACCTTGCACCAGTAGAGGGAGACACTCAGCAGGACAGAGACTGAATTTCATGATAGATAGAGACTATATCCAAGTAGGATTCTCTTTCACTAGAATAGTAGGATTGTATGTTATATGATAGAATTATTTTAGACTATGATTGATGGGGTTTGACACTAGTAAAATTGTATGATTGACCCAAGAGAGAGGGGTGAGAGTTTTAAATTTCGAGGACAAAATTCTTCTAAGGGGGGTAGACTTGTCACTACCATATTTTCTAGGAAAGGGTATTTTAATCATTTGATAATTAATTAAATATTGTGCATGTTAAATATTTATTTATTATATTATTTATTTATTGTTAGCATGTTAGATTTATTTTTGGACTTGTGTTAGTGGACCTAACTAGTATAGATTGGATCCATGGACCAATATTTAATTCTAGTTAGAATTGAGCCCAATTATTAGAAGTCCAATCATTAGGAGGATGATTAATTATGTATGTATATATGTATTAGTTGCATTGATGGTTAGTGTAGCATGGTAATTGGTATCTAATATTCATAATAGTAAATACTAGTAGTTTATATTGGATTGATATATACCTGTTAGTATATAGTTAGATTGGGTAGCTACTATATACTAGTGTGACATTACCTTGAGATACAAAGGTAAATGCCAAGGTATTGAGGATACTCAAGGTATTGGGTTTGGGTACCAAGATGGGGGTTTAGTAGTGCGATACCGCATTGGTTCAAAGCCAAGGCATTCATTTAGCATTTGTAGTGAGGATTAGAATATCTAATATTGTTTGGATATGCATATGTGACTATTTTATATTTTTGCTTGCGTATCTTAGGATACTGTATTTTGTTAGTTTTTTAGTGTCTTAGAATAGCTAGTGTAGCTTAGTTTCATATTGTTTTGACCTAGCATCCTAGAGATAGACTCATAAAACCTAAAAATAGGTAGTTTGACCAAGTTTGACCGATTTGACTTAAAGTTGACCTAGTTTGACCATTTTGACTTAGAAATAGCTTTTTGACCTAGATATTGACTAGTTTAACTTATTTTTATTCCAAAATCTTGTATCGATATTATATTCCATATCTAGGTCTTTGAGGCACCGTACCAGACATCTGTGATACTATTTACCGGACTTCAGTCGAGTACATTCTCTGATAGTTTTTCATTTATGATATCCTCTATGTTCATTGTATCTAGTGTAGATATCCTTGATTTTTTGACACGATAGTTACACGGATTGGTATATTCGGATCTCGTCATGAGATGTTATTCCTTGGTATGTATAGTGTATCTTGTGCAAGCCTTGTTTATTGTTCTTCTTGTGCATGTACAGACATTGGTTCATGAGAAGAGTAACGCCCTTTTGTGGAAACCTGTGTTATGACGTACCATGGTTGGATCTACTATACCAGTCGGGAGTTGGAGAGTATGTAGTATAGATATGTGATCATCCCCTTCTTGTGCATATTTTGTTTTCTGTGATTGTTGGTCATATACCACACGTATGAACAGTCAGGCCCTTTTTCATGTGCAAGTTTCTTGTACAAGTTCCTAAGCCGGTCATATGTTAAAGCTGGTACTCACTCACTTAGTCATTAGTATTCTTGTTCATTGCTATATTATTTATTCTTATATTTATTCCAGTATTTTCTTTATTTTATATCTCTTGTATCTATTGTTGTCTCTTGTATATTTATATCTATTTACTGTTACATAGTTTATATCATTGATTAGAACTGCTGTTAGAGATGTACTTCGCTCCATTCCTGACTGAAAAATATTTTTCAGAGGATCCGGAAGATTGGTGTCCGACATACTATGGACTTCGACCTATAGATGGTGCAGACTTGGACCCACTAGTTCTGGAGTGATTGTCGGGAGGTTATCAGGATTACTAGTTTTTCATAGTTAGTTTCTTTAGCATTTTGGTACCGGATTTGTTTCCAGCATATAGTATGAGATTGGATATTGTTTCTTTTGTTATTAATATATATTTTGAATGTATAGTTAGACTTCCTTTATATCTTCTCGTGCTTTTAGAATTGTAATTGAGCTTTGTGTTGAGATATTGTTGGTAGATTGTATATTATTGTGAGATATTTAGATAGTATAGTTGACCAAGATAACGTTCTACCGCCGATGCTGCGGCGTAGGCTGGGCGTTGTTTCTGACTTGCATCCCTACACTGGGTGCGGGTCATGATAATTTTTTGAACATGACATTCTTGATATTGATCTTTATTTTCTGACATGATCTAGTGATTGTGCATTATAAATGAACTCATAAATCCTGACACTGTATTGATAATCCTGATACTGTATTATTAATCCTGATAATATACTGATAATCATAATATTGTACTGATAATCCTGACAATGTACTGATAATCATGATACTGTACTGATAACCCTGATACCCCTAATCCTGGTACTCTTGATAGTGGCTCGACGTAGCGCACCATCCTGATACTCCTGATCCTGATAATCCTGATAGTGGCTCGACGTAGCGCACTTCTGACTTGAGAATTCTTGTACTGTCTTAATCAGGGCTATTAGTAACACCTATATTGCATGACATGTATCCCCATGGTTGATTTTGATTGTACTCGTTAAGTTACAGTCCTGTCTTGCATTATGTCTAAGGCAGATTCCTGAGCACCACGGCCGGGAATCCTTAATAATAGTCCAGGCTAATAACAAAAATAATAATCTAGAAAGCATCTAGAGAGATTTTCTTGCTACATGTAATCCCAGTATCCCAGCGACACCTGATAGATTTGGAGATCTCCGTCATGAGGGGCACACTTTCAGCACATTGTCGAGTATTGCACTTCCTGAAAAGATAAAAAATGATTATACCTGATATACCTATAATACCTATACTATGTAAATGTTCGTCTGGATAACCCGGATAGTCTGCAGGGCATGTGGCTGTAAGGAATCTCAAACTGTATGTGTTAGTAACTAGGACTGTGATAACCCTAGTTAGCTAATAATAGCAAACTGTAGGGCATGATTGGCCGTGATCACTTAATTTCTATTCTAGTCTAGTCATGTCCTAATTTTATTAACAGTTGATCCAAAAATGGTAACCAAAGTACTGATTCCAAATGCCCTTGTTTAATTACTCATGTACTACTTAACTATTATTTTACCCATTGCACTTAATTAAATTATTTTTTGTGCTATTTTTTATTAATTTGTCTGTATGCTGGTTTTAGTTCATAAGATTGGCTCCCTTGTGGTACTTGCTATTTGGAGTCTGACCCCACTGATTTTGTAGACCAGATTTTGGAGCAGGACCGCAGGATCTCCCGTACTTTCCGTCTCAAGATGGTGAACACGAGGACCACCCGAGGACATGAGTGGATTTCTTCTTCCTCATCCACTTGATCTTGTACACTTTTCTTTTGAGGCGTTTAGTCACCGAGCACGTATTTAGCTCGTATTTTAGGACTTAACATTCTAGCCAGCAGGCCTACATTTAAAGCATATTCTAGACCATAGCTAAAGATGATCATGTAACATTGTACTCTGCTAGTTCTTTATTTTGGTACTAGCTTCATGATTATCTGGGTATGTATAGTTTGGGACGCCTTACTATTATATGTTGGTGATCATACATCTAGTAAACTTGTTGCTTGCTTGAGATTGAGACACCTAGGATTCTTGACCTAGTGTCACGCCCCAGTCCCAATAATACGAAGGACTAGAACACGTAAGCATGCCAGCCGCATGGATATGGCAACTCCAATATATGGAAACCATAACCTATACGTACGCTGTAATATGAATATAAACTCACATATGGTATATATAATGTCATAAGTCACAGATATGCTAATCTCATCCACATAACAAGTCATAGAAAAGAAATACTAAACTAGAATAAGGAGTCTGAAATATCCAAAATAATAGTCGGGTGGAGACAAATCTACTACCAAAGACTAAATCCAAAACTAAAATGAGTGGGGAGTGTAAAGTCTCCAATATAAAATAATGTGAAGACAGAAGTGTATCAGCTAAAAGAATCCATCGCTAGATAATCAACGATGCTCAGAAGGTAAGACCTCCTCGGCAGAAAGGAATGCGTCAGGTCCAGGCCCGTACTCCTGTAAATACTCAAGAGCAGATACACCTGGCAGAGGACTAGGTCCTCAGAGGGACGTAACAAGATACAGAAAAGCAAGCCAACTTGAATACAGTAAACATGCATATAATTTGAAAATAAATAAGTACGTTGTATAAGACCTTGTCCTTGGTTGTTCAACTGGGGTCTAGTCCCCTCCATTTGTGCAGACTGTAGAAGCAGTGGCGAGTTTCTTTGGTCTTCTATACTTGAGGGTGTATGCGATGTTCTTGATTCTAATGCCATAGACCTCTGGTTCTGCTGAGGACATCTTCGGGTTTGATGGTGACTTGATCCACATATCATGCACAGCCCCAACTGACGATGACAGTCTCTATGAATATGACCTATCTTACCACCAAAGTGACAAGTACGGGGGTCCTTGGTTGGATATGGTGCGACACTATCTGGTTGCTGGCGTGCCAAAGGGTGTCTAATGGGTCCTCCTTGCTGTATCCTTACTGGTCCTTGGTGACTTCTCGGTTGAATTCTGTTTCCCTTGCTGATGGCCTCCTGGATCCTGGCCTCTGTCAATAACTCGGCATAAGAGATCCGGGACTGTGAGCTAGTGTAGTGCTGGAGCTCCTGAGTCAGCCCACGGTAAAACCTCTTAGCCTTCTCCAAGTCATTAGGTATTAGGATTGTGCCATACTTACTGAGACGGCTAAACTCTGCGTCATACTCATCAACCGTCTTGTCCCCTTGCTCTAGATGGAGGAACTGATCGTATAATGCATCCCTTACAGTATCCGGGAAGTACTTCCTCTCAAAGCACTCCAAGAATTGTTCCCAAGTCTGACGCGTACCCAACTGGCGCTCCATTGATTCCCACCAGTGATGCGCGTTGCCTTCTAACTGAGTCCTTACTCCTATCATCCATAGGTCAGTAGGTAGTTGTGATACCTCTAACAACTTCTTGGTATTGGCAATCCAGTTCGTGGTCTCCTCTGGACTCTCATTGCCCTTATATGGATTAGGGCCCATCTGCATAAAGTCCTTGACTGAACCAACCCGAGCTTGTGGTACTGAAACTAGTGCATGGGTTGGTACAGGGGCTAGTGCAGCCATTCTCTCAAGTGCTGCCAGAAATTCTAGCCTCTGCTCTGCTGTTTGCTGTCTCTGTTCCTGGATTATCATCTGAAAGAATTGGAACAGCTGCGCTTGGCCATCTTGCGGTGCTAGTGGAGCTGGAAAAGTCCTATTAGGTATCGTGGAAGGGGTTGATGGAGTTGGATTGCTAGTCAGTCCATCCGGCCCGGGAAGAAGAGGTGTCGTTGAGGTCACTCCGGGTGATTGCTCGTCGTCCCCTGGAGACGTGTTATCCCCGGTGGCGGCATACCCGTTATGCAAATTCATCTCTCTGCAAGAGATGGACGAAGGATTAAGAAGAGTACATGAATCAAGCAGGATGCAAGCACTTAAGTAGGATATGTTGGAAGGAAGGTAAGTTATAGTCAAGTGTGGATGAGATCTAAAATTCTAATCCTAGGTGCAGGCCCGCTCGGTACAGTTATGTAACCGAAACGGCTAACTCGACCTGCATGGGCCACCACAAAAATATGTCACGCCCCAGTCCCAATAATACGAAGGACTAGAACACGTAAGCATGCCAGCCGCATGGATATGGCAACTCCAATATATGGAAACCATAACCTATACGTACGCTGTAATATGAATATAAACTCACATGTGGTATATATAATGTCACAAGTCACAGATATGCTAATCTCATCCACATAACAAGTCATAGAAAAGAAATACTAAACTAGAATAAGGAGTCTGAAATATCCAAAATAATAGTCGGGTGGAGACAAATCCACTACCAAAGACTAAATCCAAAACTAAAATGAGTGAGGAGTATAAAGTCTCCAATATAAAATAATGTGAAGACAGAAGTGTATCAGCTAAAAGAATCCATCGCTAGATAATCAACGATGCTCAGAAGGTAAGACCTCCTCGGCAGAAAGGAATGCGTCAGGTCCAGGCCCGTACTCCTGTAAATACTCAAGAGCAGATACACCTGGCAGAGGACCAGGTCCTTAGAGGGACGTAACAAGATACAGAAAAGCGAGCCAACTTGAATACAGTAAACATGCATATAATTTGAAAATAAATAAGTACGCTGTACAAGACAATCTATATGAATGCAAATGAGGACAATTTTTCGATGTATGGGCAAGGGTAGGCTACTCGATCTAATCCTCACAACTCACACACACGTCAATGGACATCAGAAATCGACATACCGCGGGGGTAGCGACCAGCGAGACTCCAGAAATCGACATACCGCGGGGGTAGCGACCAGCGCGACACACGCCCGTAGTGCGAGCTATATACTACGGTTTACCATAGTGGTTAAAAGCCCATACGCCTAATGATTGTCCTCTATGATACTAAGTGTCAAGTGTGTGTCAACATATGTAATATATAGTATGACTGAAAGAAACTACACATGCAATAAATAAACAGAAATACAATAAATATAAAGAAATATACTAAGCAAGCAAAATACTGTAAGCAATTTGGCAAGGTATCTTGCCTGGTAAGAAAGCTGCAAGGTGTACTGTCCAGAAGTCCAACACACAGGATCAAAAGCTATGGCCGCAGAACAAATATCTCCGGATGCTGAAATAAACATCACCAACATTCCCAGAATAAGCAAAATAGCTAAAAAGCACTTTCCTTTCGTCCAATTTGGACACAGAAGCAAAACGGTAATTTCGGATAAAAGTGGGGTCCACCTGTGGCCCACTTTGCACCGAAAAGTGTGCCAAAGGTAACAGTCTATAAATAGGACAAACTATAGGTCAAACAACTCTAAATGTCAATACGAACCCAACGGTATGTCCAAATGTGGATTCAGATGGGCCGAACACAATTTTGTCCAAAAAGTCAACTGTGGGGCCCGCCAATTAGCGATTTGGTCAACCGTCTCAGAATTGCGTAAAAATTGGGTCATAGGACCAGCGCGTTACCAAGAGTCCAATGGCGTAAGTTTTGTCGCAATCTGACAAGCGTGCACAAAATACGCGCGAGTTCCACAAAAGTTACGACACGGGGTGTGTCCGCGGATACGGCCTGATTTCGGCGCGCACACGCGTCCGAATTAGTTCCTACAAATTTTTACGTGTCCGGTTACACTGCGTGCACCGTTCGGTACACTTGGTACACTGCGGGGCGATCCCGTTTGGCGGGGCGCGCTCCGTTTCACAACTTTTAGAATTCTGAAAAAAATGGGTTCGCGAGATTTTGTGACGAATTTAATTCTGTCCACAACAGTTAATAATCTAGGATTATTTAATAGAAAATAAACTAGGTCATGTGTTCTACGCATATAAAAAAGAATCACCGAATTTGGATCTCTGTGGTGGGAGATACGAACTCGGCAACATGGGTGGTCACCGCAGTTTTCTGCGATCCCAGAATTCGGTCTGCTCGTGCCAACTTGGGTGCTGTTTTCGCCTATGGGTATACGTTGTTCGAGGTCTGCTATCATATAAATATGTAAGAGGGTTAAGGGGTGAGCATACCAGTGAAGACGGAACGATGTTTGGTTGAGCGAGTCGACGGAAAGCAACTCCGGAACGAAGATACCTCGTGTGGGAATCTGCAGTGCGTGAGGTCGGGGTCGTCGGGATGGTTTGGACGGCCTGACGGGGTTCTCTGGCTGCGGTGGCGGCTCTAGATGAGAAGAGGAGGGTCTGGAGATTTTAGATTAGGGTTTGCGGAGAGATATTATATATATATATATATATATATATATATATATATATATATATATATATATATATATATATAGGTCGGGGGGGGGGGACGTATACATATACTAGCTGCTGGTTGTGGAATTGGTTTTGTTTACTTTTGCTAAGGAATAGTTGCTGTGCTAAGTTTTTGCTAGCAAACTAAGTTTGCTAACATTGCTTTAAGAAAGGGGTGGGTTATTAGTAGTAGTATTATTATTATTATTATTAGTTATTATTATAACTTCTTTTCTTTTCTTTTCTTTTCTTCTTCTTAAATGTATATATACATATATATATTTGTATATATATATATATATATATATATATATATATATATATATATATATATATATATATACTCATAAGAAATTATTATAGATTAGAATAATGCACACCGTTAAACTAGCAACTGCTCAAGGGGTCTCCTACATGAAATAAATTTCGAAAAATTCATAATTGGTCCATAAATTCCCTAAATGCATATATATATATATATAAATACATAGAAAAATTCTAAAAAATATATTTTTGCACACCATTAAGCTAGCAACTGTCCAAAGGGTCTCCTACATGGAATAAATTCCAAAAAAATTCTGATGGTCCCATAAATCCTCTAAGTGCCCCAACACCTAAAATAAAAATTAATAAAAATCTATTTCTCCTATTTAGCACATAATTACCATAATTAAATTATTAATTAATAAAAAATATATAGTTTTTAGAAATAGGGGTTTTACACCTAGGATTGACTATTGGATTGTTGAGTAAACCCTCACATGTCTAGACAGCTGTGACCGTATCTCGGGGTATGGAGTACTCTGGTATACGTATCTGGCTTTGTCTGCCCCTGTTCTCCAGTATTCTGGTTCTGGACATGACACGGTTTAAGTAAAGGCCTATGCAGGTCTAAAAATTCAGAAGTGCGGGGGGTTTGCGGATGTGTTTTAGATATCTCAATCATGTTACTCCTTGATCTCCTCTAATATCGAATTTATATCACTTAAATCTTGATTCAACATCTGCTTTGATCCTCGATCAATCATGTTTATTCCTTTTATGATCTTGTGTCCTTTATCTTTCAGGAATATTCTTTCTGGTCCTTCTGATTATCCAGCCCGAGTTCCTCCAGTAGTAGGATAATATCCAGATGCCCAACAAACTCTTGAGGTTCAGCCTTAGCATTTTGGGGCCGGGTTTAGATAACTCAAAATAAGGAATTCCAGATCCAACAAGTAACTCCCGTGCAACCATTACCCGATGCAAGAGGGGATACCAGCATGTTTCTCGATATCCTGAGGGAATTGTTAGCAGCTCAAGGACGTCGATGACGTACTCATTTAGTACAAGGGGCTTTAGAAAGAGGCGAACCTCGTGCCAACAACTTGGCAAGCAACTTCAAGCGCCTTCAACCCTCATATTTCTATGTCACCGAGGATGCGATTATATCATATGTGTGGCTTTAGGACACTGAAGCTATCCTAGAGGCAGTAGGTGTGCCTGCAAGAGATCAAGTGTCAGTAGTTCGACTATAGTTGCTAAACTTAGCCTGAGACTGGTGGGCAGCCCAGATGATTTTACTAGAAGTACCCGTCCCTTGGGCTGTCTTCAGAGAAAGGATTCAGACCCGATACTTTGACATGGTATCTCGTTATGATCTGCAACAAAGATTTAATAACTTGAAGCAAATGGACAGGACTGTCGACGCTATACGACAAAATTCTGCAGACTTAATCGGTTTGCTCCCACCTTGATGGCAACCGAATTAGATCGAGCAAGGAGGTTCCAGCAGGGACTTTACCTAGAGATCATATTGGCAGTAGAACAACACGAGTTTCAGACTTTTGATGTTGTGTTAAAAGCAGCAAGGAAGCATGAGTATACCTCTCAGATAATAGTGGATATGACTGGAGGTCGTAAGAGGACCCATACTTCAGGAGGTTCTTATACCCATTCTTCAGTACCAGTTCCAGCAGTGTGAGCTTTGACGATTGGAACCCCAACCAGGACAACTTGGGTAGCATCATTTCAGCGACCAGTTCTGACACCTCCTCAATAGCAGAGGTTATCTCCTTTAGTGGAATGTTCTCACTGTGGAAAACTTGGGCACGTGTTATCAGTGTATCACAGAGCACACGGGTTGTGCTTAGCCTGTGGAGCACCAGGCCACAGAGTGGGATCTTGCCCAAACAGAGCTAGTTTATCATCATCCTCCCGACAGGACCCAAGTATAGGGCTCTAGCGCTAGTTCAGCAACACCAGGGTCAGAGGCCTTTGCCGACCCAGTCTCAAGTATTCCAGCAGCAGAGGCCACAATAGTATGTACAGGCCCAAGCTCAAGTACAAGACAGGCAAGGAGGTCCGCAGCAGCGGGGACCAGCACCGAGAGGATGAGGCAGGGCTATGGCACTCACGGTGGATGAGAATCTAGCTTCTGGTAAGGTGGTAGAAGGTACAATTCTTGTCAACTCTTATTCAGCTTCAGTATTGTTTGATTCTGGTGCATCACATTCCTTTATGTCTGTACGATTTACGTTACGACCCGCACCCGGAAATTGGGCATGAGCCGTGGGTACGTCCAGCCTACGCCGCAGCATCGACGGTAGATCGCTGTCTATGTCTCAAACATAACTCATCCTGTCAATGGTCTCAACTCCATAAGGAGGACAATGATAACATATGAATCCACAGTTTATAATATACTCAATCACAAGGCTATATGAAAGTAATTGGCACGATGAGAAATAAGGATAAGAGTTCTATCATGTGTCAACACAAATATAAATACATCATAATTCTAGAGTCTAGATGTCCACCCAAAAGTCACAACAATAATACAACCCAAATCTCAGTCTAGTACAATAATACATAAATAGGACAGTCTAAGTGCATGTAGGTAGAATCTCCTCTAAGATGGGTAACTCCTCTGGGATTTCTGGTATGAAATCTCCCTCTGCTCCCGGGCCGTAGTGGGTAGGGCAGAAATCCTCCAAGTCCTCTGAAAATGTTATCCAGTCAGGATTGGAGCGAAGCACAAACACTAAACAGCAGTTTCATTTATGTTGACAAAAACTATAAACAGTGTAAGGGACGAGTTCGACCAATGACAGTTGACCCGACCCCAGCAAGAAGCGCATAGCAGATCTATCTTTGCTTCATCCATCCTTAGCGCATCTGCATCTGCTTTATCACCATCATGCGCATCTTTCTTCCCTAAAGAGATATAGAGTACTAGAGAATATGAAATGAGCAATGGAATATCTAGCAATGAACAAATACATAAGTGAATGCTAGAACAATTGAATCTGAAATAAAGAATAAATATCTGGCTAAGTGTTTGAAATATCAGTTTATTATGTGATCGGCTTGGGACAGATCAGGCTGGTTACATATGATTAGCTATAATTCATGTAGGTCAGGCTAACCATTTGGTTAGCTATGATGCAAGTAATGATCAGGCTAATCATATATAACAGCTATGAGGTATGTAATGGTCAGGCCGCACCCGACGTGAGATGTGGGTGAGCTATGATGCATGTAGAGTTGGGTATGATCACATAATCTACTAATATTTCCCCATCCCCAGCTAGCACGATGGATTCCAATCATGACTCCTCATGACGGGTATCTAGGGTGCTAACTCGTGTATCCACAGTGTCAGAGTCAAGTAAAGTATACAAATGGAATTATAGAATTAATCAACAAAAATAAAAACTGTCAGAGAATGTACTCGCCTGTGGTCCCGAGGAAGGTGCGAGGATCAATGTCCAAGATGAAATCACAATCACCTAAAATATCAAATATCCATATCAAAAAGTGTTTTTGAAAAGGCTTACGTGCATACCTAATTCTATGCTAGGTACAGGGTCATTTCTAGGTCTTTGGTGAGTTGTCTATGCCATACTTAACCATACTAGTCATTGCCAACTATATTAACTACTGCTAATATATATATATATATATATATATATATATATATATATATAATACTTGTAGATATTTCCACACTAACCAACATTATACACCTAGATAATTATTTGTCATACCTAGTTATAACACTAGGGGGCACTCATAACACTTCCATACCTATTTTATCTAGGTATTTCCTTAGCTGTTTAAGTACCTTAGCTAACATTCATGATACCCACACTTGGTATATGGCACCACAATCAAAACCTACTCCTAAATCAAAACCTAACTATATTCCCTTGTCTTAGTGTATCAACCCACCTCCAATACCCTTAACTCACATTGAACCCTTGCATACTATTCACTTACCTACACTCTACTGAAACCTAACTATACAGCTCAGTTGTTGAACGATAACTTATAGGTCATAGGGATCAAGATACATAAGGCAGTATCAGAATTTAGAGGTACCAAGGTAGCTACAGCCCTCACTTGAATACCCCTGATATACTGAAGGACTGACGCTAATTGCTATGTTAACCCTTAAACACTAGTACACCCAATACTGGTGCAACTCCCTCTCTGCACAGTTGAATAAAACTGACCTCTCTACACTTCTTCCACCCTGAGGCACAGGTCATAAAGAAAAAACACCTAAACCCTTAACAATTTCATTGATTCTAGATACTGATTAAATGAACCCTACACAGTATCACAGTCTGAAGTTGTTCAGACTTCTCATATGGCTAAACCTAAGACAAGTATGACTATTGGCAGGATAAAAGGTAGGTCTTGAACATTGTTCACTGATACTCATACATAACCAAAATCCCTATTTACTGAAACACAATGCAGCTAACCACAGTTCAATTTGAACTGTACTGTGTACAGAGACATCACTACACAATTCTCTGATAATCCATTTTCCCCAATACTTGATGCACTGATGCAAGAACACAGTAGCAGGAAACCAATCTGAGCCAAATACCCAAGGCATTAACATCCTTCTAGGATTACTACACTGTGCACAGTTTCAGTAACCAACTGACACCTAGTATCAGTCATAAAAATATCAAGGTAGCCAGTAACCCAGATAACTGATTAAGAAATCATTCACAGCTTCTCAGTCTGAAGCTGTTCAGACTTACACCTACATGGCTAAAACTCTGAGGCATCTAACAGATAGGTCTGAACCTTGATCAACCTACACAGGCATGGCTTAAACTAGCTACTGATACATGCATGGCCAAATCCCTATTTACTGATACATAACTCTATAAGACTCAACTGACACTGTGTGCACAAGCACAGACACTGGGACACTGAAAAAGAAACCTGTGTACACCCTACCCTCACTGATACACACAGACATATGTCTCACAAACACACACACACACACACACAGGCACACATACAGGCACATTAAACTGAAACTTCTCACTGAACTTAACCTCACTGCACACTGATACTCAGTATCAGGAACTGCAGCCCAACCAAAAATCCCTCACTAAACTCATACATCTTTGAACCCTAGCAACTAATACCCACAACAAATACACTGATACACACACCCACACAGTAACACTGATGAACTTACACAGTTCATCCCCAATGCACACACTATGAAATCAACTTACCTAGTTCACACAGATACTAAGACCCACTATGTCAGTGTCATCAAGATACTTAGACTCCCACAGACACGATACATCACTCACAAGGATACACACACACACACACACACTGCTGCCTAGCAGGATCTCCTATTCAAAACCCCAAATTCACAAACACTGCATCATAGTGTCAGTGTCATCGAGATACTGACTAAAACAGAACTGGGTCCTCTATCCCCTCTCCCCAAACTGCTACACTGATACAGAATCCTAACACAACCCAAAAACCCCTCTACACAGTGAACCTCCCACAGTGTCTGATACACTGAGACACTGCTACACAAAATAACCCACATTGTGAACTCCAGAACCCGACTGTGCATAGAAACCCCCAATACTTCATACACAGCAGCACCAAAACCGTAGGTAAAAACTACACATACATATATATAAGTATACAAATCAGGGTTCCTAAGAACTAGGTCAAAATTAGGTATTTCCCCACTGGGAGCATTTCACCAAACACATGATGTGCAAAAACGGGTTCCATATCAAGAACTCCAGAATACCCAAAACTAAACCCTAAATCGAGATCAATATATATATAGGTAGGAGATATAATCACGTAGGAATACACATTCCCACAATAAGGGTTCACAAAATTTGGGGGAAAACCAACGTAGGATCACCAAAACCCTAGATTCTCCTAGGTCTTTATGGAGAAACCCCAAATACGAAACCTAAACCAATTTGTGGGCGCCTAATGGCCAAACAACAATGAAAAACAGAATTAAAATGGGTTTAAAATTTGGATTCTCACCTATTTGGAGATGGTTTCCCAATGTAGGTCCTCTTTTTCAAGCCTTCTTGGTCCAAGCTCCTAGATTCCTTTTGATGGAGGAGGAAATGGACTTCTAGGATTTTTAAATTCTAAAATTTATGGGGAAGGAATGGTTTTTTCTAATGGAGGCTAGGTTTAGGGCTTTCTTCATGAAGGAAGAAGCTTGAGGGAGGCTTTCCTTCATTATATAGGCCTAGGGTTAGGGTTTCTAAAGCCAAGGTTTAATTAACCCTTCATGTTTAGTCATGAAGAACTTAAATTAATTAGGGTTTAGTCATTTCTAGGGTTTATAATCTAAAACTACAATGCTAACTAGGGTTTCACTAAAACTAGAATACCAATTAGGGTTTGGTCACTAGGGTTAAACCTATTGGGTTTTTGGTCAACCTAAAACCTATGCATTAAGACACCTTATAATTTATTTAATAAAACTCATCCCACATTATTTATTACACAATTAAATTAAACAGGGAAATTACAATAATGTCCTAATCTGGAAATGTGGTAGTGACAACGAGTTGGATTAGAACCTGAATCATTATCAGTAAGACTCAGTATACTTACTGGTAATGGTATCGTGAGAGTAGATAGAGTTTATACCTAGTGTCGAGTCATAGTGTGCGAGAGAAATTTTTCCTCTAGACTAATAGAGTTTTCTATGGGAGATTATGACATCTTCCTAGGCATGGATTGGATGAGTGCCCGAGATGCAACGAAAGATTGCCATGCTGGCAAGGTTATCTTATCCCCAGAGTGGAGAAATTCTTCTTTTCTAGAGGAGAGATGGAGTCTTCATCAGCGATCTTGAGAATGGCAGTAACAGAAGAAGTACTATTGCCCATAGTAGTTAGTGAGTTTCCAGATGTGTTTCTAGAAAAGCTTCCAGGCATTCCACCAGAAAGAGAGATCGAGTTTACCATTGATCTACTTTCAGGAACAACACCAATATTAGAGAGAGAGTCTACAGGATGGCACCATCAGAGGTAGAAGTCTTGTACAGGATGATAGAAAAATTAAGAACTAAGGGATTCACTCGTGCTAGTATTTTTATGCCATACTTGGACAAGTTCGTGATAGTATTCATAGATGACATCTTGGTTTACAATCGAAGTAAAGAAAAGCACGAGCAGCATCTTCGCATAGTTCTTCAAGTCCTTAGAGAACATAAGTTATATGCCAAGTTCAGCAAGTGCTAGTTCTGACATGATCATATTTCATACTTGGGGCATATTATTGCTATAGGTGGAGTAGAAGTGGATCCCCAGAAGATAGAAGTCGTTGAGACGTGGCCAGTACCTAGAACAGTTGCAGAAGTTTATAGTTTCCTGGGACTAGCAGGATATTAACGAAGATTTGTGTCAAACTTTGCTAGAATTTTTGTACCATTGACACAATTGACTCGTAAGAATGTGCATTTTGATTAGACAGATGAATGTCAAACCTCTTTTACGAAGCTCAAGCAGAAGTTGATTACGACACCAATTTTGACGCTTCCAGATGGGACAGGTGGTTTCATGGTATATTATGATACGTCAGGAAAGGACTAGGGTATGTGTTTGTGGTATTAAACGAAAGAATGAAAGTGTATTTCAATGACAGGGTTTATGCAAAACCCGCGCCCTTTGGTTTACAAACAAACTTGTACAATTTAATCCTATACGAGGATGTGGGAGTACAATTTATTTAATCTGGGTATAAATTGCTATAGGTGTCTGATCTGCAGTCGATCACTTTAGCCCTTGGATCACGCGATGTTGAAGAAGTGTCGTGGAAGACAGGTAGCAGCTTCGAAGGTTGCAGGAGAGGGTGGATGCACGATGCCGAAGTCGTCGATCCCTGCTCTTTGCCTGAGCTCTGTACTCTCTCTCGCTCTCTCTCTCTCTCTCTCTCTCTCTCTCTCTCTCTCTCTCTTGACCTCCTGTTCGATCTTTCCTGGAAGTTCGACCTTGTTCGATCTTCAAGTTTGAAGTTTTTCGACCTTGTTCCCCATTGATAGGGGTCTCTATTTATAGAGTTTTGGTGACAGTGACCACTCCGTCGGTGTAAAAACCGAGGAGTGGGAAGTACAGCACCCCTTTACACAACGGTTAAGATAACCAATGCCTGTGTATAGATGACCTTTTGAGTGAGCATGTGACGCGTGTCCAACTAAGGGGACAAAATACGTATATTTGCTGCGAAGATCACGGCGTAGAAGCCACGTAGGTAGGTATCCCTCGTGTAGAAGAGGTTGGCATAGAAGCCAAATGACTGTCACCCTGGCGTAGAAGCCAAGTAGGCATAGGAGCCGAATAGGCATAGAAGCCGAATAGGCATAGAAGCCGAACAGGCATCGAAGCCGAACAGGCGTAGAAGACGAATAGGCATAGAAGCCGAATAGGCATAGAAGTCGAATGGTCGTAGAGGTCGAGCGGTCGTAGAAACTGAGTGGTCGTAGAGACTGAGTGGGCGTAGAAGCCGCGTGAGCACAGATCCTGAATGGGCGTAGAAGCCGCTGCGTACCGTGCCAGAGTACTGATGTGGACGTCTTAGCTGGAATTATGGCTTTTGAAGATATAATCAAATCTCATGCAGAGATTTGCCACCATCTTATGCATTAAATGCGGAGGCGTATTTTGAAGGTCTGCAGCCCTTCTGTGCACCCATCGCAGAGACGTGCCTTGAGAGAAACTGTCACCGCTCTGTGCAATTAGACGTGGAGACGTGCCTCGAGTCCCGTACAAAGTACAGCTTTTGGCGTGGCAGGCGGTTTGTCTGCTGCGGAGCGTAAAACAGCTCATGTTTGCCTGTGTAAAATAAGGCAGCGTATTCCCTTGTACGCGAAAGAGCGGTTTACGCTGAGGGGACTTCAGTAAACGACGGTTCGGTGATGTTTTAACCAAATCCTCTGCATTAAATGCAAAGATCTGCCATCATACTGAGGGGCGCGTCCCGAGAGGTCTGCCATCGTTTCCAGCCGTCGTCTTGGTAGCCGTGCAGCACTTTTTGTCAGGAGTCAGAGGTCAGATTCACTGCGTGACTTGACAGGTTCATTTCGGGGAAGACAAAGCGTTCCTCGTACGATTTAATGCTGCTTTGAGAGCGGATGAGTTTTACTCCATGGAGGCGATGAAGAACCCTGTTTACGCTGGAGCGGCCTGGACGTACTGCACTTACGCGGATGGTCCTTTGAGCTTTATTCTTCACGCTGTGTTTTAGCAGAAAAAGCTCTGTTGCATGCTTGATGGCTCTGAAGGCCTCTGTTTACGCTGCTCTGCATCAAGAGGCTGCGTAGATCCTCCCAGCGTATTTTTTATGCTTCTACAAGACCCCCTTCAAAGCTTTTAAATTCCTCGGAATTTGAAACACTTTGAATGAAGCATGAACGGCCCCTCGTAACTCGAAACATTTCTGAATGGAGCGTTGAAACGGTCGATGCTGACTTTATGGCGGATTTATTGGGGACCGCTGTGATCTCTTTCGCCTATAAAAAGGCTGGGAGAGTTAACCTGTTCTTCCCACATTTCCATCACCATACAGAGATGATCGCCGGAGTTCGTCGGGTCGACCTGAGGAAGAAGGAGATCATGTTCTTCCAGCATGTAGGAAGCCGAAAAAGACTGCGTCTTCGAGCAAGTGTCCACTGCAACGATGGATCATGGAAGGATATCTTAGCCTCCCTTGCTCGGGATAATCAGCAACTTTATATGGCGTTGCCCCGGGAGAGAGGAAGGGTCGTCTTTGACCACACAGCTTGCAAGTGTTGTCTTCTCTCGTTGCCTCCGATGACGAGAGTCAGACAGACTCGCTCTGTCCTGGCTTGAGCGACGCACGGAGCATGGGATCTGCAAAATCTATGCAGGCCCAGCTCTGTATCCTTTCGCCGTTGATCATTGCCATGTCAGTCAGTTTGCGGCAACCGACTGACTGCTGGAGAAGATGGATGAAGAATTGAAGCCCAGCGAGAACCTGTCAGAACAGCTTCTGGGCGATCTTCAGACGATGATGGGGGACTCCTTTGTCGACGGAGTTTCCCTCATATGTAATCATGAAAAATCGAGAAAAAACTCTTGTAGATTGGATTTTCCTCATATGTAATCATGATTTTGATTTTAATAAAATCGTCTTGCTTCTTCATATGATCATCTTGCCATATGTTGCTGTGAAGTCTGAATATGTGTAGCTTCGACACGTCTGAATCTTTACGCCGACTCTGATAGAAAGAGTATTAGGCCCTGTCCTTTGCGTATAACGAATAGTCCATAGAACGCCGTTTAAGCATTTTGAATATTTAGAACTATCCTGTTGCTAGGACTGAGGGACCGCATAGAATTCTGAACTGCTGCTTCTGATGAACAGAACTTTGTTCAGACTTCGTCTTCAAGAATGATCTCTCGAAACTCCCTTGGATCAGGGTTGAGGTTTTGGCTGTCAAATTGAGTTTGCCATCTTGATAGACGAGATGTTCAGACTGGAGTCTGGATGAACCTCCAATTTTGGACCCGAGAAGAGTAATTTCTCAATGTTTGAACTCTGTATGCTTCGAGTACTTGGGATGCTCTGGGTCAAGAACGAGTATCTTCTGTGTGAACTCTTGGCAATTGACCGCTTTGGGGACTGTTCGAATATGCGAAAAGTCGTGGAGCGTGAAATCATCAGTCTGTAGCCTCTGGGCGTAAAATACCATCGAGCGTGAAATCGTAGACTTGCGGTTCCTGAGCGTGAAGTCGTAGGTTTGTAGCCTCTCGAGCATAAAAGCTACCGAGCACAAAGGCATCCGGGCATAAAACCATAGACTTATAGCTGTCGAACGTAAAGCTGTAGATTCGTAGCTGTCGAGCGTAGAAAGCTCCTTTAGCGTAGGACTGGAGATCTGTAGCCTGTGAGCGTAGAACACCATCGAGCGTGAAATCGTAGACTTGTGGTTCCTGAGCGTGAAGTCATAGGTTTGTGGCCTCTCGAGCATAAAAGCTAACGAGCACAAAGGCATCCGGACGTAAAACCATAGACTTATAGCTGTCGAACGTAAAGCCGTAGATTCGTAGCTGTCGAGCGTAGAAAGCTCCTTTAGCTTAGAACTGTATATCTGTAGCTCCTGAAAAGAAAATTTCTCCGAGCGTGAAGTTTGCGGATCTATTGCTTCTGAGCGTAAACTGAGCGCCACCGAGCGTGAGATCATCGATTTGGTATCTGCTGAGCGTAAAGTCGTAGGTTTGTGGCCTCTCGAGCATAAAAGCTACCGAGCACAAAGGCATCCGGGCATAAAACCAGAGACTTATAGCTTGCGAGCATAAAACCGTAGATCTGTTGCTGTCGAGCGTAGAAAGCTCCTTTAGCGTAGGACCTGCTGAACCATCTTGCACGAAAAACTTTTCGAATTTGCTGACTGTCCTTCTTTTAAGGGTAGTGGGCTGACGTAGCATCCAATCATAACCTACCATTAATTGCGAGATTTGGCTAGGGTCTCGAGGAGTCCGTCCGAGGTTTTGAGGAGTCGACCCGAACTCTACATATATCCTAAGCTTTTGAGAGAAAAACTTTTTATCTGTCTTCTGCAAAAGAGAGCTTTCGACTGTTCGAGTTTTTCTTCGTTCCTTCTCCGAGCACTTCGAGTCTTCAGAAATAGCGCCGAAACAAATCCCCTCTGTTAAGGGAAAGAGTATAGGTTCTTCTTCTTATTCTTTTGCCCCAGCGAGGGAGTCTTCGGTCGGGCAAGGCGAACTTCCTTCTGAGCGAAGTATCCCGCCGACGAGCAGCGCACCCGGTCTTAGAAGTAGAGCCTTTGGGGTGGCAAAAACGACGAAAAATCCTTTGCACACGTTGAACGTGACCGCGCCAGGTCGTCTTCTGTGCTGATAGCCTCTTTTGAGGAAGATGATGCACGGAGACGTTTTCATCTTTTACGCCCATATTTCTAATGTGTCAGCGTAAAGACTCCATATTTTCGTAGTTCTGAGCGTAAAAGCTCTGGCTACCGAAAATTGGCGTATATCGTAAAATTTGAGTTTTACGCTTGTGGAGGGGACTTTCGGCGTAAAATAACCAAATTTGTACAATCCTGCGTAGAGCACAGACTGTCGTTTCTTTGGTCTGTATGTTTGTGCAAGATTTGCAATGACATATTTTCCTTGCACTTTTGCAGTTGATTTGGGTGAGTCTCTACTGGCCGAGGTGATGGGCTCCGCTGCTGGGATGCTACACTCGAACTACCTGGAGGATCTGTCCCACGTGGCATTTCCCATCTCCGGACCCCAGTATCCTGAGGGAAGGGAGTTTTTGATATCGGCTCAGGGCGAGCGGACGCTGCTGAGCATGATCAATGGCGAGCCCTTGACATATGTAGACGGGGAGCAGTACATAAAGCCGGCTTTCCTCTTTGGGGACATGATTGACAAACAGTCCCAGACGAAGCCCAAGAGGGAGCCCTGGGTTTTCCCTGCCGGGAATTTGGTTTTGTACCTGCCAACGATGCTGAGGGATTATCCCATCTCGGCTTTCTTCCACGCGACGCATCCCAGGAAGATGTCGTGGACACTGACTCCTGATCTTCACGGGAAGCCGGAGAAGATTTTTCATCTGAAAGAAGCCGACCAGGGGTCGTTTGTCAGTCGCCCTTCCGGCGTTGTGACGTTGTTCAGGGGACTGTGCCCGGGCAGTATCCCGAGTGAAGACAGCTCAGTGATCCAGCCGGTCCAATTGCCGACCTTCTGCAACGACTTCATGGGACGAGGCGGGGTATATCCCAAGGAGAATCCTTGGTGCAATGGGTGGATTGCCCCAACAAACTCCCGATGGACATGCCTAGTTGACTGGGCCTTGAAGCACTTCCGGAGAGAGCTGGAGGGCATTGGACTATATGCCGCTGTGAGTGCGACGAGTGCTGGGTTGCCTCCCAATCCTAATTTGTTCTTGGCACTGATGGAGCGATACATTTCGCTCACTGGCACCTTCGCCACTCCACTGGGGGAGCTGGGATTAGCCCTTCATGAGATAGCGGTTGTCTCGAGACTGCCGATGGGGAATACCCCATATGAAGAGTATGTTCCCACCAACCGGGAGTTGGTGGATTTGGACCCTCGGGTGGCGGAAGTGTATCAGGAGCTGATGTGTCAATACTTCGCGTGCACCACTTTTTATAACGAGCCTTCTGATTTGGCTCACACCACCAAGTGGATGTCCTACCTCTTCTTCCACCGAGCCAGGGCTGCCAAGTCGGAGAAAGCCTTGGGGGGCAAGAATGAGCCCGTGAACTGTTTGGGCGTGCTTAGTGCCCAGGTCGTGGAGGATCTTATGGAGGAGGCTAAAGCTCCGGATCAGATTCTCGTCGAGGGGGTAGGAAAGTACCCTGAAGGCACTAAGGCATGTAGTTACTTGAGGCGCTGTCGCCGGCCTCTGTCTAAGGAAGCCCAGCTGGCTGGTTTCCTCTCCATATGGCTGCGTCGAGTAGTAGTGCCTGGCACTGCGTCCGCGGACCGTATTCATCGAACATCCTGTGGCCGGCAGTGCGCCTGGTGTTCGGGACAAGACTGGGCTTGCTTCCTGCCATGGTATGCCGTATACAGGCTGGCTTGAGAGCCATAACTGATGGGTTACTCGTCGATGAAGCTCGGCGTGAGAGTTTTCCCCGGGTGGAATTACCATACCTGTATTTGATGGGATGATTAATTCTCCATAATCCCCGGGTGATGTCTCCTGGCTCCGTGTAAACACCCTAAATTTTCAGATTTTTTTAAAAAAAAAATCATTTTTGGGAATTAATATGCAATTTTTCAGGAATTTACATAGGTCCTGTGGTGAGTTTGTAATTTTTTAATTGCTAATAACTAACCTTAAAAAGAAATGAAAATATGATTTTATGGTGTAAAATAGAAAACCGGACTTAGGGTAATTTTTCTGGATTTATTTGGACCTCAGACCTATTTTTAAAAGCCTAAAAACTATTTTTTAATTAAATTAATTAATTATTAGTTATTATTTTTATATTATTATTATTATTTATTACTGTTTTTAGTTTTTGGGCCCGGCCCGGCCCAGTGGGCCGAGCCCGTTAGCACCCACCAGCCCGGTCGCCTTAGCGGGTCGGGCGGGTCGGCCAGACCCGGATCCGCGCCCGACCCGACCCGGACCCCCATCTCCCCCAACCCCACGAATCCCCGCGATTTCTGTCGCGTTCTCCGGCCACGTCGCCGGAGAACCGCCCGGCCTCATCCCCCACGCCCCCACGACCTCTCCTCGACCCGTCTCCCTCGGCCTCACCCCTCCGCCGGCTCCCCTTATAAATCCCCCCAAGTTCTCTTCTCCGGTCACCTTCCCCGCTACGCCAACGTCCCCGACACCGGAACCCTAACCCCAGCACCCTCAGCCCCCTGCGCCGCCACCGCCCAGCTGCCCAGTCCCCGCAGCACCCTCCGGCCATCTCCTCCCCTTTCTCCTCCTTCTCCCCCGACAGCACCCCGAGCCCCAGCCTCCTCACAGCCCCCCCGCAGCTCCCTCCGGCCCGCTGCCCAGCCGCCGCCTCCGGCCAACGTCGCCAGAGCCGCCCGAGCCCCCGGCCTCCTCCGCCTCAGCGCCTCCCCAGCCGCCGGCCAGTGAGCTCTAACCCTAACCCTAGCTTTCGATTTAGGTGTCCGACACGTGTCGGACACAGCTCGAACCCCGATTTTTTGGGTCCCCTTCAGGTACTCGTATCTTGCGTCCTGTATCTCCGATTTTGATTTGTAAATTCCTACGCGAAGCCTGTATGACCCTCTCGGTGCCCGGATAAACCGCTTGGGGCATCGCGTCCTGTGGTGATCGCACACCGCGATCCAAAAACAGGAAAAACCAGACCCTGTTTCACCCCAGAACTGAGTGCGCCCCGCCAAACGGGACGACTTGGTCGTGTGCGGTCTTCACAGATACGTGCGCCTCGTCGATACGGACGTGTGGGATTTCGCGGAAGCTGATTCGGGTGTACATGCACACCGGAATCAACGCGTATCCGCGAACATCGTCCCGTATCCGCTGGTCCTGTGGGTCAAGTTTGGTTCGATTCTGAGAACGTTGACGAAATCGCGTGTCGTGGGCCCCATAGGCCCCGCTCGACGGGCGATTTTGTGATCGGCTCATCGGAATTCAAATCTGAAAGTTCCGTTGGGTTCGTATCAGCGTTCCTGGCCTGTTGACACTAAGTTTGGTGAATTTGGAGACCGTTGACCCTGACACATTTTTCGGTGCAAAGAGGGCCCACCGGTGGACCCCGTTTTGGCCCGAAATTGCCGTTTTGCCCTTGTCTCCAAATTGGACCCAAGGACAGGCATTCCTAGCTGTTTGACACCTTCTGAGCATGATGGTACTGTTTATTTCAGCTTTCAGAGACATCTCTGGAAATTTTCGAAACCAGGACCTAAGTGGAATTCAAACCTCAGGCAAGTGCACCTTGCCAAACTTGCAGTCATTATTTTTATATTATCTGTAAAAATACTCTGCTGGATGTCTTGTGTAAATTCATATAAACTGATTTAAACTGCTTAACCTAGGGAACGTATGACGTACCTAGCATCCGATCATAGTCGGGTGCCGACACCGTACGCGGCGTTGGGTTCGTCATTTAGAGATGGATTTACGATCCCCTTACTCTTGTACTTGACCTATCAAGTACCCTACAACCCAGGACACTTGACACTATCATGGACAGAATCTTCCTGAGATATTCGTGGTGATTCTGTATAGGATACAGGACTTGACAGAGACATTTATTTATAGACAGTATGACTTGTTGCATTAGTTATAATCCCGCTGACATGGACATGAGACGTTATGGTCATGGCTTGCGTGATTACATTGGGTGGGGAGAGACACACAGGCTACAGGCTGTTCTATATATATATCTACTATTATTGTGAGGTTGTAGACTCTCCAGCAGAGCTAGACCCTTTACGTGTTATTGCTGCTACCAGCTCCCCGACACAGAGCTTGTAGCGGTCTCAGCCTGAGTACTAGTGTTGCTCTCATTTGCATATCACATAGATGGTTACTTAGTTTACCCTACTGTTCATTTATTTATTGCACTGCTTATTCATTTGGCTTGTATTATTTGTGCCTTGCTATGTCCACTGAGGACCTGGAATGGATTATGTCCCCAGGTTTAGCAGAGGAGCAGTACCCCGAGGTATACGGGACCGGAGCTGAAGCTATTGCTGGAATAGAACCAAACACTGAAGACGAGGTGACTGCCGAGGACTTCTCCTGAGTGCCTGTTCCAGTACTCAGTACTATTTTATGTTTACCTCTTTTGTTCCTGGCCTATAGAGCCAGTTATTCAGACTTAAGTCGGATTGTTTCTCCGACTGACTTGCTGTGATTATTGTTGCTACTTATTTCCATTTTATTATGCAGTTATTTCTTTATCTTTATGGATGAGATTAGTGTGACTTGTGGTAGTAGACCTTATTTACAGCTTAGGTATGCCCTGATGGTTCCATTAAATTGGGTTATCCATCGGTGCGTACTGCTGGCCATTGCCACGCATCTCCAGTCCCTCGGCCTTTTGGGACTGGGGCGTGACACTCCGATAGCAGCTCGGGGGTGCATTCTTGATGAACTACAAGGACTCTCCCTGGAACGTGAGTACAATTTTAGACTGTCGGCTGGTGTTGAACCTCAGCCACGGCTGGAAGCTCCTCTGTACTCCCCCTTCTGTACATCGCAATCAATCAGGGGCGAGGCTTGAGGATTCAGGTGGAGAGAAGACCGATCTTTCTCCGGAAGCTTTCAATTGGTTGGTCTGCATTAGACCCTCCTATCTGCTGTACAGGAGCGAAGACCATTGCTTCTTCGGGCCCTACTTGCCTAGTCGGTTTGCCCGGCAGTTTGGGTACGATCAGTTGCACGTGGGCAATGTCGTCACCAGCTTCAGGTCCAGGGACGGACTCATTGATGGAGCTAGAGGGTGGTTATTTTATCATGGGTTGTACCGGAGTAATCTTCATTGTGCCGGTCGTTACAACCTCCACGGAGCTGCGCATCCTTCATTCTTACGCCCAGTTTTACGTGGCGATTAACACCTTCCATCGTGATTTTGACATGCGTGGAAGCTTCAGGGTGTCTTCTCCCAAGCCTGGGGGAAGAGTCGAAGTCCCCTCGGTTTCTTTCGACGAGGGTGAGGAGTCTGGTACTCCAGATGAGCCTCTGGTGTCGGTGCCGAGGTGTGAAGTGCCTCCGCCTGCGGGGGCTTTGGTAGTCTCTTCTGGGAAGCGACGGGCTTCTGCTCCGAAGGAAGCTTCTCTTCGTAAGAGGAGGAAGGAGACAGTTGCTCGTCCTCTCCGCATTCTTGGTGTTGAGGCTCCCGGGAGTGAGCCTGCATCTCCCCGTATCAGGGATAATTCTTTGGCTGGAGGTTCCTCGCCTTTTAGAGATGGACCTTCTACAGTTCCGGCCGGCGGCGCCGGAGAATCCTCGCTAGAGGTAGCTGTCGTGGCTGCTGCTCCAGGTAGCGGAACAAGATTGCCTGTGTGGCCGAGGCAGATGCGAGAATCTTTCCCTAGACCAGCAACGGATAAAACTCCCGCCGTGTCGGTGAGCCCGCCTAGCGAGATTCCAACTGACGAACCTCGACTGCGTCTTGGTGAAGGCTTGACGAAACTCTTGGCAATGTCGGTCAGCCCACCTCCTTCTCCAGGTATGACAGTTCGTATTGCATCATTAAGGCGTGGTTTAGCTACATCGGCTACAGATACGTCGTATATGCCGTTGGCTTCGGGTAAATATCGTCTTTATGTCTCCCTTTAGAAAGATTACCATCATACTGATATCAACTTTCTTGTCCTTTTCTCATGGGATGGCGTCCACGGAGAGCACAGCGTTGAAGTACCTTCTGGCTCTGCTCCGGCTCCTGGCGATGATGTGGAGGCGCCCGACTTCGAGGAGGAAATGTCCTCGGGGGTTAGCTCGCCCAGAGTGGTTTTGTCGTCTCAAGAGGAGGACGAACCCGTCATCGTGACCTCGCCCCTCGCGAGTATGCCGATGACTTTGATTGTTGCCGTCGCACCTTCTTCGGTCGCGCTACGCGTCGAGGCGGCGGCTGTGGCCACCTCGTCTGCAATTATCCCTGGAGGGGGACTTGCTGATATTGTGGCCCCTCCCGGCGTTCAGTCGGATCTAGTTGCGTTGACCGAGCAACATACCAGCCTCTTCTATACCGGTTTGAAAACGATGATATCAATGGTGTTGGCGAAGAGTCTAGATTTCGAGCGCCTGAAGAAGACTTCTCAGTTTTCGATCGGGGTCATCAGGGAGCTCGGCGATCCTGGGGCAGCTGACGCCCTGGAGGCGGTGGTTAATGGTTTAGAGCAACCCATTAACGAACATTTGCAGCTGACTCGGGGCAGCCTCGATGCTGAGGTCCAGACCAGGTACGACCACATGACTGCGCGGCTCACTACAAAGCTGGAAAGCTTAGACAACTCCATCAAGACACATGAGCTGGAGATGGATAGAAGAAAAGCTGTCGTGGCAGAGGCTCTCGCTCTTGAGATGAAGTGTCGATCCGAGCATGAAGGGATGCAGCGAGGGCCTCCAAGCTGAGGAAAAAACTTGCTCGGGCAGAGGAGTGGGCTTCTCAATTATTGGCGGGTCTAGACGTAGCGACCGGTCGATTGAGCACAGCGCGACGGGATTTAGACCGTGCAGAAGCTGCCCGCGCAGGCTGCCTTCGGGCAAGGGCTGAGCTGTCCTGTATGAATACCCCTGAGGCACGGCTGGAGCGGGCTCGCACCGATGCCTTGGTTCTTAGGAACGAGATGATAGCTGCACTGGAGCGGCTGATTAGCAATCTGACTACTCCGCCATCATGATATATCCTTTCTCTTTCTGCTTCCCCAGATGTAATTCTGCTCTCTTTTGGGAATAAATAAAAGTGACTCTTTTCTGACTTTTGTGGACCCATCATTTCGGAATGTAAATGACAGTTTTTAGGCGAGAGTGATATCTGATGATAAACTCTCGATAAACTCTTAGCGGGACATATCTGTTCAGAGGTCATACGGACATGATAGAATGTAACCCAACTAATTACGTTCTGGAAGTAGTTTTGTCAGAATTGAGATCCTCGCTATATTCCACTCGAGCAGGGGAGATTAAGCATAGTACCTTTTCAGGAATTTGCCGTTGATAAGAGCCATTAATATGTCTCCATTAGGCTGGGCTATCCTGTAGGCGCCGTTCGAGAACGTTATCTCGATCACATAAGGGCCTTCCCACTTGGGCTGGAATTTGCCTTTACTTCTGTGAGTAAGAATCATCGGCCTTCTTACGGCTAGAACTAGCTCGCCGACTTTGAACACTCTTTCCTTTACTTTATGATTGAAAGCTTTGGAAATGCGTGCTTGGTAGAGCGCGATGCGCTGCTGAGCTTGTAGGCATTTCTCGTCTAATCCTTCTAGCTCTTGGAGCCTTAACAGGTCATTCTTTTCTCGAGTCAGCTCACTAGTCACGGCTATCCTGAGTGACGGGATCTGGATTTCAATGGGGAGAACTGCTTCGCTCCCGTAGACCAGCGAGAATGGGGTGCAACCTGTCAGTGTTCGTACCGTTGTGCGGTATGCCCAGAGGCATTCGTCCAGCTTCTCATTCCAATCTTTCTTGTTTGAAGAGACAAATTTCTTCAAGAGTTTGATAATGGTTTTGTTGAAAGCTTTCGCCAAACCATTAGCAGCTGGATAATATGCCGTAGAGGCAATATTGTGTATCCGATTTTTATCACAAAATCGATAAAACGCTTGGCTGATGAACTGAGGCCCATTGTCGTGAATTATCCTCCGGGGTACCCCGAAGCGATAAATGACGTGATGCTTGATGAAGCTGATCACATTAGACGCCTTCACCTCAGCGAGGGGGATCGCCTCTGCCCATTTGGAGAAGTAATCCGTGATGGCCAGTATGAACTGGTGACCGCTGGAAGAAGACGGGTAAATAGGACCAATGATATCCATACCCCATGCTTCGAAAGGCCAGGACGCAACCGTAGGATGTAGATATTCAGACGGTTGATGTATAAAGTCTGTATGAACCTGACAGGCTCTGTATTGTCTTGCATACCATATTGCATCTGCGATCATAGTAGGCCAATAATAGCCCATTCTCCTGATGCGATCCTGTAGCTTAGGACCGGGTTGATGCGCTCCGCATACACCATCGTGAGCTTCCCGGATAATCTGTTGTGCTTCGTCTTCAGATAGATATCTCAATAGCAGTCCATCGTAGGTCCGGCGATACAGGCATTGTGAAGATGCATCGTAGTAGAAGCGTAATGATCGTCTTTTGACGGATATTACTTCTTTGGGGTCCTCCGGCAAGATTCCGTACGCGACAAAATCTATGAAGGGACTTCTCCAGTCTCTTCTGGAGGGATCTGCGTTCACAGCGTGGCTGCATTCTATGTGAAAGTTGTTCTTCACATAGAATAAATCTCTGTTAAGAAGGATTACCGAATCCTGCCTTCTTATAGGAATGGCTAAATCTGCAGCTAGACTGACTAGGGCATCAGCTTCCAGATTCTGAGATCGAGGTATATGCTCTAAGAAGAACCCTTTGAATGTCATGGCTGGCGATGTCGCCCGGTGATAGGGGATGAGGTCTGGATTCCAGACTTCATATATCCCTCTGACTTGATTGACGATAAGCAGAGAATCACCGAAAGCTTCCAGGGATTCGACCCCCAGCTCTCTGGCGACTTGGAGCCCGATTAGCAGAGCGTTGTACTCTGCCACATTATTGGAGCAGGGCTCGCTAAGAGAATATGCTCGGTAGATGATGAGCTGATCAGGAGTGACCAGGACGACTCCTACTCCTGAAACGACGTTTCCCCTAGGACCGGTTCTGGAGGCACCATCGAAGAAGAGTTGCCACGCGTCACTTTCCATCGTGGAATTATATTCTGTAACTTCATCGGGAATGTCCTCGTATAATTTGGAGGCCTCCGGGATCGGATAAGCAGCTAGGAAGTCAGCCAGCACTTGGCCCTTGATGGACTTCTGCGATATGTATACCATGTCATATGGTGTTAATAGCATCGCCCAGGTCGCGAGTCAGGAATTAAGAACACTTGGCTTGCTCATCAGTACTCGAAGAGGGTTGATCCTGGAGATGATGTGGATAGTCTGGCCGGTGACATAGTGACGCGTCTTCTGGATAGCGAACATCAGGGCCAAGCATTCTTTCTCCACTGGGTTGTACCGGTGTTCGGCTCCGACCATCATCCTGCTGAGGTAGTAGATAGCCTGTTCATGACCCATGTCGTTCTTCTGTGCTAGAAGAGCTCCTAGCGAATGATCCATCGCTCGAACGTACAGCAAGAAAGGCCTTTCCATGACGGGAGGCACCAAAACTGGCGGACTGGTGAGGTAGCGCTTGATATCTCCGAACGCTTGCTGACAGGCTTCGTCCCATACAAAGGATACACCTTTCTTCATGAGGTAAGAAAAGGGCTGACATCTCCCCGAGAGGTTGGATACGAATCGTCGGATATAAGCCAGACGGCCTTGAAATCCTCGGAGTTCCCTCAGATTACGGGGCGGACGCATTTCTACGATTGCCTGGACTTTGTCAGGGTCCACCTGGATGCCTTTGGCGGTGATGACAAATCCTAGGAACTTGCCACTAGATACACCCAGAAAGGACTTCGTAGGGTTCATCTTGAGTTGATGTTGGCGCATTAGCTCGAATACCGTCCTCAAGTCTTGAATGTGATCACCCTTGAGGCGACTCTTGACGGCTATGTCGTCCACGTAACATTCCACTGTTTTGCGTAAATGCTCATGGAATATGTTACTCATAGCCCGTTGGTATGTAGCCCCGGCGTTCTTCAATCCGAAGGGCATGACCGTATAGCAATATACCCCCAATGGCGTCCGGAAGGCAGTGTGCTTCTCGTCTCCAGGATGCATCTTGATCTGATTGTATCCTGAGAACCCGTCCATGAAAGACATGCGTTCAAAGCCGCAGGTATTGTCGATCATGATGTTCGTGATGGGAAGAGGGAATCCATCCTTGGGGCAGGCTGCATTCAGATCTCGGTAGTCGATGCAGATACGTATCTTCCCATTTTTCTTCATGACTGGGACAACGTTGGTGACCCAGTCGGGATGTTGTTCTTCCCGGATGAAACCACAGGCTATCAGCTTCTTGACTTCAGCTTCAATGGCGTCCATCATGTCCGGGCGGAACCGGCGTTGGTGCTGCTTCACAGGCTTTGAGTCGGTCAATATGTTGAGTTTGTGAGTAGCCACCGTCGGATCTAGGCCCGGCATGTCCTCATAGTCCCATGCAAAGACGTCGATATATTCCTTTATCAGCTGTATAATTTCTTTCCTTTCAGCTGGGGGAAGATTGTTACTGATAAATATCGGCTTTGGCGAAAGTTTACCCCCAACATTGATTTGGATAACTTCGTCTTTGGTGGGAGGTTCTCTTTGCTCGAAGCGGAATTCCCACTGCGTATCCATTTGTTGAGTCCAAGAGTCATCCTCGAACGGCTCAGAATCCTATTTATCTGCTTCTGAGGGACCTGTCACTACCATATTTACTGATAGTGTTTGTTCGAGAGCATCAGGTGAGTCGGAGGGTGACGAGCCATTCTGAGAAGAGGAAAAGATGTTCTCATCTGACTTGGAAGCCGTAAGGGAGGTGGCATACCCTAACCCGAAACGAGTTTGTCGATAGCGGGGGTCGCCGCACGGCGACGTTCGTCTGCCTCTTCCGTAGTTGAGGCCTGGCTTCCGCTTCAAGTCGTAGCCCATGTTTTGCATGATCTTCAGCGCTTGCGGGCTGTATCGGTGAACTTGCATTTTCCCAGTATCATCATTGAAAGAATCTTCCTGGATAGCTGGTTGATTGCGCATGCGGCCGAAGAATATTGGACGCTGACTGCTACAGGTAGGCGGGACAATAAAGATAGAATCTTCATGGGGTCCATACATTGTGATGACGTTGGATGATGACGCTACTTCCCAGACATACGGACGGTAGGAGTTTATAGCTCAGGGGCAAGATGGACGTGATAAACTTTGTGGTTGTGACTTCCATCGGGGATGGAGGCACACATCTGCTCAGAGGTGATATGGACATGGCAGTTTTTATGGACTTAACACCACTGGCGTACTTAGAGTTAAGTACGGATGTTAAGTGTAGACGACAATCGATATCAGAGGTAATATGGATATGATAATTGACGGTCGAAAGTTTATTCAGAGGTAATATGAACATGACAAACTTTGTGATTGTGACTTTCATCGGGGATGGAGGCACACATCTGCTCAGAGGTGATATGGACATGGCAGTTTTTATGGACTTAACACCACTGGCGTACTTAGAGTTAAGTACGGATGTTAAGTGCAGATGACAATCGATATCAGAGATAATATGGATATGATAATTGACGGTCGAAAGTTTATTCAGAGGTAATATGAACATGACAAACTTTGTGATTGTGACTTCCATCGGGAATGGAGGCACACATCTGCTCAGAGGTGATATGGACATGGCAGTTTTTATGGACTTAACACCACTGGCGTACTTAGAGTTAAGTATGGATGTTAAGTGTAGCCAGTGGTGTACTTAGAGTTAAGTATGGATGTTAAGTGTAGACGACAATCGATATCAGAGGTAATATGGACATGATAATTGACGGTCGAAAGTTTATTCAGAGGTAATATGAACATGACAAACTTTGTGATTGTGACTTCCATCGGGGATGGAGGCACACATCTGCTCAGAGGTGATATGGACATGGCAGTTTTTATGGACTTAACACCACTGGCGTACTTAGAGTTAAGTACGGATGTTAAGTGTAGACGACAATCGATATCAGAGGTAATATGGACATGATAATTGATGGTCGAAAGTTTATTCAGAGGTAATATGAACATGACAAACTTTGTGATTATGACTTCCATCGGGGATGGAGGCACACATCTGCTCAGAGGTGATATGGACATGGCAGTTTTTATGGACTTAACACCACTGGCGTACTTAGAGTTAAGTACGGATGTTAAGTGTAGACGACGATCGATATCAGAGGTAATGATAATCGATGGTCGAAAGTTTATTTAGAGGTAATATGAACATGACAAACTTTGGAAAGGGACTCTCCCCTGAGTACACACATTTTCTTTTGAAAGGAGCAAATCGTTATGTAAGAAAAGAATGGAAATCCAATCGGTACGGACCGTCCCATTGTTCACAGATTCAAAGTGATGACCTTGGCATCGATCGTCTCCTGAATTTTTCTTTTTAGCACATAGCACGCCTTTGTGGGGTGATGAGTGTATCGGTGGAAGAGACAATAATCTGGGTGATCCACGTTGCCAGCCCTCTCAGGATGTTTGATATTGGGTAGCTGGAGCTTGCGCTCTTTCATTAATATATCAAAGATTTCAACGATGTCGTCTTCGTCGAAGAAGAAAGTCCCTTTTGGTCTTCAGGCCCTTAACGCCTGAATTTTACGGTCTTGCGGGGAGGTCGTTGCTGTTCCATCCTCATCGGATCTTGAGGGGATTCTACTCCCTTCCCTGGATGTCCCCTTGCTCTGTCGAGGTAAGTTACCTCTGGATACGTCGTGGTCTCTGGCCACAGAAACTGATTTATCAAGAACCGCCTCTGGTTGTACGAGATTGGATTTCGGAATTTTGGGTTCCGTGAGAGACGCTGTATATCCCAACCCGAAACGAGCTTCTCGGTAGTGAGAATTACTACGCACCGGTATTCGCCTCCCTTTCCCATCGTTGAGACCTTGTTTCAGTTTTAAGTCGTAACCCATGTTTTGTATAATTTTTAATGCTTGTGGGCTGTATCTGTGGGTTTGTATCCTGCCAGATTCAGACTCGCGTGATTCCTCTTGCGCGATTGGGGTGTTCCTCCTGCTGCCGAAGATTATCGGACGTTGATCGTCTTGGGTTGGTGGAATGATAAATATGGATTCTTCTTGTAGTCCACCTGTTATGACGACATCAGATGTTGACGTATCTTCCCATCTGATTTCCCTGCGTTTGACTGTTAGGGGAATGTTCTTGTGTTTCTGGATTAGATGACCCCGCAGGTCAGGAGGAGTAGAGGAAGAAGACGACGGATTATTCCTTCTGTTCCCATCATTGGGTATGCGGATATTGTGCACCCCGATTTTCCTTGTGCCACCTGTGTACAACAGGTTGGCCATCTGGGCGGCGGATAATCCCCTGGGAGGGTATCTTTCCGCAATCTGAGCTCGTTTTACGCCGAGGGACTGTGCCTGGCGTAAATTGGAGATTCGCTCAGTCTGGCGTAAAGCTGGAGAGGCCCTAAGTCAGCCATCGGCATCTCGCGTAATCCGGAGGGTAGGCAGATTATTCCCTTGCTGGCGTAAAGGCCGAGTAGCTGAGTATTCACCTGCCTGCTTCCCCTTGCGGAGATCACAGCGCTCATCTGGTTCACCGTAGAGGTCAGATGTTGTCTTGCGCGTGGAGCGTGATCTGTACCTCCGATTTGGCGTTGAGGCACCATCGGAAGTTTTGTCTGTACCGCGCGTAGCGGGAGACTAATTTCTGCACGTAAAGCGTAGTGGATACTCCTGGGTTAGCGTTGACGCTTTGCCCGAAGTTTTGTCTGTACCGCGCGTAGCGGGAGACTAATTTCTGCGCGTAAAGCGCAGTGGATACTCCTGGGTTAGCGTTGAGGCTTTGTCCGAAGTTTTGTCTGTACCGCGCGTAGCGGGAGACTGAATTTTACGTGCGGGGCACGGAGGGAGCGATGCTACCACCTCATTGGTCGGAGAGATATGAGAGATCGGAGAGTACACAGGAACGGCGGAGGATGTCTTGGGCATCCACACTTTGCGCAGCTTCCTGTTGTCTTGGACGGAGAGAGAGTGAGAGCTACCTCCAGTTCGAAGCATGTCTTCGTAGGCAGACTGGTCAAAATGAACGACCAGTGTCTTCTTCACGGTTCCTACAGATACCGCATCGCGTTGAGCAATTACTTCCTCGTCAGAAGAGAAAGACGTCCCCAGCAGAGTCGCCATCTTGTTTGTGGTATCAAACGAAAGAATGAAAGTGTATTTTAATGACAGGGTTTATGCAAAACCTGCGCCCTTTGGTTTACAAACAAACTTGTATAATTTAATCCTATACGAGGATGTGGGAGTACAATTTATTTAATCTGGGTATAAATTGCTATAGGTGTCTGATCTGCAGTCGATCACTTTAGCCCTTGGACCATGCGATATTGAAGAAGTGCCGTGGAAGACAGGTAGCAGCTTCGAAGGTTGCAGGAGAGGGTGGATGCACGATGCCGAAGTCGTCGATCCCTGCTCTTTGCCTGAGCTTCGTACTCTCTCTCTCTCTCTCTCTCTCTCTCTCTCTCTCTCTCTCTCTCTCTCTCTCTCTCTTGACCTCCGGTTCGATCTTTCCTGGAAGTTCGACTTTGTTCGATCTTCAAGTTTGAAGTTTTTTGACCTTGTTCCCCATTGATAGGGATCTCTATTTATAGAGTTTTGGTGACAGTGACCACTCCGTCGGTATAAAAATCGAGGAGTGGAAAGTACAGCACCCCTTTACACAACGGTTAAGATAACCAATGCCTGCGTATAGATGACCTTTTGAGTGAGCATGTGACGCGTGTCCAACTAAGGGGACAAAATGCGTATATTTGTTGCGAAGATCACGGCATAGAAGCCACGTAGGTAGGTATCCCTCGTGTAGAAGAGGTTGGCGTAGAAGCCAAATGACTGTCACCCTGGCGTAGAAGCCAAGTAGGCATAGGAGCCGAATAGGCATAGAAGCCGAATAGGCATAGAAGCCGAACAGGCATCGAAGCTGAACAGGCGTAGAAGACAAATAGGCATAGAAGCCGAATAGGCATAGAAGTCGAATGGTCGTAGAGGCCGAGCGGTCGTAGAGACTGAGTGGTCGTAGAGACTGAGTGGGCGTAGAAGCCGCGTGAGCACAGATCCTGAATGGACGTAGAAGCCGCGTGAGCACAGATCCTGAATGGGCGTAGAAGCCGCTGCGTACCGTGCCAGAGTGCTGATGTGGACGTCTTAGCCGGAATTACGGCTTTTGAAGATATAATCAAATCTCTTGCAGAGATTTGCCACCATCTTATGCATTAAATGCGGAGGCGTATTTTGAAGGTCTGCAGCCCTTCTGTGCACCCGTCGCAGAGACGTGCCTTGAGAGAAACTGTCACCGCTCTGTGCAATTAGACGTGGAGACGTGCCTCGAGTCCCGTACGAAGTGCAGCTTTTGGCGTGGCAGGCGGTTTGTCTGCTACGGAGCGTAAAATAGCTCATGTTTGCCTGTGTAAAACAAGGCAGCGTATTCCCTTATACGCGAAAGAGCGGTTTACGCTGAAGGGACTTCAGTAAACGACGGTTCGGTGATGTTTTAACCAAATCCTCTGCATTAAATGCAAAGATCTGCCATCATACTGAGGGGCGCGTCCCGAGAGGTCTGCCATCGTTTTCAGCCGTCATCTGGGTAGCCGTGCAGCACTTTTTGTCAGGAGTCAGAGGTCAGATTCACTGCGTGACTTGACAGGTTCATTTCCGGGAAGATGAAGCGTTCCTCGTACGCTTTAACGCTACTTTGAGAGCGGATGAGTTTTACGCCATGGAGGCGATGAAGAACCCTGTTTACGCTGGAGCGGCCTGGACGTACTGCACTTACGCGGATGGTCCTTTGAGCTTTATTCTTCACGCTGTGTTTTAGCGGAAAAAGCTCTGTTGCATGCTTGATGGCTCTGAAGGCCTCTGTTTACGCTGCTCTGCATCAAGAGACTGCGTAGATCCTCCCAGCGTATTTTTCATGCTTCTATAGTATGTTCTTATATAGCATGGTAAGGTTATAGCTTATGCATCTCGATAGCTTCGAGACCATGAAAAGAATTATCCAACATATGACTTGGAATTAGTAGCAGTTGTCTTTGCACTCAAACTTTGGAGGTATTACCTATATGGAGATCGAGTAGAGATTTATACTGATAATAAGAGTTTGAAGTATGCCTTTACTGGGAAGGATCTCAACATGAGGCGGAGGAGATGGCTCAAGATCGTCAGCGTTATTGGGCCAATTTGCATCGACGATATCTTGAGTTCTTTGTCGGCGACCATGGATTCCTTCGGATTTTGACTACCCGATGAGTCATTATATTTGGTGTGCGAAAGCTTAGTCTACGGTATATTGGTCCGTTCGATATCCTCGAGCGAGTGGGAGATATTTCTTATCGCCTTGCTCTTCTGCCGTTACTTTGCGTGATATATAATATTTTTCATGTATCTCAGTTACGATGGTATATACCGAATTTAAGTCATATCCTGGATCATTCGGAATTGATCGATGGTACCGACCTTTCGTATGAGGATAGGCCTGATCCATTTTGGACTAGAGAGAGAAGATTCTCAAGAACCGGACTATTCGGTTAGTCCGAGTTTCTTGGGGGCATCACTCACCGGGCGAGTCAACTTGGGAGCGAGAGGATGATATTCGTGCTCGATACCCATATTTATTTGACCCGTGAGGTATACTTGTTCGTATGTCTCGTACCCTGATCTTATCTTATGCATGCTTGTCTTATTCTAGGATTATACTTGATTCCGTATTCCCTTGCTTACCTTGATTGCATGTCCCCAGAGTTTTCTTGTTGTAAACCCCTCACCCTAAAATAGGTATTTTGTGTGTATTCTATATTTATCGTGTTTATTTAGATTATTTTAAAATTAATTTAAATTCAATGGTTGCTTTAGGATACTTTACCATAGTTTGAACATTAATGACATAGGACGATCCCAAAATCTACATCGTTCTTCGTAAGAAGTAGCCTATACTGGAGACACTACCCGTAGGATCTTCGGGTGACACAAAATTCGATCATTTAGTATTAGTATGGCACTAGTATAACAACCGTAGTTTATTGTATTTAATATTTAGATATTTTTATATATATAATTTATTCATGATTATTTTTCAATCCAAACTTTTTTAATGAGCAACCCATAATTAAATTGCCACCATGATATTTTTATGCCAATCAAATCTAGACAATATTTTTTTTAAAAGATTTGCATATTTTTACCATTATCATTATCCCTTTATAATCCCAATCAAATCTCCGTTATTATTGCTATTGAATAAGATTGAACAATTAGTTACTAACAACCAAATTAGGAAACCTCCAAATTAGAAAATCCCCCAATCCTATTCCTAACCCACCTCCTACCCGGGGCCCCATACCCGCACGCACCCCTCACCCCATCATATATATATATATATATATATATATATATATATATATATATATATATATATATATATATATATATATATATATATATATATCATCTCCAAACCCTAACCCTAATAAATAAAATTCTTCTCTTCACCTCCTCCCTCTTGCTGACCCCATCTTCAAGACCGTCGACCCTTCCCCCCCCCCCCCCTTACGTAGACACCCCTCAACCACCTCCTCCATCCAAGAACCTAGTACATCCTCCTACTTCTAGTAAGTTTTCTTTAATCCTTCTCTCCTTCTTTCTTCAATCTTTTCTTATATATATATATATATATATATATATATATATATATATATATATATATATATATATATATATATATATATATAGAGAGAGAGAGAGACCTGTATGTGTGGTGATGATTAAACTCCATTATTTTATTTTGAAGGACTCATGCAACCCATGAACCCTAGTTTGAGGTTTAACCCAAAAATTTGTGCATGCATGTAAAACCTTCTTTAAATTTTGTTGATGAATTTATATAGATGATTTAATATGGATTAAATTTAGTTTTTTATTAATAATTCCAGAATTATTAATAGGTATTAAATTAGGGTTTTTAGCATTTTTTTATGTGTAGTTTTGACCTAGTCTTGATGTATGCTTGTTGGAAACCCTTCGACCTTGTTAGGACTTAATGATAGATAAAAATTCTATTTTTCTCGATAAATTACTATTTTTGCAGAAATTATATATTCCAAAATTATATTAAATAAATATTATTTTGATGTCTATGATGTCATAAAATCCATGTATCATCCCTTGATATGCATACTAGCAAGACTTGTTGCTAATCCTAATAGGATCAACTTGTAGATGGTAAAACCTAATTAATTTTGTTTATTTAAATAAAAATATATTTATTATATTTAATACTAATTTTTACAAAATATATTCAGATTTTATTTTTAAATATAAAAAATTAGGATTCTAGGTATTTTATGTAACAAGTTGACCTAGTTTTGACAAAACTTGACCCTCGATAGTTTCAGACTTAAACCTCGACCAAAACCCCTTATTTTAACATTTAAAATTATATTATTATGTTTTAATTCTGATTTAGGAGTATTTATTCCAAATTTATCTATTTATCAAAAATTAATTATTGGTGACTAGTAAGTAACTCGTTATGACCTAGTTTTGTTTCTACTTGGTTTTGGACTCATAGAATTTATAGGAGATGACCCTATCACTAAATACCCTATTTTCCAATAAAATTACAGAATTAATAGTTTATAATAATTAATGTTTTAAAATAATTTTTTTAATATTTTATGACTAGTAATAATTGGTGTGTAACTACTTGCATGTGAAAACCAATGTAGAATTAATAACTAGATAATAACATAATTAAACTAGAAAATAAGTCTAATTAGCGTAATAATTAAATGATAGGTGTTCGAGACGTTCATGTGGAAAGCTCCGGACCAGATTTGTTGTGCTCGCAGCTTGGCTTGGAAGGCAAGTACACCTTGCTTGATTTTATTGTTCAGTATACATATGCCTAGTTTTTATTTGTTAGTTGTGTGCACGCGTCTTAGAGTAGCAGACTTACCTGGTATATTATGAAGGTACGAGGTATCTTCTGACCTGACACTTGTTCATCACGTACACTGAGTGAGAGAGTGCATGGACTAGCGTATCGATCGTACATCGTTACGTGAGTTCGCGTCTGGTGATGGTAGTTAGTGTTGGGCTAGTTGTCTGTATTTATTGATGTCATTACATTATGTCTGCACCGCATATACGGTTCAGATAGTACAGTGGGAGGGGTGTGAGCACCCTGGTTTTTATATAAGGTTAGTTCAGTAATTAATAATCATTTTTTATATTAAATATTTATTCAATAATTTTAATTGAACTTTGGAAACCAATCACCATGGTTTTAAGATCTTGTGTGCAACACTAGCATTTTCCTTCCAACCAACCTAACATGCTTGTCACTACCACATTTTCTAGGAAAGGATATTTTGGTCATTTTATAATTAATTAAATATTGTGTATGTTGAAACTGTATTGTATTATTTATTTATTATTAGCATATTAGATTTTATTTTGGACTTATGTTAGTGGACCTAACTAGTTTAGATTAGATCCATGGACCAATATTTTAATCAAGTTAGAATTGAGCCCAATAATAAGCCCAATCATTAGGAGGATGATTAATTAAGTCAAATCAATTAGACTAGAACCTTCCCTCCTTAATTTATTTTTTTATGAGAGGCACCAAGGGTTATTTTAGACTTTACATGATAGCTTGAGAAAGGGGTAGGGGCCGGCCTATATAAGGGGGGTGAACTTTCTCTCTCTTCATTTTTATATTTCCAATCTAGATCTAGAATTCCCCTCAACCAAATTTCTTCATTCCCACATCAAATTCTACCCAAATTTCTTTCTAATCTTTTTCCAAATCATTATTGGAGGCTGTTAGAACAAGGATCTACAAGGAAAAAGCAAGAATCTACAAAAAGGAGCAAGGATCTACAAGTTGGAGGCTCTTTTCACACAATTTGGAAATTTTATTGAGAATCCATTTTTTAATAGGTATAATTCAGTTTTTTTCTCTCTAATTAGACTCTAAATCAATAATTTAATCATTAGGAACCACCCCATATGATAAGACTACCCATAAGAATTGGAATTATGTTCATAGGAGGCCTATGGAGGAAGTTATGGTATATTTTATGTTAATTTTGGAGGAATTCTGAGATTGGCACATCTTGTGTTTATCAATTGGTCAATTAGACCAAATTGACATATGTTTGATTGTATGTGACTATTGTCGTATCCATAATTAGATATACGGGTTGATTTGGATATTTTTCTTCCGACACGGAGATTTATGTAAAATCCCATATTTTTAAATATTTATTTATTAATTAATTAGTTATTAATTTATTTATTTATAATATTACATACTTAATTGGATAATATATACGTAGCAATTTAAGTACCTAGATAATTATACGTTCAGAATTGTTGTACAAAAATCTATTATTTTATTTTAGGAATAATTCTAGAGGGGTGATAGAATTTTGTAGAATTATATTAGGTACTAATGTATTTTTTATACATACCTTAAATATAAATATAAGTAATATATAGTTATTAGTAATGTTAATAAATAAATAGCATAATAATAATAATAATATTATTATTATTATTAATATTAATATTAATAAATAGTGTAATAGTATTAATATTAATTATAGTAATAATAATATAAAGAAAAAGAAAAAGAAATAGAAATAGAAATAGAAAAGAAAAAGAAAAAGAAAGAAAAAGAAAAGAAAATAGACTAAAGAAAGAAAGAAAGAAGAAAAAAATCCCCAAATCCCTTAACCCAGCCCCGGCCCAGGGAAACCCCCCCCCACCCCCCCCCCCCACCCCCCGCTGCAGTATTTCCCAGGCCGACCCGCGCACAGTACCCGCCCCCTCTCTCGCTCTCTCATCCTCTCTTATATATATACATATATTATATTAAAACTCTAAACCCTAACCCTAAACCTAGCTCCTCTCTCCACCGTGCCGTCGACCCGCCGCCGCCGGACCACCGCGTGTCGCCTGGAACGTCGGCCGGCAGGCCGCACGCCCCGCGCGAGCACCGCACCGCGCAAAAGCTACAGCAACGAACCCCTATTCCCACGCCGTTTTCCGTCTCCTCGCTCGACCAAACTCGACCCTGTATTTACCGGTACATTCACGACTTAACCCCCTTCCATATATGTATGATAGTTGACCTCGAACAACGCATAAACCTAGGCAAAAATAGCGACTAAGTTGGTAAAAACGACAATTTTTGGGTATTGCAGAAAACTGCAGTAACTACCTATGTTCACGGATTCGTATCTCCCACCATAGAGATCCGAATTCGGTTTTTCTTTTTGGTATGCGAAGACCACTTAACCTAGTTTATTTTCTGTCAAATACATTATTTTATTAATTGCTGTGTGTAGAATTAAATTAGTTGGAAAACCCCAAAAACTGACTTTTTCCCAAATTCTAGAAATTTCGATACGGAGCGAGCCCCGCCAAACGGGACCGCCCCGTCGTGTACTAAGTGTACCAAAAGGTGCGCACAGTATACCCGGATGTGTGGGCTTTTCTGAAAACTGATTCGGACGCGTGTGCGCGTCAGAATCAACCCGTATCCGCGACAAGTCTCCATATCGCAACTTTTGCAAAAATACTCTGCATTTAGTGCATGCTTGTCAGAATGCGATAAAACTTATGCCACTAGACTCGTAGTATCGCGTCGGTCCTGTGACCCAATTTTTACGTAATTCTGAGACAGTTGACCAAGTCGCCTATTGACGGGCCCCACGGTTGACATTTTGGGCAAATTTGTGTTCGGCTCACCGGAATCCAAAACTGGACGTACCGTTGAGTTCTTATTAACGTTTAGAATTGGTTTGACCTATAATTTTGTCCCATTTAGAGACCTTTACCCCTGGTACGCTTTTCGGTGCAAAGTGGGCCACATGTGGACCTCGTTTTGACTCAAAATTACTGTTTTGCCCCTGTGTCCAAATTGGACGAAAGGGTAGTATTTTTTAGCTATCTCGCTTATTCTGGGAACGTTGGTGATATTTATTTCAGCATCCGGAGACGTTCATTCTGAGGTCGTGGTTTCTGATCCTGTGTGCTCGACTCCTGGACGTTACACTTTGCAGCTTTCTTGCCAGGCAAGATACCTTACCAAATTACTTACAGTATTTTGCATGCTTAGTATATTTATGTATATTTATTACATATATGTATATTCATTGCATGTGTAGTTTCTTTCATTCATTACTATATATTAGATATGTTGACACACACTTGACACTTAGTATCATAGAGGACAATCAGTAAACGTATGGGCTATAACCACTCTGGTAAATCGTAGTAACTAGCACGCACTATGGTGGTCATGTTCGATGGTCGTTACCCCCGCGGTATGTCAATTGATGGAGTCACGAGGGTCGCTACCCCCGCGGTATATTGGCTGATGATGTCCCCTGACGTGTGTGTGAGTTATGAGATTTAGATCGAGTAACCTACCATTGCCCATACGTTAAAAAGTTGTCCTCATTTGCATTCATATAGATGATCTTGTACAGCGTACTTATATATTTTTAAACATTATGCATGTTTACTGTATTCAATTGGCTTGCTTCTATTTATCTTGTTATGTCCCTCTGAGGACCTGGTCCCTTGCCAGGTATAGACGATCAGGAGTACCCGCAGGAGTACGGGTCTGGACCTGACGCATTACTTTCTGCCGAAAAGGTCTTACTTTCTGAGCATCTTTAATTATATCTAATGATGGATTCTTCTTAGTTGATACACTTCTGTCATCACATTATTTTATATTGGAGATTTTATACTCCTCTCTCATTTTAGTTTTGGATATAGTCATTGGTAGTGGATTTGTCTCCACCCGACTATTATTTTGGATATTTCAGACTCCTTATTCTAGCTTAGTTATTTCTTTTCTATGACTTGTTGTGTGGATGAGATTAGCATATCTGTGACTTGTGACACTATATATACCACATATGAGTTTATATTCATATTACAGCGTACGTGTGTATTATGGTATCCATATATTGGAGTTGCTATATACATACGACTGGCATGCTTACGTGTTTCTAGTCCTACGTATTTTGGGACTGAGGCGTGACAGTTTATGCATGTCATATTTTAATACGGACACGTAGATGTGTAATTAACTCTTTGTATTATTCATAATTGTTATTTTAGACTTGCTCGTAACCTTCGGGATACGTTTGATTGTGTGGTGGACTCGTATCGCAAGTGTATCATAGATCTAGTGTGATACGGGTGCGATGCACTCCACGTATTTAGTTTCTTGTATTTCAATATAATTGTTTATAGCTATTAAAGTATCATAATTTATGGTTATACATATATGTATAGTGATATTGTGTTTATATATGTATATATATATATAGTATTATATAGTTATGTATATGTAGATATGAATGGTGATTGGTGGTTTATATATGTGTGTGTGTGTGTGTGTGTGTGTGTGTGTGTGTGTGTGATAATTTGTGTATATATGTTTATGTATATCTATTGTATATATTGATATGTATTTATATGATTCAAGTGTGTGAGTGAGTGAGTGATGAGTGACTGACGAGTATAAGTGAGTGAGTGAGTGAGTGAGTGAGTGAGTGAGTGAGTGAGTGAGTGTCTGAATAGATGTGTATATGTATAGTTATGTATTTATATATATATACTTGTGTGTATGAGTGAGAGTTATATATATATATATATATATAGATAGTGTGGAGGGTGTGTTTGGGTAGCAGTGTTTGGGTGTGTGTCGTGCTGAGAAGTATATTCTAGGTATGTTGTTGTGAGATCGAGTAGGAGTATAGCAAGGTGCTATGGTGGTATTTACAGTACAGAAATGTAGGTGTTTTTGGGATCGTGCACAGGTGAGGTCGGGCATGTTTGTAAGCAAAGGGGGAGAGAAATTCAGTAAAGTCTGCAGGGTGTTGTGCTCGGGGGTGAATCTGAAATGAAGTATATAAGAGCATGTATTAGAGTTTGAGAGGTAATTATGTATTACAAGTATAAAATAGATAAGTGTCTAAATGTAAGGTTCAAGTGTGTACCTTAGAGTAGGTATCAGTGTCAGTGTGGAGTGTGGAAGGATGAAGGTCGTGCAGTGCACTAGTGTGTAAGTTTGAAGTCTTGGTAGAGTGTTGTGTGTGTTTGCATTTGTGTTCCAGTTTACACATCAAGAGGAGCATCAGCTAACTGCACTACAACAAGTAGCAGCCAGAGCTAGCATAGCACAACATGCAATTAGTAGGCATAACAGTAGCAACAGCCAGTTTTAGCTAGTATGCAGCAATGCAATGTAACAGCTGCTAGCAGCTGCAGCAGCAATCCCAGCAGCATCAACAACAAAATGCAACAGCAACAGCAAGTTTGAATAAACAGCAACTGCAGTAGCTTCATCATCAACAACTTTAGCAGAGCAGAGGGTAGCAAGGTGAGTTAGCTAGTTGGCTAGTTAGTTTATTTGTAAGTTTAGTAGTTAGTTAGCTTGATGAGTAGTTTAGCTAGTTAAGTTCCTTGATAGTTAGTCTAGTTAATAGTTTAACTAGTTAGTTGATAGTTTAATTAATAGTTTAGTTGATAGTTTAACTAGTTAGATTAATAGTTTAGTTAGTTAAGTTAGTTACTTGTTATATAGTATATAGCAATATGTGCATTGTTATTTAATAGTTAGATTTGTATATACTTGATAGACACTATTTCATGTAACAGAATCTTTCTTGAGTTATTTATAGTAATTCTGTATAGGCTTACATGATTCGTGATATGAGACTTGCATATTATATAGATATCATTATGACTCATTGTACTAGTTAGAGGTCATGATCTTGCATGTTATGGACATGAGATATTGTAGACATGAGACGTGAGAGTACATTGGGTGGGGAGAGACACACATGCTACAGGCTGATTATGTTATACATATACTATGTTACTAGAGGTGCTTAGTCTCTATACCAGAGCTTGGCACATTACTGGCCCTACGAGATACTACTTGCTGCTAAGGACTCCCCGACACAGAGCCTGTAGTGGTCTTAGCCTGAGTACTAGTGATGCTCTCATTTGTATTTCACTTAGCTGGTTACATAGCTTGCCCTGAGGATCTGTTTATATTTACTTGCTATATTTTATTTGGCTTGAGTATTTATTGTACCTTGCTACGTCCCATGAGGACCTGGATCCGGATTATGTCCCCAGGTGTAGACGATGAGAGTTATCCCAAGGTTTACGGGGCAGATGCTACTATTGGAGACAAACAGGTTACAGAGGACGAGGTTGTTCTAGAGTACTTCTCTTGAGCACACAATATTCTCACCATTTTATTTATTATGATTATTGTTCTTAGATATTTGATCTTGTAGTAACTTCTGGATATTGTACTTGGAGTTATTTTCCTTTCCATTTTGATGACGGGTTGTTCCCATCAATATTATTTATATTGCTTTGGTTGGACAGATTATTTTATATTATTGTGACTGGACTTGTCTCTTTGTGATTTCGATATTTATCGTGGATGAGATTAGATATATAGACTGTGACAGGTATTTTTATACCATTGTAATTATTTTACAGCTTAAGTACACTCTGAAGGGTCCATTAAATTGGGTTTGCCCATTGGAGTTGTGCTGCTGGCCATTGCCACATGGCTAGTCCCTTGGTATTTTGGGACTGGAGCGTGACATAATTTTTGTGGTGGCCCATGCAGGTCTACAAATATATTGCTTCGGTTTCAACTAAGGGACCGAGCAAGCCGGCGATTAGGATACGAATAAATTTATAGGATCTTATCCACATGTTGACACATTCTTGACCTCTATATCGGACTTGAATAAATTCCTTGACTTGTATCATGCTTGATTCAACTATTCAATCCTACACTGATCCCGACAAAATAAGAGAAGGCGAAGAATTTTTTTGACGGACTGAGCTTTGAGTTACAAAGATTGATTGTCGCAGTTGCACCTGCTCTTATACGGACGTCCTTGTAGCAGCTCGAGGCATGGAACATGTCAACAGAAGAAAGTCCAGCAAGAAGTGGCCACATGCACTAGTAACAACTCGAGCACCACACGGGGAGCCTGCAAAATGACCCCAGATGAATCCACTACAGAGAGCAGCATCACGAGCCCTATCCCTTCCTACTTGTCACTACTGTGGCAAGGTATGCCATATTGAGAGGGAGTACAGACGCAAATTGGGATTATATTTAGCTTGCGGATCCAGTCAGCATTCAGCCAGGGATTGCGCTGAGCGTCGGGGAGGAACACCGATGGTTCATCGACCCGCTTTACCAGCACCGGAGCCAGTCCAGCAGCCACATCGACCAGCTTATCCAGCACCAGGAATATCACAGATGGAAGTGGAGGATTCAGACCACCAGCACCGGGAAGATATCAGCCGAGGCCACCCTTGGCATCACAGGCATCACTCTTCCAGCAGGCCCAACAACAACAGAGGACACCACCACAGGGACAAGGACAGGCTTTTGCGATGACAGTGGAGGAGGCCGGACTCGAGGAGTAGCGAGTATGGGTAAGATTTAGTTTTATCATAGCTAGCTATAGTAACGGATATTCCTAGTGATACTTTAACATGTGCTTGTTAGTTTAATTCCCTAGTCTATACCTAGTATTATGTTAGCATGAACTTGTTTGTCTAGATTAGTAATATGTAACATGGTACCCAAGTTTTCAGAAGCTGTAGTTGACCCTCGTTCTAATCAGACTCCTTCACTCTTGAGTTACTCATCTCTCATTGCGTAGAAATAAGTTTTCATTGCTTCCCTATATGTTCTGCTTAAACAAAACCCTCACCCTTCCTCTCAATTTTTTTCTTGTCCATGGTCCCTTTTCCTTTGTGTCATGCTTCAACAAATATCATACAACTGCGTCATCTCTTTTGGAGCAAACCTTTTCTGACCGGTTATGTTTTATTTTTTTTAATTGCGAGAACGCAATTCTTTTAAGGTGGGTAGATTGTGAGCACCCTAATTTTTAATAGGGTTAGTTCGGTAATTAATAAATTTTTTATAATAAATATTTATTCGATAATTTTAATTAAACTTTGGAAACCAACCACCATGGTTTTAAGATCTTGAGTGCAACACTAGCATTTTTCTTCCCACCAACGTAGCATGCTCGACTTAGACGAGTCAAATTAGGCTCCTGCCATGACTGTCCCCCGCAAATTCGCAATCCCATCCATTATTTTGGTCGTACAACTTTCGCAACACAATTACGAGGAAACGATGATTAATTAACCCTTTTGTCATGGCGTACAATTTTAACATGCCATCCCAATCCATTACTTCCAACTAAATCCATATTATGAGCCTAACTGGTCATATTACGCACATGACACTCGAGTTACGTTATCCGAACCCCATGCATACTTCTAATATAATATTAAGTAGAAAATAGAATTTATAGATTTATTTAACTAATTTAATATTCATTCATATTTAGTAAATACCATTTTAATTAATATAAATTCGGTTGTAAATTATTTGTTGGAGGAAACTAGAATTTTTTCCAAGTACCTAACTATTTTTGAATTTTTTTTTACATATAAATATTGAATAAAATAAAACAAAAAGAAAATAAAGAAAGAAAGAAAAAAAATTAAACAAATCCTAACTACTCTACCCAACCCGTGCACAGGAGACCCCAATCCATCAAACCCTTTCTTATATATATATATATATATATATATATATATATATATATATATATATATATATATATATATATATATATATATAAGCATTAAACCCTAACCCTAATCCTAAACCACCTCCACCATCACCCACGTCGGACCCCGACCACCCACGACGACCGTCCCCGGTGAGAACCGTCGCCAGCAGCGTCGTCGCGCGCACAGCAGCATCAACAGCAGCCGCGCGACCGACCACGCGTGCACGAGCACAGGCAGCTGCGGCCCCTCCCTTCGCACAGAGTTTTCTCCCTCCTCGCTCGTCCGTTTCGCATCCCATCTTCGCTGGTATGTTTACAACCTAACTGTCATGACCCGCACCCAGATATTCGGGCACGAGTACGTGGTTACGCCCAGCCTATGCCGCAGAATTAGCGGTAGAATAATGTTTGGGTCATTTTTAACTATCTAACATCTCAATAATATAATATGGTACATGTCAATCATCTCAACTCCAAACAGAGGAGCAATATAGTATCTCACAAGAATATCTAATCTTAATCACAAAACAAACTAAGGAAGGATAATGCACAAATGGAATAGCGAAGGAAAGAATAAGATACAATCCACAATATAAAATAATAATACAACTGTGAATCTCAACAAAAGAATAGTCTAATACAAAATTACCAAACAAAATAATATAGACCTCCTCGGTCACTGGTACTATATCCTCTTGATCTAGGAGAGTATCCTCTAAAGTCTCACCCCCCTAAGGGCTGTAATGCATGGGACACAGCTCCTCTAGCCAATCATCTGAAAAATATATCCAGTCAGGATTGGAGCAAAGTACATACCTCTGAAAGCAGTTTCAAATACATAATCGAGCATATATAACGAACAATAGAAAAGGATACAAGATGCACAAGTATTAAGAATATACAATACAGGGAGAACAGGCAATAAGCACAATAAGAACTGAAAAGTAAATACAGAAAATAAACTGCAAGTAGAATACAAGAATACTAGCTATGTAATTTAGAGTGCAAGTTCGTTATATGATCAACTTGGGTTGCACATGAGGTATAAAGATAACTCCATTATACATGAGGTGTATAATCGACATGTATATGAGATCAATAGGGCTTTGATCACATAACCAACTCTTACTCTCCCTCCCCAACCAATACTCATGGATCCAATCATGACACGTTACATACATGAACACGATATAGTCACACTAGCACACGAAATAGTGGATGCACAAGAAGCACATAAAAATCAATACCTGATGCACACGATAAAATACATGCGACTGAGTACCCGCTGAACACGGTAGGGGATAACACCTCCTGACGGGATCCATATAGCACCAGTCCGTGAAATCACTGTATCGGGATCAATGTATACAATTCTAGAACATGCATATATACAATATTATGAATTAAAAACAATCAGAGAAATATACTCGCCTGAAGTCTTGAGCAAGGTATGTCTCTCGATGCCTAAGCTGGTGTCTCACAACCTATATATGGTATGTTGCATCAATACAAGGTTCAATAATAAAAATAAGTGAAGTTGATGCAATTCTAGGTCGATACGCCATTTCTAAGTCAAAACAATGAATTCTAGGTTGCAAGAGTCTAATGCTAAGTCACTAAGTCGATATACTATGAAACTATGCTATGCTAGCTAAGCTAACACACAATAATGCATCCAAAGAGCCGTATCCAAAGATACGCAAGTTTTCTAATATGAAAATAGGATTTATATATATATATATATATAAGTCAAATATTATAATACTAGATAAAACCAATTAAAATAGGATACCTTGGCCTTGCACCAATGCATATCGTACCTAACTCGATACCCAACTCAGTACCTTGGGTATCGGCCCAATACCTTGGGGATACCTTGGTATCCCAAGGTAAACCAAAACCTATTGCATATAGTTAAAATATGTCTAACCCCCAATTAAACCACATGCTACTCCTAGCTATTAAGTATTATAACTACTAACATACTCAACGTACACTAACAATACAAACTATACTATAAGATACATATATAGGCTAACTGCTACTAACAACTAATACAAGTATTTATATATAACTAGCTCTTAACATAAACTAAACTAACTGACACTACACACTAATGCATAACTAACTAATTATATAATCAAGTATATATATAATCAATTAACTATACTAAAATATAACTAATTAACTAGATGTAGATACTGCACACTAGCAATACCTTAATTGAAACTGATAATTGATACATTGACTTCCAAATCAAAATCTCAACTAACACAACTAAATCTAATACTACACTTAAACCCCTAACCTTACCTGAAATGAACTGATACCTACTGCTGTCGAGACTGGTGTTGCTGTCACTGTTGGTTTTGCATTATGCAGATATTGTACTGTGACTGAATCACTACTATATATATATATATATATATATATATATATATATATATATATATATATATATATATATATATATATATATATATACATACATACGCATAGTCCCACACTTATACATAAACTCTATATACATTATTACATACAATATATATTATATAGATAGCTTACATATATATAAATACACATGCACGTATAGGAAAATGAGCCAAACAACAAACGCATGGAGCGCATCGCACCCGTATCACACTTTATCTATGATACGCTTGCGATAGGGCTCCAACACACAACCAAACATATTTTGGAGGACACAAAAAAGTCTAATACATAAATTATAAATAATACGTATAGTAATTAGAGTATCTACGTGTCTGTGTCACAATATGATATGCACAAGGCCCCGTGTCGAAGAAAACTCCCCCAAAATTAACCCGTTTTGTCAAATTGACGAGATACGGCCTACATATATCCAATTGTGAAAAGTACACTAGTCACAAACAAGCAATCAAGTGTAAATTAGATCTATTAGACCAATTTACAAGTACTACATGTGCCAATTTTAGAATTCTCCCAAAATTGGCACCAAATTGGTCATAACTTCCACCGTAGGTTTTCGATGAACATAAATCTAATTGCTATGGGTAACCTATGCATGTGGGTTGGTTTCTCATGGTTAAATCTTAGATCTAGAGTCTATTAGAAGGGAGAAACTGAATTGTACCTATTGGGAGATAGATTCCCAATGAAAAGTCCCCAATTGCCAAGTAGCTCCTCTCCTTCTAGATCTTGGCCTCCTCCTCCTCCTTGTTCCTTGCTTTCTCCTTGTAGATCCTTGGTGTAGCAATCTCAATGATGAATTATGGAAGAGATTGGTGAAGAATTGGTAGAGAATTTGTGGAGAATTGATGAGGGAATAGAGGAAAATTGGAAGAGGAAAAGTTGTAGATATAGAATTTGGAAAATTATAAAATGAGAGCACTCTCTCTCCTCCTAGTAAGGGCCGTCCATGTAGCCCCTTCCCAAGAAATGTACAAAGTCACAAATACCCCTTGGGGCCTCTCATGAAGAAATTAATTAGGGAGGAAAAGTTCTAGTCTAATGGTTTCTCTAATTAATCAAGCCTCCTAATCCATGGGCCTAATTCATTGGCTCAAATTAGACTCAACTAAAATTTGATTCATACATTCTAAATAAATAGGTTAGGTCCACTACACAAGTCCAAAACAACTATAACTAACAACAAATAATAATACAATAAATAAATAAATCATGCAATGCACAAATATTAATTATAAATAATCATAAAATAATTAATATCCATTGACAATTACCAAACTACCCTTAGATAAAAATATGAGGGTGACACTAACCCCCTAGGATTTCCTTCAAGTAGAACAAATTTAGGCCCCCGGGTTTGATCAAAAAATCGACCGAAAGTTGGCAGAAAAACTGTTCAAAAATAGTTCAGAAATTCAGTCCAAGTACCCCTGTTCATGTCCAATTTTCTACCAACTTGTTAATTATTTTTAAAATATAATTGAATGGAATTTATCACAATATAGCCAAAAAAATTACTGTTCTTTTAGTTTTTATTAGTTTGCTTTATTGGTTAAATTATTATGATTCCAAAACGACCAAAAAACTTATTTTTTAAAGAACCAAAAATCTTCGATACGGGGTCCATAAAATTGGGTTTGTCCATTGGAGTTGTGCTGCTAGCCATTGCCACATGGCTAGTCCCTTGGCATTTGGGGACTATGACGTGACAAGGGGGGAATCTACTAGTGAGCATATGGGATTTTTGTTTCTTACTGTGTATATGGTGTGACTGGCGTACCCCAAGTCCTTTTGGACGCCTGGTGGGATGACTGTTCTTCTATTTCTCCCCCCTCATGCGCTACTAGAGATGTCTCGAGTATATATCACTTAGATGGTTAGTTACCATATTTATTATTTACTGCTTTACTTCATGCATATCATTTTTTGTGTACTTGTTACGTCCCTATGATGACCTGGCACCTTTTCCAGATCCCGACGAGCACTTGTACCCTATGGACTACGGAGTTGGAGATTTTGTAAACGAGGATTTTGAGATGGAGCCACAGGAGGTTCCTTGAGCATTCATGGACAATAATTGCTTAGTTTCTTGGGTGTCTTTATCTAGTTAGCTGACGCCCAGACTATTTCATTATTGCCTAGTTGTATTTTCTTTCAGTATTCTTTCGTACTTATTTGGTGGATTATTCTCCACTAGATTCTAATTTGTAGTGGATTCTGAGACTTATTTATTCATTCAGTTTCTTACTCTGTGATATTTGTGGATGAGACTAGATTTTATCTGCCTGTGATATTGTGACTTTGATATATTTTACAGCATACAACAACTGGTTAGGTCCATTAAATTATGTTCCTATACGTATTTGTACAGTTGGCATATGTACATATACATAGTCCTACGTATTGTAGGACTGGGATGTGAAATGTTTTTAGTGGCCCATGCAGGTCGACAATATATTGTCTCGGTTATATTACTGTACCGAGTAAGCCTGCAAATAGAATTAGAGTATAGGATCGCATCTACATATTTGACTTTCCTCTTTATTTCCGTTCTGAATTCTTGAACTCACATACCTTCCTTGACCTTCGAAATTATACTCGCTTAATTCTTTTGACATCAGTATCCTTGTTTCCTCACCTCTTCCTATTTAATGTACTTTCCTAATAGTTCCTTGAGTATAGCCTTCTGCCAAAATATAGAAATTCTTGTTGTTAGGGTTAGAAGATAATGATGATAGCATACCTACTAAGAAAAAATAAATTTGAATATTGGCAGCTCCCAAAGGTTTAGCATACATAATGAACCCTAGCTATAAATTAATTAACCATTATCCCTTGATATATTTAGGAATGACTTGAGAGTAGTATAGATACTACTAGGGTTAGTTAAAAATTTGACCATATTGTTTGACCCTAGTATTGAGGAACCAATAGAAATTCAAGGTTGAATATTAAGACTAAACATAACTTTCATAGTGTGATAATATAATAGGACTATAAATTTAGATTCTTGTCTTGATATTAGCAGAGCAGTACCGTAGGAAACCAAGAAGAATGAACCAATAACTTAGTAAGAGTAAGGGTAGCCTACATTCAGCTTAGTAGATCCCCTAGAATCTATGATCATCGTTGAGTCATACTTAAGTCTTCATGAGTCACCGACCGTGCCATCTCATCCAAATATCTATATACCTTCCCATCTTGAGTTAATCCCTCCCTCCATCATAGATTAATTGTCATAGCTCTTTACCCAATTTAAACCTATTGAATGATTAGAATATTTTTTTTGATCATACCTCGAATACAGAGACTAGCATACCATCTTCCCTTAGAAAATATGATATTATTAAGAGTCTCTCTATACTTACATATCTTGTTTCTCCGAAATTTTAACGCTCGTTATTTGTGCGATAACTAAAATTTTCCTTCATCTTTTAAATTATGTCACCTTACTCTTCTAATTGTAGGCCAAGTAATTCATTTTATGTTAGGATATATAATTTGCTAGGATTATAGTTTGTTAATCTTAAATTTTAATTTTTTTTTGCTTAGTAGTTAGAACTTGACAGTTTAAGTTGTTTATTTAGATTATGATTATCCTTTACTTTCAAATCAAGTAATTTGTTCCACATATCTCAATACAGGTCATAACCCCTCTCACTTGAGAGCAAGTAACTTCTCCATTCTTAATAATAATACTTTTGTTCTATAAGCACTATGATTAAGACTAAAGAAGACCATTACCTATGGAGTTTTATAATGCAATAGGATACCCTAATAAGTACCAAGATCTTGTCCTCGTATACCCCAACAAATATTTCTACTTTATTTACAAGAATAAGATTATTTTATAGAATTCCCTAAGACAGTTACAGTAATAGTTGAATCTTTGTAAGTTGGGTAGCGTGCCTTACAGCATAAAATCTTATAGTCATTAAAATACACCAATGTGGTAAAAGTGAATGACATTTGAATATATGCTAGCATAAGAAGATAGTGTTTATACAGACTTTTGAACTTTAGGGGCCCATACCCCCATCTGGTCGACCAGAGACTTAGACAAAGATTTAGTATGGCAATTGTAGACGCACAAACACCGGACGAGTCTTAGATTCTTGATGAATTTGAACTATTGTACTTTCATTCATCATAAACTCACATACTTATATTATTTGGACTATCTTGACTCATGATGCTATTACAGCCTAGTTTTGCAATCTTATTCTTTATTGAGCTTGTTTATGACATATATATTATTGGGGGGCCCACACTAATATATTGTCTAAATTAGAATCAGTGTATTATGGTCTAGACAACCTTAGTGCACTTGGTTCGCTTTTCGTATGACTATTTTATGTGGTTTGAGATAAAGTTGACTTAGCTTGTTAAAAGAATATACTTTCTCTCTAGACAAGCCCGAGCATATTGTGTCGGGTACATAACTATACTGATACGAGCCTACGAATAGAAATTTACCAAAAAAGGATTTCAATCCACAATTGCCTTGACAACTCTATTTTGAATTCTGCAATCGCCCTTGAACCCTGTACTTGTAATCTTCATCTCCTCCTTGAACTCTTTATTGTTGTTTTTTGTCTTTTCCTATTTCGGAAAGATGAACGCTCGTGCTTCATATAAGTTTGACACACGGATAGTACTAGGTATACCCCATAGCCAATCATATTACTATGTGACTATCTTTTGTAATTACGGACATATCACATGTGATAGATTTTGTGTTAAGATTTTGAGGATTAATAAGCACTATTGAATGATTGAGGAAAAAAATTTATAGCCTTGTGTTTATGAAAGATTGGTAAATTATAAAAGTTGCATTATCAACTTGAGATAAAGGTTATATGAAGGTAAAAATCTTAGATCGTGATCAAGTAAGATAAGATTGAGAGATTTAAGTCATTTAATTTTGAGATTTTTTTTTTGGATAATTATGATGATGGGGACTTAACTGTAAGAGAAGAATGCCTTATGGAATAAATTTTAAATTTTGGATATTGGATCAAATATTTATAATTTGAGCATATGACTTGAATATTGAATATTAAAGATTGAATCCTCGATTTAAATTTTGAGAATAAATATAGAATTATAAACGTGAGCATTTATAGATTTGATTTAAAATTTTACGATTTAAGGATTTGAATTAAAAGTTAAAATTTTGATTATTGGATCACCTATATTAAAATATTTATGATGTAAATTAAATTTAAAATTTGATGAGTACGAAATTCTTAAGTTTGAAACTAGAAATATGATTTGATTATAGTTGTTTATTATTTAAAATCTAGAAGAGATTATGATAGTTGTAGTCATAATTTTAAATCTGATATAGGTTATTTAAATCTTGAAGATGTCATATAGATTGACTTAAATTTAGATTTTGATTATTTAAAAATTCAAGAAAAGATTGTGATAGATTGAATTCTGATTTAAATAGTAGTTATTTTAATTTTGAAGAGATTGTGATAGATTTGAATAGAATTTGTTATTTAAATTTTTGAAAAGATTGCGGTTGGCTTGACTTAGATACGAATTTGGAGGATTTAAAACTTTGACGACTTTAATGAGAATAATGTAGGCCATAGTGGCTATGGAGAATTTATAGAATAGAGGGACATCATTTTTCGATCATTAGGTCATAGATAGCTTAAAATCGTTCATGTAACCAAGTAGTGACAGTTTATCCTCCGTCCTATTAACGATACTTCATATCGGGTACTCATCTCCTCTATCGTATCCTCGATTCCATGTGCAAGTTTTTCTTATACAAAAACTTATTCGTACCATATCACCTTACCTAGAATAGACCAGACTGAACTTTAAAATTTAATACAAGATTATATTTTTTCCTTTCCAAGTTTGAGTTACGATAATTTGTACATGACCTTTCTCTACCAATTTGCCTTCTCTTATTTTGGAAATGTGTCTTATTTTTAATTTCAAGGACAAAATTCTTATAAGTTGGGTAGATTGTAAACCCCCTCACCTTAAAATTTAAATAGGTATTTTTGTGTATTCTATATTTATTGTGTTTATTTAGATTATTTCAAAATTAATTTAAATTCAATGGTTGCTTTAGGATAATTCACCGTAGTTTGAACATTAATAACATAGGAAGACCCCAAAATCTATATCGTCCTTCGTAGGAAGTAGCCTACTCTGGAGACACTACCCGTAGGATCTTCGCGTGATACAAAATTCGATCATTTAGTATTAGTATGGCACTAGTGTAACAATCGTAGTTTATTGTATTTAATATTTAGATATTTATATATATATATATATATATATATAATTTATTCATAGTTATTTTCCAATCCAAACTTTCTTTAATTAGCAACCTATAATTAAATTGGCACCATGATATTTCTATGCCAATCAAATCTAGACAATATTTTTTTTGAAAGATTTGCATATTTTTACCATTATCATTATCCTTTTAGAATCTCAATAAAATCTCAATTATTATTACTATTGGATAAGATTGACCAATTAGTTACTAACAACCAAATTAGAAAACCTCCCAATCATATTCCTAACCCACCTCCTACCTGCGGCCCCATACCCGCGCGCACCCCTCCAAGCCGCCACCCCTCTCATATATATATATATATATATATATATATATATATATATATATATATATATATATATTCATCATCTCCAAACCCTAACCCTAATAAATAAAATTCTTCTCTTCACCTCCTCCCTCTTGCCGACCCCATCTTCAAGACCGTCGACCCCCCCCCCCCCCTCCTTCACGTGGATACCCCTCAACCACCTCCTCCATTCAAGAACCCTACTATATCCTCCTTGTAATTCTAGTAAGTTTTCTTTAATCATTTTCTCCTTCTTTCTCCAATATTTTCTTTTATATATATATATATATATATATATATATATATATATATATATATATATATATATATATATATTGACATGTATGTGTGGTGATAATTAAACTCAATTGTTTTATTTTGAAGAACTCATGCAACCTATGAACCCTAGTTTGAGGTTTAATCCAAAAGTTTTTGCATGCATGTAAAATCTTCTTTAAATTTTGTTGATGAACTTATATAGATGATTTAATATGGATTAAATTCAGATTTTTAATAATAATTCTAGAATTATTAATATGTATTAAATTAGTATTTTGAGCATATTTTATGTGTAGTTTTGACCTAGTCTTGATGTATGCTTGTTGAAAATCCTTGGACCTTGTTAGGACTTAATGGTAGATAAAAATCCTATTTTTATCGATAAATTACTATTTTTTAGAAATTATATATTCTAAAATTTTATTAAATAAATATTATTTTGATGTCTATAATATCACAAAACTCATGTACCATCCCTTGACATGCATACTAGTAAGGTTTGTTGCCAATCTTAATAGGATCAACTTGTAGATAGTAAAACATAATTAATTTTTTTATATAAATAAAATTGTATTTATTATATTTAATACTAATTTTTATAAAATATATTCAAATTTATATTTAATTATAAAAAATTAGGCTTCTAGGTGTTTTATGTAACAAGTTGACCTAGTTTTGACAAAACTTGACCCCGACAGTTTCAGACTTAAACCTCGATCAAAAACCCTTATTTTAGAATTTAAAATTATATTATTATTTTTTAATTCTGATTTATGTGTATGTATTCCAGATTTATCTATTTATCAAAAATTGATTTTTGGTGACTAGTAGGTAACTCGTTGTGACCTAGTTTTGGTTTCTACTTTGTTTTAGACTCATAGAATTTATAGGAGATGACTCTATCACTAAAAACCCTAATTTTCAATAAAATTCCAGAATTAATAGTTTTCAATAATTAATGTTTTAAGAATAATTTTTGGTAATGTTTGATGACTAGTAATAATTGGTGTGTAACTACTTGCATGTACAAACCAATGTAGAATTAATAACTAGATAATAATCTAATTAAACTAGAAAATAAGAGTCTAATTAGTGTAATAATTAATTGGTACGTGTTCGAGACGTTCCCGTGGAGAGCTCCGGACAAGATGTGTTGTGCTCGCAGCTTGGCTTGGAAGGCAAGTACACCTTGCTTGATTTTATTGTTCAGTATAAATATGCCTAGTTTTTATTTGTTAGTTATGTGCACGCGTCTTAGAGTAGCAGAATTACCTGGTATATTATGAAGGTATGAGGTATCTTCTGACCTGACACTTGTTCATCATATACACTGAGTGAGAGAGTGCATGGACTAGCGTGTCGACCATACATCGATACGTGAGTTCGCATCTGGTGATGGTAGTTAGAGTTGGACTAGTTGTCTATATTTATTGATTTCATTGCATTATGTCTGCATCGCTTATACGGTTCGGATACATTGGGAGGGAAGAATCTACTAGTGATCCTATGGAATTTCTGTTTCTTACTGTGTATATGGTTTAACTGGCGTACCCCCGAGTCCTTTTGGACGCCTGGTGGGATGATTGTTCTTCTATTTCTTCCCCCTCATGTGCTACTAGAGATATCTCGAGTGCATATCACTTAGATTGTTAGTTACTCTATTTATTGTTTACTGCTTTACTTTCATGCATGTCAATTTTTTGTGTACTTGTTACGTCCCTCTGAGGACCTGGCATATTTTTCGGATCCCGACGAGCACTTGTACCTGACGGACTACGGAGTTGGAGATTTTGCAGATGTGGAAGGTGGAGCCACAGGAGTTTCCTTGAGCATTCATGGACGACAGTTGCTTATTGTCTTGGGTGTCTTTATCTAGTTAGCTGACGCCCAGACTATTTCATTATTGCTTAGTTGTATTTTTTTCAGTATTCTTTTGTACTTATTTGGTGGATTGTTCTCCACTAGATTTTATTTTGTAGTGGATTCTGAGACTTATTTATTCATTCATTTTCTTACTCTGTGATATTTGTGGATGAGATTAGATTTTACCTGCCTATGATACTGTGACTTAGATATATTTTACAGCGTACTACGATTTGTTAGGTCCATTAAATTGGATTTACTTGTTCGTACAGCTGGCATGTATACGTATACCTAGTCCTACGTATTGTGGGACTGGGGTGTGACACTTGCTAGACCCCGTGCCTTATTAAAATTTTGAGGACAAAATTTTTTAAGGAGGAGAGAGTTATGAGACTCGTCTCACTGTTCTAGTATACGTATATGATATACGCATATTATACATTTATAGCTTGCTTATTGTTTAATTGCTTACATCTTGCTTTATGCTATTCATGCATTATTTAGGTTATCTTTGTAAGTTTCCCTTAGTTGCATGCTTTGGACCGTTGGTCCCTTGGTTTTCTTGGTGGGTAACTGTGATGAACTCGGGTGACAGGCATGGATTATGTTCAATGGCCTACAATCAATCCATTTGCTATATAAGCAATCATATTCTTTTTTCTTCACTTTTCTTTCCTTTCATTTCTCTTTCCTTCTTTATTTCTTCCCCAGTAGAGAGCAGCAGTCGAGCTTGGCCTTGGTCGTGGCTGACCTTGGTAGTGTTGGTATTAGACTAGAACTTGACCGTAGGCAAGTACATCTCGCCAACCGAAGGAACAACCTTGGATCTTGCTTTGATTCTTAGTATAACTAGTTTTATCATTTGATTGGTTTTATCTTTGGGTAACAATTAGAACTTGTCCCATTGATGATTTTGTTTTTCTTGGATTGAATTTCTCTTGGAGCCCGAGAATAGCAAGTCAGAGAATGCAAAGTTAGCCTAATAATGCATACAAAAGTACGTAGGGAACCCTTGTCGCATAAGCGAAGTTCCAGTGAGCGCACTTGTATATGTTTCACAAATTACTTAGGAAGTGCGCCAAGATATGTTAAGTGCTCTGGGCGCACTTTTCTACTCCTACGTACATTTTGTACTATATAAATTTCTTTAAAAGTATGCCAATCCCACTTGGCGCACTTTTAAATGGGTCTGCAAGTCATCAAGAATGTATGCCACTGCTTAAAAGCCAAGTTGGCGCACTTTGCAGATATTGCAGAGTTGGCGCACTTTGGTAAACTTCTTAGCGGCGCACTTTGTCCCTTCTGGAGAATGGCGCACGTTGCTATGAGATGCACTATGTGGCATTCTCCAGAGATGGCGCACTTTGTAGCTTTACATACTACTTAATGACTAAGCAAAGACTTTTGACCATTCTCAAGAATTGTGTTCTAGACTGCAGAGTTATCTCGACTGTTGTGCCATACCTTGAGACTCATTTTTTGTCTTTTAGTAGATCTTCCTGTGCTTGTTTATGCGCCAAACCTCACTACTGGCATACTTGGTAAAAGTGCGCCAAAGTCGTAGCTTGGATACTTTCATTTGTGCGCCAATGATAGATTTATGCACCAAGCTCCTAGCTCGTGCACTTCTATCATTGTGCGCTAAGATCCTAGAAGTGTGCTTTAGTATGATTGTGCGTCACCTTTGCTCGGAGCACTTTTATATCAAAGTCGCCAGAACTGCCTAAATAAGTGATTTGTGCGCCAAAACTGTTTTTGGTCATTTGTGCGCCAAAACTGTTTTTGGTCATTTGTGCGCCAATACCCGTTTGTGCGCCAATACCCGTTTGTGCGCCAATGGGGGTTTTTGACCCATTGTGTGTGGATGTTATTTTTTTGCCTGATTTTATGCCAGTATTCTCTTTAACATGCTTAACCCTTGATGATTCTCTAGTTCTCTTTAATCTTGTTATTTTAGTTAATCCTACTTATTTTTTGAACATGACATTCTTGATATTGATAATCCTGATAGTGGCTCGACATAGCGCACTCCAGACTTGAGAATTCTTATACTATCTTAATCAAGGCTATTAGTAGCACTTGTATTGAATGACATGTATCTCTATGGTTGATTTTGGTTGTACTTGCCAAGTTAATGTCCTATCTTACATCATGTCTAAGGCCGATTTCTGAGTACCACGGTCAGAAATCCTTGATAATTGTCCAGGCTAATAACTAAAATAATAATCTAAAAAGCATCTAGAGAGATTTTTTTAGCTACATGCAATCCCGGTATCCTAGTGACACCTGATGGATTTGGGGATCTTTGTCGTGAGGGACACACTTCCAGCACACCATCGAGTATTATACTTCCAAAAAAGATAAGAAATGATTATACCTGATATACCTATAATACGTACATGTTCGTCTGGTTAACCCGGATAGTCTGCAGAACATGTGGCTGTAAGGAATCTCAAAATATATGTGTTAGTAACTATGACTGTGATAACCCTCTTTAGCTAATGATAGAAAGCCGTAGGGCATGATTAGCCGTGATCGCTTGATTTTCAGTCTAGTCTAGTCATGCCCTGATTTCATTAACAGTTGATTTGGAAATGGTAACCGGAGTACTGATTCCAGATGCCCTTGTTTAATTACTCCTGAACTACTTAATTGTTAGTTTACCCGTTGTACTTAATTAAATTGTTTCTTGTGCTATTTCTTATTGATTTATCTGCATGTTGGTTTTAGTTCATAAAATTGGCTCCCTTGTGGTACTTGTTATTTTGGGGGTCTGACCCCACTGGTTTATATTGCCAAATTTTGGAGCAGGACCGCGGGATCCCCCGTACATCCCGCCTCAAGATGGTGAACACGAGAAGCACCCGAGGACATGAGTGGATTTCTTCTTCCTCACCCACTTGATCTTGTACACTTTTTTTTGAGTCGTTTAGCCATCGAGTACGTATTTAGCTCGTATTTTGGGACTTGATATTCTAGCATACGGGCCTACATATAAAGCATATTCTAGACTATAGCTAGAGCTGATTATGTAACATTGTACTCTGCTAGTTCTTTATTTTTGTACCAGCTTCATGATCATTTGGGTATGTATAGTTTGGGATGTCTTACTATTATATGTTTGTGATCATACATCTTGTAAACTTGTTGCTTGCTTGAGATTAAGACACCTAGGATTCTTCACCTAGGATTGACTGTTGGATTGTAGAGTAAACCCTCACATGTCTAGATAGCCATGACCGTACCACGGGGTATGGAGTACTCTGGTATACGTAGCTAGATTTTTCTACCCCCGCTCTCCAGTATTCTGATTCTGAGGCATGACAGTAATGCCCATATCGTGACCTAAAAGTTGTCTTTGGTATATCCCGCTCCCGGACTCGCACCTGGTGATATCCTAATCGTAGATTTATCTTGGAGAAGACTCTTTCTCCACTCAATTGGTCAAATAAATCACCAATCATGGATAATGTATACTTGTTCTTCACTGTCACCGCATTCAACTGTCTATAATCAATGCACAACCGCGTCAATATATTTTTCTTCTTCACCAATACCATTGGTGCTCCCCACGGTGATCCACTGGTCCGAATGAACTTCTTCGCCTTCAATTCTTCCACATGTTGATATAACTGGTCAAGTTCCGACGGTGACATTGGATAAACCTTCTGGGATACTGGTTCTATTCCTGGCATCAATTCTATACAGAACTCTACCTCTCTAACTGGGGTAATCCAGGAGGCTCGTCGGGAAAGACGTCCATGAATATTTCAATTATTTTGGGTATTTGGTCCTCTTTTGTTGCTACTGCTACGATTCCTTCTTTATGTTGATCATCGACTATTCTGCTAAGGACAAACTCCTCTAGACCAGGGACTTTAAACAACACTCTACCCTCATGACAGTCTATCGTTGCATGACTGTCTCTCAGCCAGTACATGCCCAGGATAGCGTCAAAGTTTCCTATAGGGAACTCGATCAACTTTGCAGGTAATAAATGTCCACACACTTCGACTGGAAATGTTAGGCATACCCTACTAACTCCTACGATCCCATTACCAATGAGTATATTCAACCTCTCTGGCAATGCCTCAAACTTCAATCTGGTACGTGTCGCAAATTGTGCATATATAAATGAGTGTGATGTTCCTAAATCAAATAATACTATGGCAGAAAAAGATAAAACAAAAATATTACCTGCCACTACGTCACCTGATGCCAAGGCTTCCTCTAGAGATAAGGTAAATGCCTCCCCTTGTCCTCATCGAGCTCCCTGCTGCCTTCTCTGGTGTCGTTGGTGCGGTCCTTGCTGATTCTGCTGTTGCTGATGTCGGTACAATTGAGCCTGCATCGGTGTCACACACCAGAACCAGAATACTGGAGAGCGAAGGCGGACATAGCAAGCTACGTACACTAAAGTATTCAATACCCCGAGATACGGTCACGGTTGTCTAAATATTTGAGGATTTTACTCTACAATCCAACAGTAAATCCTGGGTCAAGAGTCCTAGGTGTCTCAATCTCAAGCAAGAAATAAGTTACAAGATGTATGATCACTAAACATATAATAGTAAGGCATCCCAAAATATACATACACGGATGATCATTTACAAAATGAAAAACTAACAAGAGTACAATATTACATAATCAATTCTAGCTATAGTCAAGAATATGCTTTACAAGTAGGCCCACAGGCTAGAATGTCAAGTTCCAAAATATGAGCTAAATACGTGCTCGATGGCTAAATGCCTCAAAAATATAAGTACAAGATCAAGTGGGGTATGAAGAAGAAACCCACTCATGTCCTCGGGTGCTCCTGGTGTTCACCATCGTTAGGCGAGAAATACAGGAGATCATGCGGGCCTGCTCCAAAATCTGTTCATACAAAACCAGTAGGGTCGGACCCCAAAATAACAAGTACCACAAAGGAGACAACTTAGGAACTAAAACCAGCATGCAGATAAATCAATAAAAAATAGCACAAAAAATAATTTAATTAAGTGCAACGGGTAAACTAACAGTTAAGTAGTTCAGGAGTAATTAAACAAGGGCATCTAGAATCAGTACTCAGGTTACAGTCTCAGGATCAGTTGCTAAACATATCAGGAGATGACTAGACTAGACTGAAAATTAAGCAATCACGACAAATTATGCCCTACAGCTTGCTATCATTGGCTAACTAGGGTTATCACAGTTCTAGTTACTAACACATGCAGTTTGAGATTCCATACAACCACATGCCCTGCAGACTATCTGGGTTATCCAGGTGTAAGGATACATAGAATAGGTTATATCAGGTATAATAATTTATAGTAATATGCAACACTCGATGGCGTGCTGGAAGTGTGCCCTTCACAACGGAGAGCTCCAAATCCATCAGGTGTTGCTGGGATATCGGGATTGCATGTAGCCAAGAAATCTCTCTAGATGCTTCTAATACATTATTTTAGTTGTTATCCTGTGCAAGATATTAAGAATTCATGACCGTGGTGCTCAGAAATTTTCCTTAGAAATGATGCAGGACAAAACATGACATGAGCTTGACAAGTACATTCAGGACAGAAACAAGTAAATCAACCACATAATTTTATCTTATCAGTTAAAGCATTACAGTTCAGGAAAATTCTATCATGTCAGGAGTGTGCTTCGTCGAGCTACAACCAGGAGTATTGGTACATGTTAGATTAACTTGATATGATGAGCTATTATCAGGAATATCAGGGCAAGTCTGGTATCAGGAGTTCAAGATTAAAAGTGTCAATTAAATCCATGTTCAATTCTAGCATGTCAGGAGTGCACTTCATCGAGCCACTATCAGGAATATCAGTACAAGTCAGGTGTCGGGAGTTTATATTAACAGTGTCAATATAATCCATGTTCAAAAAATTCCAGGTTCTGTCAGGTTGTCACAATTAGGTTATAAGCAGTTTAGAGAAAGATTACAAGCATAGGAATCAAGCATAATAGGCTAAACAAGAAAATATATTAAAAGAAGTGAAACTACTACAAGTATCATAGGAGCATAAGATAAGCAGGCACATGAAAATGGCTGCATGACCAAGTCTGGCATATGGATCACAACAGGCGCATAGAATTAAGGCCACATGGAAGAGCTGGCATCATAGGAGATGCAAAGTCCACTCATCAGGACAAGGTGAGTGACAAACAATAAATGTAAGGTCATGGAAGTGACAGATGTGACTGGCCGTGTCAGAAAAGTGACTGATGGGACTGGCCATGTCAAGACAGGGAGTCAGAGGGTGTCACACCTGATTCCAGATTTGGTATTTCTTGAATTTTTTAGAATTTATTTTTTCCTGATAGTGTATTCTTGTTGTTGAGAGAGACTACCCAAGAGCAGTAGAATACCCATTGGTATTGCCATAGACCCGGTTTAGGATCCACATGTAGAATAGACACTTGGTTACGGTTAATTTGACTTAACCCATGACTAAACTATTTTTCCCTCATCTTAGTATATATATGAGCTTTTCTCTCTCTTCTCTCTTTCTTCTTCTTCATTTTTATTTTCCTTCTCCTCACTTGCTTCCTTTTCCCTCACCCCGTGCACCTTCCCTAGTCGAACCCTAGCATTGAACCTAGCTAGGAAGAGGTCGTTGGACTCTTAGGCAAGTACATCTTGCTCCGTGATGAAACCTTGGTTTTCAAAATTTTTATATATTTGTTGTTTAAAAAAATGTGTTTGATGGAAAATGTTCCCCATGTGTTCCTCATCATTTTTAGTTCTTGGTATTTTTTGTTTTGATGGACAGATTTTAACAGATCTGAGTTTCAAGTTAGGATTTTCTATGGGTTTCATGAGTTTTTCTTGGTATTGATCTAATTAAACTTATCATTTTTGAAAACTAATAATTTTATATAATAGAGAATTTGATTTTGTGCGGTTTTGAACTTTTGTTTGCTGGATTTGGACTTAGAATGAAGTTTTTATGAAGAAAATATTTTTTTGGTCTTTGGAGCTTTTTTGCCATGGCTAAACTTCTTTTCTGGAGAAGACTAAGTTCTTATGCAGCCAACACCTTATGCGGTCGAGACTTCCATACGGCATGATCCTTATGCGACCTGGACTCTTTGTCATATAACCAACCAGCATGCGTCCATCTTATTGGATGCATGACTGACCATTACACAAAGTGTTCTGGAGCTAAGTGACAGAACACCTTGTGTTTTGTTCATTGGACGAATGAGAAATTCGCTAAGTCCAAAGAACAATATGCGGCCGAGTGACTTATGCGGCAAGTGGAGTATGCGGCCACCTTCCCTTGGACGCATGACTCTGGAACCTTCGCACAACTTTTTATGGTTTTGACTTTTCTTTCTGACACACTTTATGACATGTCACATCAATCAGCTTTTAGTCACTTCTCTGACACACATTTATGACCCATCATCTAGCACTTGGGTGCATGCGGCCAGTGAGTCCATGCGGCTAATGAGTGCATGCGGCCAGTGGGCGCATGCGGCCAGTGGGCGCATGCAGCCAGAAATTCTTGTGTGCACTTTGTGTTCCTTTTAATTATGTCCATTTAATAACTCATTTTAGTGATTATTGCTGTATTCTTTCTTATGACGATACAAGTTTATATTACTAGACAAGTTTTGCATGTAGTTCACGAGACAAGTTTATGTACGAGTTCACAATCCTCACGGCACCGCAGAAATATTTGTTTATGAAAATCAATTGCATTTGGCATCGAACAATCAAGTGTGAGTATTTTCCAATGTATCGCGTGTCATGAATACGATAACTCGTAAAAAAGCTCGTACTCGTGACTCATCATTCTAGGGAGTTCTCATGTGTCCACGATTTGAGAACTTGAAATAATTTAGTAATGATTAAACAAGATAAGATTTACCTAGATCATTGGGAGGGAAGAACATTGCATTACCGGCTACCCTGATCTCTAAGGACCCCATACAGCATGGACCAACCCTGCTAGGCAAGGGCTCCATGACTGACCAAGTTTACGCATGCTGCGGCACTTACAAGACAAGTTTAGATACAAGTTTATGTTTATAAAGCAAGTTTATGATCACAAGTTTAAGTTTATGCTCACAATTTCAATTTTTGTTTATGATAAAGTAACAAGTTATGTTATAGTGATATTGAATGTGCTTTTAAGTTTACTAGACAACCGTACCATTGGCCATCCGCGTTGAATGCGGTGCCGGTGGTAGCAATATTCTTAAAATATGCATTTAGTAATTAAGGTCTGTGATAACCTTAGCTAGTTAATTGTAGCAAGCCGTACATTTGGTTGGCTATACAATGAATATTGTTACTTTCATTTATAGCTCGCTCTTCAAGTTTTATTTTCTTTCGGTGCGTGGTTAGGGTGCAAAGTTCTGCTCAGGTGAAGGTCTGCAACCCCGGTCCTTGTTTGGTTTAAGGGTTGTGGTCCCAATCTAGAGTAGTTCTTATGTCCTCTTGCCGCTCGTCGCCTTACTTTCCTTTGTAACACTTATTATCAGTTCTTCCAGTATATTATGAGACAAGTACATTGGTATCGTACAAGTCTCGAACCACTTTTATTCTTATATGTCTCTTTTCTGCTAATGTTGTGATATATTTTGTCTATCACCTTGAGCTCCTTTGTGGTACTTATTGCTTGGGGTTCTGACCCCACTAGTTTTGTATGACCAGATTATCCCGAGGAAAACCAGTGTCCACCACAGTTCCAACAAGATAGCTCGCACTCGTATGACTGCGGTCGAAGCTCGCGAGTGGATTTTCTTCTTCCACCCCCTCGTAGTGTTATTTTATTTTGTGGTATTTTAGCAAGAGGCAGTCTTAGCCCCTTATTTTGAGATCACTTCTCTGACTTCGGACAACATGATGTGTATATTAGACCATGGCTGATATATTTGGGACTAAGATACTAGGATTTTATATTCACTAGCTTCATGATCATATATGACATATAATTTGGGACGCATCTTTACTTTCATGTATGATATACTCTTTTAATTGTTGTTGATGGATTGAGATACTAGAATTTGTCGGCCTTAGGACTGACGTCATAGCATGTTAAAGTTCACTCATTTGTCTTCTAGACAACCTTAGCACATTGCGGCTAACTTTGGTATTCTGCAAGGTGTGTTTGTCCATGTCAGTCCTCATATTTATTCAGTATTCTGGGAGCGGGACGTGACAGAGAAAAAAGACAAAAATCAGGGAAAGTCGTACTAAGGTCGGTTCAGTCTGCGCTCAATCAAGGAAGAGGCGCATGAGTCTTTGGCCGCATAGATACCTTTATGCGCCCAGTGAGTCAACACAAAGAGATTCTGCCACTTAGCTTTTTCAAACACTTTGTTTCAAAAACTCAAGTGTGGATTCAGTAATGCGCCCAACAATTTAGGCACATGCTGCAAGGATATGCAGCAAAGAGTTTCGTGACGCATGGAACTCTCTGCCGCATAGGTGCTGGACGCATGAAGTTCTATTTTCCCAAAAGTAGCAAGTCTGTCATGAAAAAGCTCCAAGTCTAAAAACTTGTATTCTCCATGAAATCATCATTTCAAGTCCGAATCCAGTAAGGCAAAGTTCAAAATTGCATGAAATCAAGTCCTCAACAACATGGAACCACTAGTTTTGGAAAATATCAAGTTTTAAGAGATCAAAACCGAGTAAACACATGGAAGCTACAAACTGAAAACTTAGATCTACTCCAACCAAGGTATCAAAACCAAAAATACCAAGAATTAAACATGTAGAGAAACTCATAAAGAACAATATAAAGGAATAAAATGCAAGAAAGCTAAATAAGTGCAATATAGCAAGTTTTTTCTCATTGGCAAGATGCACTTGCCTAAACCCGCTACTAAACTACTACCACTAGTACCCAAGGCAAGTTCATGGCTGGGGCTAAGGTTCGGCCAAGGAGAGGAGAATAAAATGAAGAAAGAGAAGAAAATAAAGAAGAATGAGGAGAAGAGAGAAAGGGAAGGGTATATATATATATATATATATATATATATATATATATATATATATATATATATATATATATCAAAGGGTGACTAGCACTACACAATTCAAAAAATTATATGAAAGCAGCTAGAAAATCCCATAAATTATACGGAAAGCAATATACAGCTATAACACATATATACCAGATAAAATACAATAACACTAAAATAGTGAGACGAGTCTCACAGTCAGCAACGGATGCTGAGCTAAGGGTCGTGTTGCTACTGCTGGTCCTCCTTGCTGCACTGTCCTTGGAGATGGCAATGCGAGAAACTTTTGTACTAGCCCTCCTAGCCTTGGTATCGATGGGCAAGTGGCAACCCTATGATCGGGGCTTCCATACTTCAAGAATAGTCTATTTTCTTTCTGGTAAATGTCCCGGGTATGGCCTTATTTGCCACAATATGTACAACCTGTTGGCGTTCCCTGCCGTTGTTGTTGTTGTTGTTGTTGTTGTTGTTGTTGTTGTTGCCTCGTCTGTTGCTGCCAAGTTGGTGCTATCATTGTCGAGGTCACTGGCCTCCTCTGTGCTACGTCATGGATGTGAATGCTATGTGATGGTGCTGACGTTCGTGGAACTGGTCCTCCCTCAATGCTCTGTCCATGAGGCCCCTTCCGGTCTACTCTTCTTTATGCCATCCTCTGGGAGGTAAGCTCAACCCTCTTGGCCGCTATCAATACCATCTCAAAATTTTGGTAGTCATGCACCTATGCCATGTGTAAGATCTCCAAGAGAAGTGCATGCTGGAACCTCATTACCCTCTCAAACTCTGTTGCCACCATGGTTGGAACAAACCTGCTTAGTCGGCAAAATTCTGCGGCATAGCCGTCCACAGTCCTACCGGCCTGTTTGAGATTGACGAATCTTTGATATAGTTCACACTAAGCCATAAATCTGAAGTATTTAGCCCTGAACCGTGTAAGCCCCCTGATTTTCAGAATTTTAACTTGGGATTTTTCCCCAATTTTTCTGTTTTTGCGGGAATTAAAACCTAGGCTTCTGATAATTAAATGATTTTTTTAATTGTGGTTATTAATATTAAAATATTATGGAAATAATATTTTATGGTGTAAAATGGAAAACCGGACATAGGATAATTTTCGGTGAATTTATTGGACTCCGGAAACCCGTTTAAAGCCCTAAAAACTATTAATAATTAAACCAATTTAAACCCTGAAATAAACCGGGTTTATTTCAAATAAACCGTACTGAACCAAACCAAACCAACTTAAACCAAACCGATTTCTTAATGGGTCGGGTCGGGTCGGATCCGAGTCAAACCCGACCCGAAACCCGTTAACCCAAAAAGAAACCCTAATTCTCCTCAGCCTCGACTCCGCGGCGGCGCAGCCTATAAAAGTCTCCTCGACTTCCGCGCCGCCGCCTTCTCGACTTCCCCGCCGCCTTGCCTGAGCCCGAGCCACCGCCCGTCGATCGCCTTCCCCCCCAGCGCCTCCAGCCACCCCAGCCCGCCTTAGCCCGCTGCCTCGACCCGCTCATCCTCCCAGCCTCCGCCGCCCGGATACCCCTCTTCCCCGACAGTCGCCTTGCCGGACACCCCCGCACGCCTCCGCACCCCAGTGCCCGTAGCCCCGCCGTCCTCCGCAGAACCCGCTCCCCCACCTCTGCCCTCTCCGCTCGACTCCCCGACTCCACCGGCGTCGTCTTCTTCCTCGGCCCTCCGCGACTTCCCATCCCCTCCTCCGGCCTTCTCCCTCAGCCCAGCCTCGAGGCCTCCCCGCCTCTGCCGACCTACCCGGCCACCACGTCCACTCTCTGGCCCGACGTACCGCTGTACACCGCCTGCACCGCCACCCGCGTGTCGTCTCCACCTCCGGACCTCGCCGCTCGGCCGCCCTGGACCTCCCTGAGCCGTTGCCGACCTCCGCCGGCCTGAACCCCCGCTCCCAGCGGCCTGACACGGAAGCCCTAGGTCAAGACACAGCCGGACACAGACTCGGCCGGACACAAAAACAGAAAAAAAACCTAAAACCTAGGGTGGACACAGGACACGATTTGGACACGAAGGACTCGGGTTTTTCAGACCCACTTCAGGTATTCATAACTTTCTCCTCGCAGCTCCGATTCCTATTCCGTCAGTTTTATCACGAAGCCTATATGACCCCCTCGGTGCCCGTGCAACTCGCTCGGCGCATCGCGTCCTGTGGTGATCGTACACCGCGATCCAAAAACAGGAAAACCAACACCCCGTTTCACCCCGGAACTGAGTACGCCCCGCCAAACGGGACGACTTGGTCGCGCGCGGTCTTCACAGATACATGCGCGTCGTCGATACGGACGTGTAGGATTTCGCGGAAGTTGATTTGGATGTGCGTGCACACCGGAATCAACGCGTATCCGCCGACACCGCCCCGTATCCGTCGATTCTGGAACACGCTGTAACTTTGTGTACACACGTCGGATCGAGACGAAACTTGCGCCATCGGACTCGTAGCAATACGCTGGTCCTGTGGGTCAAGTTTGGTTCGATTCTGAGAACGTTGACGAAATCGCGTGTCGTGGGCCCCACAGGCTCCACTTGACGGGCGATTTTGTGATCGGCTCATCGGAATCCAATTCTGGAAGTTCCGTTGGGTTCGTATCATCGTTCCTGACCTGTTGACACTAAGTTTGACCGATTTGGAGACCCTTGACCCTGACACGCTTTTCGGTGCAAAACGGCCCACATGTGGACCCCGTTTTGACCCGAAACTGTCGTTTCTGCCCTTGTCTCCAAATTGGACGTAAGGACAGGCGTTTCTAGCTATTTGATATTTTCTGAATCTAATGGTGATGTTTATTTCAGCAACCGGAGTAGTAGCAGCAGATCACACTGAGACCAGAGCTACAGTTGGAACCAGGACCCCAGGCAAGTGTACCTTGCCAAACTTTGCAGTATTGTTACATATTTTCCTTGCTTCATTATATTGCTGTGCATGCTTAACCTAGGACCGTGTGACGTACTTAGCGTCCGATTATCAGTCGGGTGCCGACACCGTACGCGGTGTTGGGTACGGTCACCTAGAGATGGACATTCGTGACACTATATACTCTCGTACTTGTCTTACCAAGTACACCTTGACCCAGGACACTTGACACTACTCATGAGACAGGATCTTCCCGAGACATTCGTGGTGATTCTGTATAGGATACAGGACATGGACATCGTATTCTTAGATATTAGATGACTTGTTGCATTGAGAGATGATTGTGCGTGACATGGACATGGTGCATCGTGGACATGAGACGTGTGATTACATGGGGTGGGGAGAGACACACAGGCTACAGGCTGTTTCGTATATCTATCTACTACTATTGTGAGGCCTCAGACTCTCGTCGTAGAGCTAGGCACATTACGTGTTTATTACCGCTACCGGCTCCCAGACACAGAGCTTGTAGTGGCTTCAGCCTGAGACTAGTGATGCTCTCACTTGCATTTCCACATAGATGGTTATATAGCTTACCCTATTTATTGCATTTTGCTGCACTGTATTTATTTTGGCTTGTATTTTCTGTACCTTGCTGTCCCCTGAGGACCTGGATCCGGACTTTGTCCCCAGGACTAGCAGAGGAGATCCCCCTAGAGTTATACAGTACAGGAGCATTATCAGGAGCAGAAGCAGGAACAGGAGCAGATACAGGAGCTGTACCGACACCAGAGGACGGGATCGTACCAGAGGACTTCTCCTGGGTATTGGTTTGAGATACTCATTTACTTCTGTTCCTATTTACTTTACTTCCAGTCTATTGCATTTTTGTATTAGACCTGTGTTCTCGGATTGTTCTCCGAGACTCTTTATTGAGATATGCTAGATTATATTTACTTGTTTTATTCTGGCATTTGATCTGTGATTATCTGTTGTGGATGAGATTAGTATAGACTGTGACTATTTATATTGGACCTGCTTATTACAGCTTAAGTATGCCCTGATGGATCCATTAAATTGGGTTGTCCATCGGTGCGTACTGCTGGCCATTATCACGCATCCGGTCCCTCGGTATTTTGGGACTGGGGCGTGACATGGTTTTTGTGGTGGCCCATGCAGGTCAACGACTAAATTGTTCAGTTTCAACTTAGGGACCGAGCAAGCCTGCAATAAGAATAGGATAAGTTTCTAGGATCTCATCCACTTGCTTGAAACGTTATTGATATCTATATCTGATTCAAATTAATCTCTTGACTCGTATCCTGCCTTGATTCCTGAGCGCCCTTATAGTTTATTTTGGTTGCAGAGAAATGAATCCCCAAGTCGGCAAAGAGACTCATCCAGGAACACCACAAGGTGTTGTGGTTACCCACGAAGATGAAGTGACACCAGTTAGTGAAGGACCATCATCACAGCAAGCAAGTCAGCATGCCTCGAGAATCCAGGAAGATGACGTTCCACCATCGACGCAGTTGGCTCCACCGACGCCTACCGTTCCACAAGGGCAGACTATGGACGAACAACAAATGTTTCGAATGTTCTACGCGATGATGCAAGCCCACCAGAAGGTTCAGGAAGAAGCACAGCAGATCGAAGCGGAGAAGTTCATCGACAGATTCAGCTCAGAGTTACGGAAGTTAATCAGCCCCGCTGCAACTACCTTAGACGAGTATGTTCTCACTACAGCAAGACCCATGGAGTGCGACACAAGGATCGAGTCCAGCCAGAAGCGGCCGTATGCAATAGCACCAGACCAAACACAACAGGAAAGAGCTGCAAAGCGACCACAGATGAATCCACCATCGAGTGCAGCACCAAGAGCCTCATTCCTTCCTACTTGTCAACATTGCCGCAAGATAGGCCATACTGAAAGAGAATGCAGACGCAAGTTAGGATTATGCTTGATATGCGCGTCCAACCAACACTTAGCCAAGGATTGTCTTCAGCATCGAGAGAAAGCAGTGAGGATTCATCGACCAGCCACATCAGCACCAACCGGAGCACCACAAGAAGAAGCTACACAAAGACCTCAAGTACACCAGCCACCAGAAGCAACTCCACAGACAATACCTGTCTGTCCATATTGTCGCAAGCGAGGCCATACTGAGGACGAGTGCAGACGAAAGAAGAAATTATGCTTAGCTTGCGGATCCAGTCAGCATTTAAAGAAGGAATGCCCCGAACGTCAAGACAGAGCACCAATGAATAACCAACAAGCGATACCAGCACCAAGGCCAGCCTCTCCAGCATTGGAAATACTGCAAACGAGAGTTGAAGGAATCACACCACCAGCCCCAGGAGGAAATCAGCCAAGGCCACCCTTGGCACCACAAGCAACACTCTTCCAGCAGGCTCAACAGCAGCAGAGGAACCAACTGCAAGAACGTGAAAAGCTCCAGCAATGACTTTTAGAGGACGCGCAGACTCATGGAGTAGCTGATGCGCATAATTTTTCGTAGTTTTCTATTTCTAGAATTGTTTTATCTCGTGCCTATTGGTTCGTGACCTCAGCCTTAACCTATGTAACTTTGAACTTGCTTATAATTGATAAACAGTAGGGATTATAGGGTCTTTTGCTATTGTGCTTATCTTGTGTTTGTTTTGTGAACTTGAATTAATTGGTACCTCCTTTCATCATCATCTAGCGTACTTATAATTGTTGTACTACCTTGACTTATGCTGCTAACATAGCCTAGTTTTGCAAGCTTATCCTTTTATCGAGCTTGATCATGACATCTGTATTATTGGACGCGTACACTAATACAGTTGTCTATTCAGAATCAGTGTATTACGGTCTGATCAACCTTAGTGCATTTTGGTTCACTCTTCGCATGACTACTTTACGTGGATTGAGATATATAGTTGACTAGTATACTTGCCCTCTAGATATGTCTGCGCATATCGTATCAGTTACATAACTGTACTAATACGAGCATGCGAACAAAGGATTACCAATAGGATTTCAATCCACAACAACTGGACAATGCCCATTTGAATTCGTCAAACGCCTTGATCCCGATACTTCTATTCTATTACCTCACCCTTGAACTCTCTATTATTGATCTCCGTCTTCCCTTATTTCGGAAGGACGAAACCTCGTGCTTGGTATAAATTGATATATAGACAGTACTAGATATACCCCACAGGCCGGTCGCATTGTTGATGACCCTTTTATAAATGATTAAGGGAATATCATAGGTGATATGTTTGGTGTTAAAGACTTGAGGATTCAATAACATGATTAAATGAGTTGGGGCATAGATTTATTAGATGAATAGTCTTAGATAATAGATGGGTAAATTCTAAGTTGGGTAGAGACCGCAATGCTCACTTGAGAGGAATCCTTTAGACCGTAATCAAGTGAGATTGGATGGAGAGAACCCTACCCTATTTTTAATTTCGAGGACGAAATTTTTATAAGTTGGGTAGATTGTAAGCCCCCTGATTTTCAGAATTTTAACTTGGGATTTTTCCCCAATTTTTCTGTTTTTGCGGGAATTAAAACCTAGGCTTCTGATAATTAAATGATTTTTTTAATTATGGTTATTAATATTAAAATATTATGGAAATAATATTTTATGGTGTAAAATGGAAAATCGGACATAGGATAATTTTCGGTGAATTTATTGGACTCCGGAAACCCGTTTAAAGCCCTAAAAACTATTAATAATTAAACCAATTTAAACCCTGAAATAAACCGGGTTTATTTCAAATAAACCGTACTGAACCAAACCAAACCAACTTAAACCAAACCGATTTCTTAATGGGTCGGGTCGGGTCGGATCCGAGTCAAACCCGACCCGAAACCCGTTAACCCAAAAAGAAACCCTAATTCTCCTCAGCCTCGACTCCGCGGCGGCGCAGCCTATAAAAGTCTCCTCGACTTCCGCGCCGCCGCCTTCTCGACTTCCCCGCCGCCTTGCCTGAGCCCGAGCCACCGCCCGTCGATCGCCTTCCCCCCCAGCGCCTCCAGCCACCCCAGCCCGCCTTAGCCCGCTGCCTCGACCCGCTCATCCTCCCAGCCTCCGCCGCCCGGATACCCCTCTTCCCCGACAGTCGCCTTGCCGGACACCCCCGCACGCCTCCGCACCCCAGTGCCCGCAGCCCCGCCGTCCTCCGCAGAACCCGCTCCCCCACCTCTGCCCTCTCCGCTCGACTCCCCGACTCCACCGGCGTCGTCTTCTTCCTCGGCCCTCCGCGACTTCCCATCCCCTCCTCCGGCCTTCTCCCTCAGCCCAGCCTCGAGGCCTCCCCGCCTCTGCCGACCTACCCGGCCACCACGTCCACTCTCCGGCCCGACGTACCGCTGTACACCGCCTGCACCGCCACCCGCGTGTCGTCTCCACCTCCGGACCTCGCCGCTCGGCCGCCCTGGACCTCCCTGAGCCGTTGCCGACCTCCGCCGGCCTGAACCCTCGCTCCCAGCGGCCTGACACGGAAGCCCTAGGTCAAGACACAGCCGGACACAGACTCGGCCGGACACAAAAACAGAAAAAAACCTAAAACCTAGGGTGGACACAGGACACGATTTGGACACGAAGGACTCGGGTTTTTCAGACCCACTTCAGGTATTCATAACTTTCTCCTCGCAGCTCCGATTCCTATTCCGTCAGTTTTATCACGAAGCCTATATGACCCCCTCGGTGCCCGTGCAACTCGCTCGGCGCATCGCGTCCTGTGGTGATCGTACACCGCGATCCAAAAACAGGAAAACCAACACCCCGTTTCACCCCGGAACTGAGTACGCCCCGCCAAACGGGACGACTTGGTCGCGCGCGGTCTTCACAGATACGTGCGCGTCGTCGATACGGACGTGTAGGATTTCGCGGAAGTTGATTTGGATGTGCGTGCACACCGGAATCAACGCGTATCCGCCGACACCGCCCCGTATCCGTCGATTCTGGAACACGCTGTAACTTTGTGTACACACGTCGGATCGAGACGAAACTTGCGCCATCGGACTCGTAGCAATACGCTGGTCCTGTGGGTCAAGTTTGGTTCGATTCTGAGAACGTTGACGAAATCGCGTGTCGTGGGCCCCACAGGCTCCACTTGACGGGCGATTTTGTGATCGGCTCATCGGAATCCAATTCTGGAAGTTCCGTTGGGTTCGTATCATCGTTCCTGACCTGTTGACACTAAGTTTGACCGATTTGGAGACCCTTGACCCTGACACGCTTTTTGGTGCAAAACGGCCCACATGTGGACCCCGTTTTGACCCGAAACTGTCGTTTCTGCCCTTGTCTCCAAATTGGACGTAAGGACAGGCGTTTCTAGCTATTTGATATTTTCTGAATCTAATGGTGATGTTTATTTCAGCAACCGGAGTAGTAGCAGCAGATCACACTGAGACCAGAGCTACAGTTGGAACCAGGACCCCAGGCAAGTGTACCTTGCCAAACTTTGCAGTATTGTTACATATTTTCCTTGCTTCATTATATTGCTGTGCATGCTTAACCTAGGACCGTGTGACGTACTTAGCGTCCGATTATCAGTCGGGTGCCGACACCGTACGCGGTGTTGGGTACGGTCACCTAGAGATGGACATTCGTGACACTATATACTCTCGTACTTGTCTTACCAAGTACACCTTGACCCAGGACACTTGACACTACTCATGAGACAGGATCTTCCCGAGACATTCGTGGTGATTCTGTATAGGATACAGGACATGGACATCGTATTCTTAGATATTAGATGACTTGTTGCATTGAGAGATGATTGTGCGTGACATGGACATGGTGCATCGTGGACATGAGACGTGTGATTACATGGGGTGGGGAGAGACACACAGGCTACAGGCTGTTTCGTATATCTATCTACTACTATTGTGAGGCCTCAGACTCTCGTCGTAGAGCTAGGCACATTACGTGTTTATTACCGCTACCGGCTCCCAGACACAGAGCTTGTAGTGGCTTCAGCCTGAGACTAGTGATGCTCTCACTTGCATTTCCACATAGATGGTTATATAGCTTACCCTATTTATTGCATTTTGCTGCACTGCATTTATTTTGGCTTGTATTTTCTGTACCTTGCTGTCCCCTGAGGACCTGGATCCGGACTTTGTCCCCAGGACTAGCAGAGGAGATCCCCCTAGAGTTATACAGTACAGGAGCATTATCAGGAGCAGAAGCAGGAACAGGAGCAGATACAGGAGCTGTACCGACACCAGAGGACGGGATCGTACCAGAGGACTTCTCCTGGGTATTGGTTTGAGATACTCATTTACTTCTGTTCCTATTTACTTTACTTCCAGTCTATTGCATTTTTGTATTAGACCTGTGTTCTCGGATTGTTCTCCGAGACTCTTTATTGAGATATGCTAGATTATATTTACTTGTTTTATTCTGGCATTTGATCTGTGATTATCTGTTGTGGATGAGATTAGTATAGACTGTGACTATTTATATTGGACCTGCTTATTACAGCTTAAGTATGCCCTGATGGATCCATTAAATTGGGTTGTCCATCGGTGCGTACTGCTGGCCATTATCACGCATCCGGTCCTTCGGTATTTTGGGACTGGGGCGTGACAAACCGGGTCCTGAAATTATCCCACAAAATAGGATGCCTCAATCCTACCTCCTTCGAGGCCCACCAATCTCGTGCAAGATCATGAAGTTGTAAGCGGACCTAGTCAACCTGCTCCTTTGTCAGAACCTTAGTCACTGCCAGGATGATCTCAATATCCTAGAGCCAATCATCTGTCGTGATAGTGTCCTTCATGCCATTTAAATATCTGGGATTAAGTCTCCAAAATATAACAGATGCCCCAGAATCAGTTCTCCCGCGTCGTTCTTGCAACTCTTGGTTTAAGAGGACATTATGTTCTTGTTGCTAAATTTGTTGACGTTGTTGTTGTTGTTGTTGTTGTTGTTGTTGTTGTTGTTTCTGTACCACCATATGGTATTGTTGGGCAGCCAACATTCCCTAGATAATCTCTAACAAGGCCGGGATATCCAATATTGTCTGTACGATGGGAGGTACGGAAATATCTGGAGCCCGTTGCTCTGTTGCATCTATCATGAGCTCAACTTGAATCCCTGGCTGGGGTTCTACATAATCTTTTTCTACTGGCAACTCTGCCTCTCTTTTTGCTGCAACATCTGGAGAGAAAAACCCCTAAAGAAGAGCATAAAACATGTCAAGTACAGGACGAGAAGGAACAAGTAAACAACCAACTGGATAATTCAAGCTGAGTATCGAAGAGAAAAAAAATCAGAAATTCAAGAATGATCATGTTTGATTGAGACTCCTATGACCATGACACTCCCACAAGTCTGAAGAACAGACTTGCATAGGCCACCACTAAAATCTTGTCATACCCCAGTACGAAAATACGGAGACAGAGATGACCAGTTATCCCGTACAAGGTACTATACGTCGTACGACGATCACGGCTATAACATGACAAGGGGATGCATGCTACAATCAGGTCACTTAGGGTCACTTATGTAAACCCCCTCATTTTTGAATATGATTAATTTGGTATTTTTTTTACTTTATTTATTTAATTTAATTTAATGGATTAAAGTATTAATTTTTAAATCCTTCTTTTATATATATGACTCATTGACATGGCTTAGATATTTTAAGCAATGCACAATCTTTTTTCTTCCAACAAAATTTATATTACTAATCTTGATTATGATAATATATTTGGGATATGGATGTTATATTTGTTTGACCTCTTTCATGCTCCAAAAATATTGTCAAACATCTAGAACCACGGTTATCGTAAAACTGCCTCCTTTTGACTAGAACTTGACCCAAACGCATGTAGTCATATAGTGCACACAAATATCCCCATGTATATATATATATATATAT